>CM039471.1:4387903-4444988 GCA_022433065.1 Begonia loranthoides
TATATATATATATATATATATATATATATATATATATATATATATATATTTTGAAATCGTGGTACCCCATCATTGGTTCTTTTGTCAAAGTGCAGAGTTGGGTCCCTCTCTTCCTCTTTCTACCCCGTATCTTCCACTTTCTCCCTACTCTTGCCAGTTCTATGCTCTCTCGCGCTCATATCTTCCATTTTCTGCCTACTCTTGCCACTTCTCCTCTCACTTTCTCTGTTTTGTTTCTTGTCTCTGCCTTTGGATCCAGTGGTTTTTGATTGCTTCTCCTTGTATCTGATTTCAATTTTCGAAGTCGTTGAGGACCAGGTTAGCTTCGCTGCGCTGTTTCGTCGTCTTTCCTCGTTTTGAATAAATTACTTGATGTCTTACTTACGAACCTAATCTGTCTGTGGAAGGTTGTTGTTTAAACTGTGTATTATGCGATTTTCTGAGATTTTAAACTTCGCTATTCGATTCGTTGTAGCTGTAGAGATATGAGCTATTCTTTCTGTTTGATTATGTATAAAGATTGTGGGGGTGATAATATATGTTAACATCTGAATCCAAAGTCCAATTCCACGATTGCTTTTTGCAGATTACTTTGGAAAGTTCTTTGAGGAGATACTGCTGATATTAAAGCATTATTGTTGAATCCTAGATTCCATGTCTGATGATATGGTTCAATTACAGAATAATGATGGTGAAAAAACCTCAATGCATTCTTCCCAATCTATTTGGATTGCTCATTGGATGACCCCATTCTGCGAATCTGCAAACCTATTATGTAGCGGCTTACTACCTAATTACGAACTTAGCGAGGGGACTAATGGAGCTAAGGAGTATGATTTTTGTGATTTGCAAGAGGTTTTGCATGAAATTTCCAGTTGTGCCAAAAGATCTGGACAAGAATGTGAACGCAGAACATATAATATGGTCAAGGATAGTTCATCGGGGAGTTGTAAAATTGACAGGGAAGAAATGATGGATTTCCAGCCTTTTCCAATGTTTAGTCTATCTAAAAAAAGAAAAAGTAGTTTAACTCAGAATAATGACCAAGCTACCTCTGGTCATATCAGAGCACTTAGATCCCGATTCCATTACAGGTCTGAGCATCCCAAATCTATTCTTGCAGGTGAAGCTTCATCCGAATCAGAGAAGGTAACCTTTAAATTTGTATTTCCTGTAAATTTCTGTAGGTCTATTCGATCTCCGTGAAGTTTTCAATACTGTTGTCACTCTATGTTTCTTAGGATGTGTTTACTGACTTATAGGGCTCCTGACAAAGCAAGGTAAAATGCTTCATTTTTCTTCTGTTTTCAGTGCAGTAGTATTATCTATTTTGGTACAGACATTGATCATTGCAACTTTTCAAAGTACTGCTACCAATTTTGTTCCATACTGCTGCCTCCCTATGTTTCTTAGGATTCTTTACTGACTTGTAGGATCCCTGACAAAGCAATGTAAAGTGCTTCAATTTTCTTCTGCTTTCATTACAGTTCTTTTATCAGTTTTGTTTAGACATTGATCATTGCAAGATTATTTTAAAGTTGAAACTTCATACTCTTAAAAATTTGCGGTCTGTGATCCATTCTTCATCATCCAGTGTGATGTGTTCAGTTCGTCAAAATTTTGTTGCACTCATAGACTTGCTCAGTCAACGTTTCTTAACCTGGAATTAGACTAGATTGTTCGTACACCCAAATGATCTCCCTGTAAATAGGTGTTGAAATAAAGAAGTTATGACCATTACCTTGAACTACATTCCCAATCGAATTTGAAATCTGAAATTTGCAGGAGTTGAAAAGGAGCCAGCTGTTACTATCTCAAGCTGCAATTGCTTCCACTCTGAAGAAGACGGGAGAGAGAGCGATGAAAACTGTATTGCCTGGTAAAAACCACAATTTTCATCATCTTCTTACATCAAGTTCAAAAGAAAACCGTACGAAGATTCAGTCAATGACCCAGAGCTTGGATGATGTCCGTTTCCATGCTGATCTGAACCGCACAAAATCAATTACTTGCACATATGACTCTTTTGAACAATTGCTGAGCAGCCAATGGATTGGTCGCTTCAAGATAAATTCTTCTAAGTTTGCTAACTTTACACCAAAATCAAGAAAGGGGGAAGCTACTTCTAATGAAATGACCGATGAATTCATCAGCAAAATTATGAATAGTACAAGTTCGGAACCCACAGGTGAACACCATCAATATGTACTAATGACATTCAATCAAACTGCAAAGACATCTGAGAAGAAAGTCTCTTGCAGCGAAATGGAGAGACAAATTCAAGAAACAGCATTTTCAGACCCCTGGATTAGCAGGTGGCGTGTTAGCAGAGATGCTTTCCTTCTGAAGAAACCCAAAGCAACGTCAGTTTGTGATCCTCAGTCTTCAAAGCTACTTCTTGATCAGACACAAATAGAACAGTTTTCAAGGATTGCTTCTATGGCATTGATGGGAAAGACCTTGACCCGAAAGCACACGTCGTTGAAACGGGAAGCCACTCGAGTTTGGAATATGGAAGGGTTTTGAATATCTTTGCCTTTTTTATCACCTTCCTTCTCATTTTATCATCAATTCCAAATCTTTGGTAGTCACATTTGTTCATGTCATAATGCAGGATTGGTTTATGCTTTTGGGTGAAATGATTTTCAAAAGGCATTTGATTTTACTTATAGAGATCAAGTGTCCATTAACATATTATTCAACGTGTCAATGATGGAACGGGATATCTGTTCAGGTTATATATTTCTTAAGCCCCTTGCCCGACTTGATCAACCACGCCGCGGGGGCCCTTCTCTATCTAGTCCATGTTTGCTGACCCCTGCCTTCAGTTACTTTGGAACGACTTCGGCAGGATTAGCTCTCCTATCTTGAATTCTTGTTGTTTAAGCATTTTTGTCATGAAACTCAGGCTATAGACCGAAGTTTAGCAGTGATTACTGTTCTGGGTTTGCAGAAGACGTTGAATTCTTGTAGTTCAATCTGCCTATTTGACTTATCAAGTGATTGGGTTTGTACACAATTGGATACGAGGGGGAATGCAATTCTTACTATTATGGGGCAATCGTTTAATGTAACTCTCCAAATTATATTATTCCTAATTTTGAAAATCCTAAAAATTTTTTTCAAATTGATTTACAAAGTTAGGTTTAATTTGATCGTTATAAATCTTAATTTACAAAATTAGTTAATGAAATAGTTATTTATAGCAGAAGCATTTAATTTAAACAACATAATAGTTTAAAGCCATTTATTAGAGTTAATACTAATATTCAAATCCCATAAAAACTTCTAATTAAAAACTTTATTAATTCAAACGTAGTTTATTGAAAAAAACCAAATGCAAACTTATTCAAATAAAACTAAAGCATTAAATAAAGTTCTTCTCGAAATATTAAAATTTTAATAAAATTCATTTTGCTGACCCATCATTGACATATTCGACATTTCCCTCTGTATGCTCTTCTACTTCGTGAAAATCTTTGATCAGTCCAAGTTCCTCATCTGTTAAAAATTCACCTACATCACAAGACTAAAACGTGAGATAAACTCAGTAAGTGGAAACACGTGCATAAATGTTTAATCTCATGCATTACCGAGTTTTTAAGTTTAAAAGTTATATACTGGTTGGAATTCATTTTCCAGCCCTACCAAGTTTCAAACTTTCATTAGCTATCACAAAGTTTCATGCGTTCAGGCTTTCATTAGCCATCTCAAAATAACTATCAAGTTTCAAGGTTTCATTAGCTATCACAAGGTTTCATACGTTCAGGCTTTCATTAGCCATCTCAAAGTTTCTGTCAATTCCATCATATTCATACGCATGCAGGATGACCTATAGTTTTTATCTTGATTAAATCATGTGTCAATATCTAATTGTGCGTGACAGAATAAAACTATGTAACTTTAATAACAAGATAACAACTTTAATAATATAACGAAAATATTATATGCCTTGTGATGTAGGGCCTATGGCCAAAACGTCCTAAGTGTACCACTTACGTGGATTCCGAGAAAGTTAGGACGTTAGGATAATTTAGAGTCTTGAACGAATGTTGGAAAAACCGTCAAAAACCTTCCAAAATAATATATCTATTAATTTCCACAAATAACGTTATTAATTCTCGAAAGAGATTTGGGCAGAATATCGTTACCGTCAAACCTTAAATGGGTCAAAGACGAATCGGGTCGGGTCGGGTTGGACCACTTGAACTGTACCGGTCAACTTGACTCCTTTGACCGAGCTCTTCTTCTTCTTCTCCTTCGGTCTTCGTTCTTCACAGACAGAGTTTCTCCTTCTCTGTTTCGCAGTGGGAGCTCGCCTCGCATCCTTCGTTCGTCGTCGGTCGCCGCTGGAGGAAGAGACTTCGCCACGGAGGGGAGCTCGACTGGAGAGGAGATGCTTCGGGAGGGATTTCTTCGCGGATAGAGGTGAGATTCTCTAAGCTTTGAAGACTTCTTCGATTTGGTGTGTATTCCTCCTTCGGCAAGAACCTCTATTTATAGGGGGGTCTCGCCTTTCATTCCATTCAAGGAATGCCTTGAATTTGGCCTCTAAAGGGTCGAAAGGAAACATTTCAAAGTTTCTTGTCACCACTCCAAACCGCTAGCTAAAATGGAAATTAATTTCATTAGGGTTTCGGTTGAGCTGGTTTAAGGAAATTCGGTTTTGATTTTGAAAACCTTTCCTAATTGATTGTCAATTCCGTGTAGAGAATTAGGAAAAACAGAATGATTAAAGGTGGGTTTTCCTTTGTTGTCTGACAAACGTGTAGGAGCTTAGAAAAATTAATCCAATTTAGGGTTTTTCCAATGCTGAATTTGGGAAAAATTGTTATTAAATTGATTTGATTTTCCTAATTGATGGCCCATGCTGCGTATCGAAATTAAAACAAAGTAATTAGGGTTTGAAAATGCTACATATTGGGAATTCAATAATATGATATGTTACACATAGCTTCCTTGCAGTCATGACAAGGCTGCTAGTTTCTTATTTCAGCATCAAGCAATAGTTTTTCTAAATGAAGTAGATTGACCGCAGATCAACCTTGAAGACTACCCAATAAAACTAACATTAGCGTACCACACTTATGTAACCACAAAAATCCCTTTTATTTCTTCTATCTAGAATGTTATCCTACCAAAACTCATCATCAAGTCTAACGCCAGAACCATCGTAACATTACCCATCTGACAAAATGTCTTTTTTTCTTTTTCCAATTTCAAGTATCTCTCTTATCTTGTTAAAATTCTGAAGTTGACTTTGAAGCTTCCAATGCCGTCACTCATTTTTATAATTTTTTTTACCAATTTCAGCAATTTAAATTTAACCAAGCAAACTGTCATCGAAAAGATTTGTTGCACATAAATCTAATAAATCCAGGTTACGTGCTCGGGAGAGAAATTGGGGAGAGGAAAGTGTAGGAGATTGAGAAAGAGACGTCTACTTACATTAAAAAGCAATATTGATATTTTCATTCAAGAAAAGGGTTGCGCATTTTAAGGTTTTCAAAAAGAGAGTGAACAGGATATCTTCATTTTTATATTGCCCAAAAATAGAGACCTTCGAATTCTGGCATTAATGACCATATTTATCTCCACCCCTTGTATGATTCTAAATGCTTGAATTATGGGGATTCTGGACTAGTCGATGGTCTAATGATCGAGGGCATTGGCTTTCTCACCTCGCACCTGTTTATCAATGAAGCCTTTGGTGTGATTGACATTTCATTTATTGCCAAATCAAACTCGTCCAGGTCAATTTCATAATTCCCCAAGCTTCGACCCATAACGTCCTCCTCCTCGTCATCGCATCTACTGCTACATTCTTCATCATAATCATCGTATGTTGGCCTGACCATGGACCAAGAAATGTAATATGGTCTTATAAATTTGTCGCTTCTTCTAAGTAAGCACGGATCAAAAGGAAAGAACATGTCGAGCCTTTCTGTTCCGCCAAATGCCTTTGAAAGTTCAGACTCGAGCAATTCGCTACAAATGAGCGTTTCTGATGAGGTGAAAATATGCGCAGCCTTTGTCTGCCGGAGAAATTCATCAACTACTGAAGGTAAACACACCTGTTTGTAAAACAATCCATTAGTCCTCAAGATATTCCAAACATCTAGGTTGGAAAGCATTAATATTCATAATCACTAACACATTTTCAAAGCTTAATAGTAAAATTGAAATTAATTTAATCATCCATATTGATTTTTCAAATTTATTGTCCCGTGAATGTCTAATTTTAATTATTTAAATCTAAATGAAGTTAAAGTGATGATGCAGCTGCTTCAACTAAGCATTCTTTTGATTTGATATTACTTTCAAATTACCACAGCTTCCAAAAGATTCAGTAATTAGAATGACATTAATTTAATCACTTGTACAGAAACATCAAATGCCAAAAAACAATCAATAATCAGGTTCTTACCTTCAGTGGAATTAATCTGTGTGTAAAAACTTGACCAATGGGCATATGTAGGAGCTGTGATTTGACTTGAGGAACATCAATCATTGATCTCATCCGAAAGCAGAGAACATACATAATTGCCTGTTGGGCCAAAAACCATCAAGTCAATTTTCAAATATGTAACTGAAATCAAGATGGTTATAATTTTTCCACGTAGTAATAAACATGCACAATAAAATAAAGAGTATGAGAACTTCATTCCTCGTCGAGCACTTCAAAAAAACATTAGAACAATAGAAATGGCTGAAAAAGTGCCATGGAATTTAATGCATAACATATATGCAGAAGACACTAGCCAGCATTCTTGGACAATTTTTTCCAAGAAGCAGAAAGTATACTAAAAAGAAAAGGATAGAGAATAATGAATTGTCTGCATTAGAGAGAACATACAATCCAGTAGATCTTATTTCTTTCTATTTGGAAGCATAAGCTCGTTTTCCAATCAAAAATCAAATTTTGCTCCACAGGGTTATGCACTTCATTTATTCTTGCACAACTAGTCCTGAGGAAATGTTAAATTTTTCGTATTACATTTAAAACCCTTTAAATTATGGTTCAACAATCTGGCAAGCAAAACTCGACTCATGGCAACAACTATCAATGCCATGGCCACAGGTAGTGACTAATATAAATGGGCATCAAGAAAGTAGATGAAAAAGATTACGATGGATAAGCCTATTGCAAAAAAAGAAAGAAGCTTAATTAATTGGTGGCAGTTGTTCTTTGTAAAAAACAGTGACTTGAAAGAAATATCAGAAAACGCACTAGTCTAACAACATGATACTTAATTGACAACAAAGAACAAAGCATGGACATTTTTCAGCATTTTTTATATTAGAGTTTTATATCCATTAGGACAGGATTGATGGATTGGATGATATAACAACTGTAGAATTCATCGACTGAAAAGAGAACCCTACGAACCAAGCTTACTTATGTAATCATCTCGCAGCAAAAAATTAAAGTAATTCAAATTACTAGAAGTAGAACAAAAAACATGGAATCCATTGCTAAGATTGATATAAGCACATACAAGTCTTCTAGCCACCTATCAAATGCCTTCTAATTAAGGATAGGAAAGTTTATAATAATAAATAGCATACCTGGCATCCAGAATAGAAAACTTTATGATTTTCTGGGGTCACGTCACCATTATGTGATTTGCAATATTCCAAACACCAATCCACTAATCTGAAATCACAAAGACCACAAACAGCTTTGATAAGCTTAAAAATCCTTATTTTACCCCTTTTATTATCGACCTCTATTTGTTCCTCAACTTATATCAATATAGCTGGTTTGAAAAATATAAAGAGAACAGAGATCTAGGTATGATTATGTACCTTTTCAATAAACTAGTAACTACTGAGGTGGACAGAAACTTCCCACGAGACAAATAACTGGCCAGATATGCTGCAGCACTCATCCTGCATACACCGTAGAGGGAATAAGAAATAGTTCAAAAGTTCATCCACAACATCTACATGAAAAGTCCTCCTACGAAGCTTAGAAATCAATTTATCAACATGAACATAATTTTCTTCACAAGAACAAAAATGTAACTAAAAAAACTAGCCTAAAGGTGAAAAAAATAAAACCTTATTATCCTTAATGATTGATGTTTCAGAAAGAATAAAACCTTGTTGTCATCTCTCGAAGAAAATACATGATAATGCCTTGGGTGCTTAAAAACTAGATATTGGTAGGAACTAAAATCAGGTGAATATAGGTTTTCCATATTTTAAATGAAAATTAAGACAAACCCGTATCACAAAATCATACAAGAAAAAGATATTGAAAAGTGAAATTAAACATGGAAATTCAAATTCAGAATTGCAAACATGGCAAGGGCTGTAACAATAGTTACTAGCGGAAAGAATCACATTTGAGGGAGAAAAGGAACAATTATGAAGCCACTAACCAGGTAATAAATAAAAATTATCACGGAAGAGCAATGTAGTTTATTTTAGATAGTAAAAGAATTATTTTTACCTTGTTTGAGGAGGATTCATACTGCAAAAAAATATATCCACTAGCTTCATCGTAAATTTGATGCCACAGTTGTCAGGATCTAAAGCACAAGCATAGAACAGCACAAACTGCAGAGAAAAGTAACACAAAGAGCATGTTACAAAATGGAGATCACCAACAGCCCAGACAAGAACTACAAATGTTAAGGAAACAACAGAAACACATGTCAAATAACATTCTCTTCAATACCTGAGCAAATTTAGACTTGTACGTAGTTAAGATAGTTTTCTGAAATGACTGGAGAAGTGTATCGAAGACCTAAACTCAACACGCAGTGATTATAACAATATTAGCTATATTTGATCCATGTACAAGCACATTAATTAAATTGAAGGAATTTAAAGATACCTCTGCCATGCGCCCACTAACTTCACATGATTCAAGATGCTCAAAAGTCAAGACCATTAGGCTATCTAACTTATCAGCAATTAAGTTTCCTTGCAAGCTTTTCCTATTGAGTTCTGCAGGAAACTGTTAGAAAGATCAAAACACATTTAGAAAATCAGATTTGAGATAACCATAAAACCTTCCATGAAAACACTAGACAAAGAACCTATTTGAACCACACATTGCCATAATAAAATAAGTCATCCTTCAAAGATTTTCAGCCAGAATTTTGTTTTAAACCTTTCAATAAACCAAGATTTACATATGCTTGTTCCTTCACTACATGAGTGTGAAGGTTAAAGTGGAAGGACCCTTTGAATCCAACCAATGTTTTATAATTCTATTAAGAGACGTTGAAATTAATAATTACTGCAAACAAAGCTTCAAAATCTGAAAACATTGGTACTTACGTGAAGAAAAAAGGAAGTAAAGGCAATAGCAAGATGTTACTTGGGACAATAACATGTCAAATGTTTTCCAATTAATAATGTCTTTTCATAATTCTATTTCCTCAAGATGAAACTTTCCTCTACTTTTTCCAAAAAAACAAAAATTAAAAATATCGTTTACTCGGGATAAGAACATGTAAGAATTCAATAAAATCATATATGTAACAATGTATATTGTAAACATTGCTCAAACCTGTTATCAGAAGGCAAAAAAAAAAAAAGGAAAAAGAAAAGATGATATAAGTTCAATGACTAAAACAAAAGCTAATAAAGAAGAATATATTATATCATACCTCATCACCATCCATTGGAAATTCGTCTTCACTCCCATCTGCATCTTCAAATTCCAACTCAAATATCCCTTTACCGAAGTTATCTTTCAAGATATCATCCCATCCAATCTCCACCTATAAAAGGGTTAAAACTTTTATCCAATAATTGGCACATTTGTTTAAATTTCAACCAGAAACTGATCGGGAAATATACACACTACTTACATCCAAATCTATAAGTTTATCAACCAGTGCCATTAAAATCTTTCTTCCAACAAATTCTCCCATTGCACCACCCTCTAATCTTAGCATGTTCTCCACATAAATCACCATCAACTACAACAAAAAAGACAGTATGATAAGTGAAATACATTCACAATTTCCAACGAGTAACTTTGAAATTTAAGCAACATTTCCTAAATCGAAGTATGAAAAAAATCAACAGCACCAAGCCAAATGATTTCTGGGTAATGGAATGGATATTGAACTTACGGATTCCTTGACAAAAACACTTGGCATTCTTTGGCAAACTATAAACTCTAGTCGCAATGGGACAAGAGGCACAAGATCAGCAATGTCTTTTAAAGCTGAATGCACTCGGGAAAGTACTTGATCTTTTATTTCAAGAACACGTGGTTGCTTCAATGTATCTATAAATGAGTGAGGTGGCACAAAATTCCTTACCAGCATATCCAAACAAAAATCAACAAATTTTCCATTCAAAGCAGCCTGAAGAATCATATAGTAAATCAATACAATTTTCTAGGAAAATCCTTAATAGAATAATAGATAATGACTGCAAGATACACAACATACCAAGGAAATAACTAGTTCAACAATTGCATCCATTACATAAGCTCCATAGTTCCATAAGCTCATCTCAAATATCTGAAATAAAAGACTATAATAACGTATACAACATAACACAAAAGGATGAAAATTCAACAATCATGAGCAACGTACTGCAACAATTAGAGACTCGTGAAGGGTAGCATCTATGTAAGAAATTGCTCCATTTAGTGCCTTTAGACTAGTCTGTTAAAGTACACACGATATAGATGATTCATCAGCATATATTTAGATACAAACTAATGGAAGAAAACATCAAAGGAGCAGGAAATACCACAAGCAAGGCCACCTCATCAAGGGTTAGATATTTTGTATGGTGCATAACACCAACAAGTTGATTATATCTATCATTATCACCCTGCATCAGCATAAATCATGTGTTTAACTGTTACCAAAGCTTGTTTCAAAACTTTCATCATTTAAGTAAAACCAAATGAAGCCAAGAAAAAGGGTGCATGTCACATTGACAAAGTATTTTACTGCAAACTAGGAATTTCACTCTATAGTTGCTTTAAAGAAGTAACTGGCAAATTTTCTTCCTCACTTTAACCAGATTGATCTAAGAATTACCAACCGCGAATAGCAAAAGAAAACATAAATATTACAAGGGAAGTAACAGATATTAATAAACAACGAAAATGGAAAACAAGTTAATAAAAAAAAAACTCACGCGTGAGACAGAAGAAAGAGCCTCCTTGATATGATAAACTAACTCTGAATCACTGACACTAGCATCTTCCCTTTCCCAAATTTCAGTCTGGCTCCTGGCAAAATCCAATCCTCCCATTATCACCGCCCCAAACCCTAATGCTTAACCACCGGGTCTGGGAGGTGAAAATAGTATTCAAACCTGTAATTTTAAAGCATGAGTACAGAAATAAGCGCACATATCTTATAAAATAAAAAAGGAAATTAACAAATCAAACCCTAGACTTTAGGATCAGCAATATGCCAAACCTTAAAGATATTTTGTGAACAACTAGAATCTAGAACTATAGGAAAAGAACTACGCAAAACGTCACTGTAAGATTTGCGTCGTTCTTTTTTCATCGTTCGAGGTTTTAGTTGACCGTAAAATTTCTTCAAAAGTTGGACATGTTGCTGATCCCAAAGTTAAAGGTCTGTTTCCTTAAAAAAAAAAATTATCAAGTACTAAACCAGATCATCAAAACAATAAAAGTGAAGATACAATTATGGGGATGTAAAAGAAAATTATTTCCTACAGTGGAACATCTAAGCGCAGCAGAAATTCAGAGTAAAACAAACATGATCCAGTTTTTTCAGTTTGATCTGCTTCGAGGAACAATGGACCAAACCAATATTGTTATTAGTGAGAGGACCTGGCCAAAATGATTTCTTTCGGTCTGCTCTTTTTCTGGATGGTTGGGAATATACATTCATCTTCAATACCAAATTTCGTAAAATGAGAGAGATGTATATAGTGAGGTGTAGATAAGTTTTATCATCAGCACTCCACTTCTCTGAAATAACTTTAGTCTAAACTATACAAAAATATTCACTTGAACTACCCACAAAATAGCTCACTTAAACCAGTCACAGACACTCAATTAAACCACCTACGTAACCCCCCATGACAACAGAGAGAATAGGGCGATGACACATAGAGAATAAAGCTAGAGTAATCGTGAAGAAATCAGATCAAAATGAATCATATCATCATAACGAGTACAACAAAAAATAGTCTCACTAACAAAGCTCGCAGGGGTAAGTATCTGGTGCAAGGAGTTCTTGGTTCAACGCAAATTAAAATTGCCAACTTGAAACTAATTTACAAACAATAAACACTCGATCGATTCACAGATTAGAACATTAGCACTGAACAATAGAAACAGAACAGTCACTCACCGATTCTAACCCAGTTAATCGACCTCGTAGATGAACCTCTGGAATCTTCGGTGCGTCGTCTTCAAGCTGTAACGTCTGACAATCAGGTCGAGATTCAGAGGATAAGAGAGACGACTCTTGAGAGGAATGGATCCTCGAGAGGCCTGACTTCGATAGAGGAGTCTGGCTGCGCGAGGACGAGACACTAAGGCTGGGAATATTATTTAAAGGGGGTTCGTTAAGTTCGGTTTGAACTATTGGTTCAAAACATGTTCGGCTCGTATCGGCTTTCTGATTTTTCTTCAACCCAAATCATCCGGTTCTTCAATTTTAGGTCCAGTGGCCCGAAAAAATTGTAAGAGCCAGATAAAACCGAATAAAATGGTCCCACTTTGACTCGGTTTATTTGTGTGAAATGAAAATAGCTATGGAAATCCCACCGCAACTGAAAATGTTGTGCCGTACGGCAAGATTGAATTGTCGGGAATCACAGGCTAGTTCGTCGGCGGAGCTGGGTTGAAAGGGAAGCAATCGAGGAGGAGATTTGATTCCAGTTCGTCAAACCATCTCCGATTAAGTGCACGAAACTTGAGCCTCTGAGTACTCAACACCTAGAAGACCAAAATCTCATCCAATCTCAAAAAATTGGCTGAACCACATTTTAAAATATGTATTCATGAATTTTTTGAGATGAGAGCTCCACTCATAGAGGTCAATTATGGAGTCTTGAAGTTTAGTAGATGGGTAGAAGTAGATGATAGGAGTAAAGCAACCAGGTACGGGCTGGTCCAAGAAGGAAAGCTTGAGCTTCCTCACTCATATGGAGTCGGTGAAGATGGTTTTACAATCTCTACACTGACTTTCATGTGAGTATCTTATCCAACAACGATGGATCCTTTGTTTAGGTGAAGCCATCTTTTTCCAACCATGAATCCTTGCCTTCGTCATCATCGCTTACTAGGTTGGCTGTCAATATTCATCCATCATTAATGGTAGAATTCATAATGAAGTTAGATGCGCAAGGAGCTCAATCCGCCATGAAAAAGACATATTTTAAAGAAAATTCCATTTCATGTTCATATAATATTGTACATCTATCTTTGATTGAGCATTACACTCATAATTTTAATTTTATGATGTAGATAATGATGAACTAACTAAGGAACAAAATGATGGAATCAATTGATAGAGCGGTCGAATAAAAATTCTCATGGACAAAGCCAGAACATTGTCGAAAAGAAACTGACCAGTAAGTGATGATAAAAGGAAAGATTAATTTTTAACAATGAGTCATAAGTCATAACGCTTTTCACTTAAAGTTATGTTTATTGTCGTTGTCACATCCTAGAGGGGATTCAAGATAGAACGATGAGCGATTTGGCCAGAAAACCAGATTGAATTGCCCGACTCTTTAGCTTTTTATATATTTACTTCTTTATTTATGCACCAGAAGACTTTAGAGAATAATTGTCAAGGCCAGATCAAATGAACCATACCGAAGGTCCAATAGTGACATTGAGATAAAGTGTTAATATAAATCTAAATAAAAGTGCCGAAAATCCATACAAACATTATTACAAATTTTTAATATAAGAATTTAACCTCACCGACATCTCAAATTAAAATACTGAATTAAATAATTGTCGGCTCAATCTTGTAATGGCAACCGGTGAACTTCCAAATTACCACCTGAATATATATGTCGTTGGAGTGATTCGACTAAACTTAATAAGGGTAGCATTTTATATTCAACAATTAGAATAAAAATAAATGAGGGAACATACTATGAGTAAAACATTTATTTAAAACAGAATAAAATCGACTAGTGAGGCAAAATGTGGAAAACGTTTACTATAGTGTGGTATGTACGGAAACTAGGCCCCACACAATCTCAACAAAAATGGAATCACTCACAAGCTCCAAACATACAGAAGAAGGCGATACTCGGCAATCGCGAAAGCCACATAAAATATCATGATCGGGTTTAGGGTTTTGCACCAAGGGATATGGCACAATCAATTGCTCCATTATTTTATTTAATACAACAAAACACATTCTCCAATGGTCGAATGTGCATATATAAAAATTGGACAACATCACTGTCAATGAAGTGCATGCTCAAAATAAAACATTTCTAGTGAATATGATAAACATGAACTTGTTGTTTTATATGAGAACGCGTTTCAAAATAGTCATTTGGAAAACAATGAAATGCTGAACATAAAACAAAACCTCTACCTCACAATAGCCAACCAGAAATCAAAGCTCAATCTAATATGGGAATGTCAAATAATTAGCCGAATCCAAATTTCAAATCCTAGAATATAGAAATAATCATTTTACGAAATTAGATCAAATTATCCTGTTAAATTTCTAAACTTTAATCTTAAGAAAATGACTTGAGAACCATTGAGTTTGAGGCCTATACTGGTTTTGAAATTGGCCTCGAATCAACCTAAAAACATTCGATTAATTGTCCAAAATGTCCTTAAAACCGTATATAAACCAAGTTTTTAAATAAACCAAGTTGTGGCAAAAACCAAGGCCGAGCCATGGCCTCAAATTCATGAGCGGCAACTCAAGGAAAAATTCTTCAATCAACCAGAGAGGGTCTAGCTGCGGTCCTGAACTTTCCAATTTCTTTTCCGGCAACAAAACATTATCAAATCTTTCTCCAAACATTTAATCACAATTATAACTTTATAGAAGTCTAAAATCAACAACTTTCAACAATCAATTTAATCCCAATATCAAATTGAAAATTTAATCTCAAACCAATCGGAAATTCCGAAAAAAAGAATATTTCAACAATTCAACTGTAAACCAACGATTACTTCTCTCTGAAGTTATCAAACGATTTTTGTTGTTTGATTGTTGTTTGGAACGAAATTCCTTCTTCCACCAAAACTTCCAATTCCACATAGTAATTTCCTCTCCTTCACTTCACCAAAATACTTTCTCCTCTCCTCTTCACTATAGAATTCACTACTCTCTCAAAGATTTAGGGAGGAGCTACTTAATATAGAGGAAAAAAAGAGAAGATAGTGGAGAAATTTATATTGTAAGTAGGGTGGGGGAAAATAATTGAGTGAGTGGGGTGGGGAAGGATAATCAATTCCAACACCATTATTTCCCACTAATCCCCACCCATCTACAATTTATAAATGTTTTTGCTCAATTAAATGATAGATTTTACTATGGTTGAGCTAAATCAGTTTTGTTAAGACTTTTGCTGCAATTTGTTTTAAAAGGGTATTTAAAAAGTGTTGAGTTTTACCAAGCTTTACTTTCAAAAGATAATTATTTTAAAGACTTTTGCTGTGTATGAATTTAAAGACACAATTTTTATGAATGATGTATTTTAAAAAAAATAGCAAGAAAAAAAGTTTTAACTCTTCAGGCGTTATAGACGGTCTCTCCTCTTATCAAAAGGAGAAGCAACCTTAAGAAAAATTTTGTAGCCAACAAACTTGTCCAAGATTAAAAACATGTCAAAGGTCAAGATTACTCATCAATAAATCACAAGGGAATAGTGGAAGAGTCCTATACTAGAACTATAAACTCAACCCACATGTAAAACAACTCAAAAATATGAAAAATTGCATTGTCAATTAACTTGGGTGTTTGCCTAATAGGTATTAAGCTAAGTTATTTTGATGATGTGTAATTGAATTATTTCTAAGTTATTTATGAATTATAAATATGATTTCAACTAAGTATATTATTAGTTTTCATTGAAAATATTGTTTAATATGAGTATTTAAGTGTCCTAACATATTTGTTGGAATCCTTATAGTTAATGCCTTAAATTTTGGAACATACAAACTTTAATTCAAGCAAAACACGAAGAGGCGATCAACTAAGGTAGAGGGGCGGTCAACCAGAATTCTTACAGAGAGCACGAAGTTTCTGAAATCAACGAAAGCGGTTAACTAGAGAAGAAAAACGGTCAACATAAAATCTTACAATGTGATCAGAAAATTAGAAGTGGTGCAAGCGGTTGACCAGTATGAACGTTGGTTGACCATAAATATTATAGAGAGCATACTCTATTTGCGGAATGCAGATCATGGTCAACTAAGGAGAAGTGCGGTAGACCAAAAAAATCATAGATTAAATGACTTTTTCGAATTACGTTGAAATGGTCGACCGAGGAACACATAGGTTGACCAGAATGAAAATTGGTCGACCGAGTGCATACAAAAAACGCGTAGCGGTCATGAAACATTCAACTGAAATGATTGAGTACAGTTTTGTGAAAAAAATTATAAATTGAAGCACTTGCAAATTGGAAGGCAACAACGAAGAGAAATTATTCCAAAGTACTGCCAACTTAACTTCCAACGTTTCTCTTCTACTTCTGAGTGCTCAACCTATCTCTCTCATTCCTCAACTTAAAATCATATTCTTGTGAGAGTTTTAGGCTCTTGAGCTTGTACTTCATTGTTTTAAAACCTTTACACACTTTACTTGTTAGACATTTGAAGGGTAACTCCCAGTAACAGTCTTTGTAAGGCTTGATTGACGCCCGAAAAATCAATTAGATATAATCGGAGAGGTTATTGAGAAAAGAAAAATTCAAGGGAGAGGTTTAATCATACATTAGGTCTTTCAGCGGTCGATCGTGTAGTAATTGAAGGTGTGGGGTATGTGGGAGGCAGCAAATGCGTTGGCATAAACTCCCCCACCCTAACACCAATAATAGACTTATTGGGAAGTCTTTAAAAATGTGTTTTTTCTTCTCCCTCGTTGCTGCGTTTCTTTTTGTGAAGTTCAGAGAAGAGGCGAAGGATGAATTCTCTGAAAGGTAAGGATGAATTTATTGTTAATTTTGTTAAAAGAAAAAATTGGAATTTTGTTGATTTTGGACTTACACCATAGTGAGGTAAACTTTAAAGTTCAAATGTTCGTTCACTGTGTAAAATTTAGTATGTTGCTAGATTTAAAATTTTTTTTATAAGTAATTGGATTTTGTATAATGGTTGGGACATTTAAATTAGGAAATTTAAAGTTTAATTGGTCTCGATTTAATTATGTATATTTGATGAAAGGTTAAGGTTTTGAATTTTGAAATGAAAATATGGAAATCGGGCATGAAAATAATTTTAGTTGTTAATTGAAATGTTTTGGTTGGTTTACGTTGAAGATTTTTGCTGGATAATTAGAGTCTGCTCGATTTAAAGTTTGATAACTAAATAATTTTCTTATGTGAACGGGTTGGATGTCCAAAGTTAATAGACAAAATAATAGCCGTTGGATGAGATTCGTGAAAACTCTAGTAGATTTTTGATCGTTGGAAGAGGATGAAAGAATGTTCGTTTCTATAAAGAACATTCAAAACAGTTTTAAAAATAATAATAATTATTATTATTATTTTAAAGAAAATTAATTGGGTATCCCTATATGGTGATAGATTCTTCGAAATAACGTGAGATTTAGACCAATTATATTCTCATACGATTAAGCATTTCCCGGCTATTGGTAGACCAATTGAGGTAGGGGTTTTATTTTATGTCCAGCATATCATTATTTTCCAAACGACTATTTTGAGACACGTTCTCATATAAAACGACGGCTCCATTTTTTATCGTTTGTTTTTACGATATTATATTTATTATTTTTGCTGGACATGTTTTATTTGGAGCAAGCACTTTATTGACCGTGATGTGGTCTTGTTTTTATGTATGCACATTCGACAATTCGAGAATGTGTTTTGTTGTAATAAACGGAATAATAGGGTAGCTGACTGTGTCGTGTCCTTGGGTGCGAAACCCTGAACCTGATCAGGAAAATTTATGTGGCTTTTGTGATCACCGAGTATCACCTTATTCTGTATGTTCAGAGTCTGTGAGTGACTCCATTTTCACTGAGATTGTGTGGGGCTTAGTTTCCGTACATACCACACTATAGTGGACATTTTTCACATTATGCTTCACTAGTCGATTTTATTTCATTTTAAATAAATATTTTATTCATAGTATGCTTCCTAATTTATTTTTATTTTAATTGTTGAATATGAAATGCTACCCTTATTGAGTTTAATCGACTCACCCTAACGACATATATATATATTCAAGTCAAATTTTGGAAGTTCGCCAGTTGCCATCGTAAGATTGAGCTGACACTTAGTTAATTATATATTTTAATTTTAGAGATTAGTGAAGTTAGATTCCTACATTAAAAATTTATAATAATATTTCTTTGCATTTCCGCAGTTTTATTTCGAAGTTATATTATCACTATATATTGATGTCACTACTGGATCTTCGTTATAGCTTATTTGGTCGAGTCCTGACAAGTATTATAATTCCCTAAAGTCTTCCGTTGAATAAATAAATAGCTAAAAGGCCTGATAGTTTAGTTTGATTTTCGGGCTGGGTCGCTCCCTATTCTGTCTCGGGTCCCTTCGAGAATGTTACAGATCGGGCATTGTAGTGATTGACTGGAGCACTGGCGCAGTCGACTACTCAAATCGCAGCCTATCGGTCTCGTCAACTGCAACTTATATGTGATCAACTGAAATTCAACACGAACCATGCTGAAATTTTAAGCCTCATCCTAGATATAAATGTGTCGTTTCTATTGTTTTTTTGCCTCCAAACAGCTACGCATAAACTTTAAATATACCAATATATTCCATAAATAACTTGCCAATTCGAGTTTATAAATTCGAATATTAATCTAACATAAAATTCAAGCTTCAAACTCAAAATCAGAGAGAATAAGAAGTTTACCCATGAAATCTCTTAAAAAATGTGGGAGGCCTCGTGAACTCAATTCCAGCGTCCAAACTCTCTCTCTTGCAGAGGGGACGTCCAATCTTATTCAATTTTACTTTAGGGGTTACTTGAGAATATAACAGGTAAGAAGAGGACAAACGGGTGAGTTTATATAAATATATATGTATGTATGTATTGAATCTTTTCATATTGGTTAAATATTGTATCGATAGGATAAGCAAAATAGTTGAATCTGGGAAGAGTATAGGGATGGATGTAGGAGTTCTATGCATGAAAGGAGGGGACGGGAAGGACAGCTATGCTCGAAACTCGTCACTACAGGTCTCTCTCTCTCTCTCTCTCTGAGCCAGAAGCAGATGTAAGCATTTTATGTATATTATGAGTATATTTTGGCGCAATTTATGTTATCGTTTTCCCTACAGAAAGTGGTGATGTTGAAGGTAAACCCTATCCTAGAAGAGAGTTTAACTGAGCTTTACACCAGAAAGTTCTCAGATTGTCTGGTAATGGCGGATTTGGGTTGTGGTCCAGGGCCCAACACGCTTCTTTTGGTGAGAGAGGTGATAGATATAATTCGTGAGAATTGCATGACGTTAAAGACGAAGCCTCCCGTTTTTCAAGTCTTTCTCAACGACCTTCCTGCAAATGATTTCAACTTCATTTTCAATTCACTTCCTAACTTTTACAAGAAACTCGAGAGAAAAAATGAAAATGAAATGGTCCAGTGTTTCGTTTCAGCAACTGTTGGATCATTCTATGGCAGACTCTTTCCTCCCAATTCTCTCCACTTTGTCCACTCTTGTTACTGCCTCCATTGGCGATCCAAGGTCACGAACTTTTACCAATGGCGTAGGAAATTCATACAACTCTTTCTCAAAATTCACGATCTCACAATCTTGGTTTTTGACCAGGTTCCTGAAGGGCTAGTGACAGAAAATGGAATAGCACTTAACAAAGGAAATATTTGCGTAGGGAAGAACAGCAATCAAAAGGTGATTCAACTATACTTGGATCTTTTCAAGAAAGACTTATCGTCTTTCTTGAGATCACGTTCTGCAGAGATTATCAAGGGTGGGGCTATGGTCCTAACCTTACTTGGCAGACAAAACGAAGCCACACCTTTGCCTGCAAACCTGTGCTTCAACATCTATGAATTACTTGCACGTTGCTTCCAAGACATGGTCCTCGAGGTAAATTTGATTTATTTTTCCATTTAACATATTTACTAGAGCTGTTTATTTCAAACTGACAAACCAAGTTGTGGGTGCAGGGGGAGATAGAGGAAGCAGAACTGGACTCTTTCAATATCCCTTTTTACGACCCAACAGCGGCAGAATTGAAGGAAGTGATCGAAAAGGAAGGGTCATTCAGCATAAGACGTCTGCAAATCTTCCAACTGAACTGGGATCCAAGGGGAGGCTCAAGCTGTAATCAACATTCAAGAGGGAAGTATGTGTCGACGATCCTAAGAGCCGTCACTGAACCTATTATTGCTTCCCATTTCGGACATCAAATCTTGGACAGTTTTTTCCAACGATTTGCCCAGAAGGTGGATGAATACGAGGAAGTTGGAATAGGGGAGTATACCAACCTAGTTGTTTCCCTGACAAAATCATGAACTTCCTTTCTTCTGGTGCTTTTTCTTTCAAACGTGTGATTATGATCATTTTTGTTACTTATTCATTTGATTAACAGTGTGTAATGTCATTTTGTGTACAAAGTTTTCATATTCACAGTTTTTGATTTAGTATTTGTTCTCACCCGTCATCTAATCTCCTCGGATTTGATAGATTACTTTCGATTTGCCTATTTTGGACAATCTTCCCAAATGTGGTTCTTATTGTATAAACCCTAAGGGTGTTTCTCTCCTCAAAATACCTTATTTGTTCATCAATCAAGACTTTGCTAAAGTAGCCTGCTTAAGAATATTCGTGAATTTATTGGGGAAATGATGTCTTAAAGTCTGGCAAAGTTAAACTAGTGGAGCTGAATCGATAATTTAAAAATACTATACTTTTAAAAATAAATATAGCAGTTATATTTCATTAACAAATATAGGAAGAAATAAGAAATATTAAATGAAGAGCGGGGATGGTTGAAAGGCCAGGGATAGTTGAATCGAGCAACATCAATCAATTATCGTGGGGTAGAACTGGACAGTGGACAGAGATTATTGCCTTTTTGGTCCACAAACATCGAGACAGTTGTTCAAATATGGAAGGCCGAAGTGTTAGACATGATATTCAAAAGTGAGATCTCGTGATCACACTGCTATAAATATGCATGGCAACAGATTGACCAACACTAATTTAATATTTTAAAATACACTCTATATATATATATATATATAATCTAAGTGGGTTTTGATTTTTTGTAGGGCTTCCAAATCTCCATCAACCATTAATGCAACTTTTCATAATGAAATTCAACGAAGACAATTTCTTTTGAGAACCGAAACCCTACCCATGTGATCCTCTTACTCTAGCTCGATCACAACCGCAGAGCAACATGAATCTGGACCATCTGTCAGCTGCCAAAATGGATCACGATCCTTGAGCAGAACCTCATTAGCATGGAGTTTTCTGTGATGTAACAAGACAAACTGATGCAGTCGTCGCCACCCAATCGAGAGTTTCGAGAAATATGATTGCTTCCCTGAGATGACAACGTGGCCTATTCTTGTCGATCAAGGATCAAGAGAAGGGGGAGTTTTTAATGCTGGTTTTGTTGCTGTAAATGCGCCCTTACAGTTTGGATGAGGATATAGATTCTCCATTTTGATATATTTTAAATTAAACATTTTTAGTTTTTATCATAAATATACATAAGATCTATAAAACTCTCATAGGTAAAGTTTTAATTTTGTTGAAATTCAGTGACTAATATTAAATTTATTAAATTTTTACTTTGGAATATTTTATTTATTTGAATTCGATAAATTAAATTAAAGATTCTGGCACAAAAAATATGAATGTACAAAATAAAATTTTTTGTTGAATACTTAAACATATGAATTTTTATATTTTTATGTACTATCTAATATTAAGATTCATATTCAAAAATTTCACTTATAGATATATATATGTATGTATGAAATTAAATTAGGTTAGATATTTAAATTTCATAATTTTATATTGTTACTTAAAGCTATATTCAGTTTTTTGAAATGTAAAGTTGGTGATTTTTGGAATTTTTGTCATGAATTTTCTTATGGAAAACTATGGTGTTCATCTCCCCGGGTTTTGAAATTTTAAATTCAAAATTTCCTATTTTTTAATTATATTTAGAATCTAATATTCTAATTTGATTTTATTTAAGAAACATTATATCTAAATTAGATTACCTTGCTTAAATTGATTAATTGAGAATATTCAAATTGTGCGTATATGACTCATGCAAGTATTTATTCAAACAAAAAAAGTTAATATTTGGCTAGTCACATATTCACTTGCATTAATAAAGAGGTAATAATTGTTAGATTTTGCACGTGGGTAATACATTGATCCAAAAATAAAATTATTATTGGCCAACAATTTACTATAAATGTTTGATTAATGCATCAAGAGTACCATTTCAAAGTTGATGAGTTAGACTTGTCTAAAGGTACGCTTGCACATGTGGTTCTGGTACTTCTTCTCAGTTCAAAGAGTTTAAGGTTAGTTATGGTCCCTGCTAGCAAAAAATCTGATATAGAACTATAAATGATCTAGCCGGAAGAGTTAAATCATTTTACTCTTTTTTTCTTAAATTTTATTAATTATCATTTAAAATATTAATTAATAGTTAGAACATAATAAATATGAGTTTAACATGTCCAATAAGTGATATCAGATAACAAGTAATATATTCAAAATGAAATAAAGTAAAGTACTGTGCTAAAAGTAAATTAAGGATTACAATTATCCAAATAAAAAATACCTCATAAAATATTTTTCAAGGTAGGATACTAAAATAAAAATAAAACTCCGCTGGATCAAAATTTGACTTGACAACTGGAAATTCGACTGATAATATTGATATGAGTTGACTAAACTTAATAAGGATTATGTTTTAATAAATTTAATTAAAATGATATTTAAATATGCATGAATTTAAAACTCATGTTTTATAAATTCATTTCAAAAAATTGTGTATAATAGGGTATGTATTTGAAACTACCCACTAATATGTAGTATTAATGAAAAAAAGTCATTTGTTATACTAACTAAAAATCACAGTAAAAATGAAGTCACTCACGAACTTCGGGCACACCATGTCATAGGCATATAACAAAATAAAAGTAATGCTCGACGATCGCAAAAGCCAAATAAATACTATGATCTGGTTTAGGGATTTGAAACCCAAAGACACGGCACATATAACTGTCCTATTCTTTAGGCAAATTTTTCTTCTCTTAACATTGGCCGCCAGCAGCATTCTCAGCCACACCCATGATTTTTGGGTGCCACTCCGTTTGGCAGTATTCTTGGCAAATCGCAGTTTCCTCCCTCTTCCTGGAAGCTTGGAAAAAATTCTCCACATAAGCCACGCTGCCAATATTCCCATCAGCTAGGTCATACTGCAACAGCCTGCTATCATCGCCTGAACACAACTTTCCGGCCATCTCCTTGAACCTTTCATGTTGCCGCTCAGCCTTCTTCCTCAAATACCACATTAAACAAGTCCCTCAGCCCTACATCCATGCCGTCCACATGGCTGTTGGATTCAGGTGCCACCCACCACTTCACTCCTCACTCCAGTGACCTTCAATGCATGCATTCCTACACTTGTTCGGAGCATGTCACTGCTGCCAATGGTACATCTTTTTCCATCTTTGCTGCTGGTAACACAACAGTTCATTTCTCCGCTAAGTCTTCTCAACTCATCAATGTCTTACATACTCCTATTTCTACTAAACTCATCAGTGTTCATCGAATATGTTGTGATAATGATGTATTTGTTGAATTTCATCCTTTTTTTCTTTCTTGTGAAGGATCGCCGCTCCAGGATAACTCTCCTCCGCGGTAATGTCCATCAAGGGCTCTACATCGTACCTGTTTCCCAATTTTCTAACCTAGTTGCTTTGCTAGCTTCCTCTTTCTCCAGCTAAACTCACTTGTGGCATTTTCGACTCGGCCATCCACATCTCTCTTGCCTAAAAAATGTCACGTCTTCTTGTTCTACTTTTTAATCTTCAGTTTCATATTTTCATTGTAATGCATGCAACATTAGTAAATCTCATAGTTTGCCTTTTCAAAACTCAGTCTCTCATGTTTATTCTCCCTTTGAAATCATTCATTCTGACCTCTGGGGTCCCTCCTTAGAACATTCCATAACTAGAGTGCGATATTTTTTATTCATCAATGATTACAGTCGTTTCACTTGGTTATACACTCTTAAAACCAAGGATAAAGTTCAATCCCACTTTATTAAGTTCTATAATCTTATTTTCAACCAATTTCATGTTTCTACTGAAACATTTCACTATGATGGAGGTGGTAAGTTCCGCTCACTCACCCCCTTCCTTAACACCAAAGGTATTCTTCATCGAATATCTTGTCCTCACACTCCTGCTCAAAATGGGAGAGTTGAGTGCAAAAACAGGCATGTTGTCAAAATTGGTCTCTCTCTTTTATATCACTCTTGTATTCCTTTATGTTTTGGCCTTATGCCTTCGCCACTGCCACATTTCTTATAAATCATTTACCGATGGCTGTCCTTGGCAATATTTCACCCTTCCAATGTCTCTTCCACACCCAACCCGATTATTGTATGCTTCATGTTTTTGGGTGGCTTTGTTATCCCTTCCTTCGTCCATATCGTTCAAATAAGCTCTTTCCTTGCTCCTCTAAGTGTGTTCTGTTAGGCTATAGTTTGAATCACAAAGGCTACCTTTGCCTTGATATTTCCACACCTCGCCTTTATGTCAGTTGTGATGTGATATTCTATGAGGATATATTTCCTTTCTCTTCAGTTTTCCCTCTAACCTCACATTCTTCCTCTCATTCCATTTAGATTCCAACTCTTCCTACGTCTTCACCATTACCTGCACCACTATCTACTGACACCATGTCTTCTTCCGCTAGCCCTCCTATAATTCCCACTAGTACTCCATCATTTGTTTCCTCCAATATTCACCCCATGCAAACTCGTTTCAAGTTGGGTATCTCTAAACCTAAAGTCTTCACTGTTGTAGTTAATGATGATCTTTTTGAACCCCTTACTTTCTTACAAGCCTCAAAGCATCCCCATTGGCTGGTAGCCATGCACAGTGAAATCAATGCTTTGCATTTTAACAAAACTTGGTCTCTAGTTCCCTCTCCTCCAGGATAGAAAGTTATAGGATGCAAATGGATTTTTAAACGCAAGCAAAATGCAGATGGCTCTCTTAACCGATTCAAAGCAAGATTGGTTTCCAAAGACTATGATCAAACGAAGGGTATGGACTACAATGAAACTTTTAGTCCTATTGTCAAACCACCCACTATTCACCTGGTATTATCACTTGCTCTGTCCTTCCGCTGGCATCTTCGACAACTTGATGCCTCCAATGCCTTCCTCAATGACGTTATGGTTATTTGTATCTACTGCATGAAAAGTCTCAAGCGATGAATGTTCTAGAAATATTCATCAATGAGGTGGAAAGGCAATTAGATAGAAAAGTAAAGGTGGTGAGATCAGACAGAGGTGGTGAATATTACAGAAAATTCGATGAGAATGGACAAAACAAAGGTCTATTTGCAAGGTTTCTAAAAAGTTAAGGCATTTGTGCACAGTATACAATGCTGGGAACACCACAACAAAATGGTGTAGCTGAAAGGCGGAATCGTACTCTTATCGAAATGGTTAGGAGTATGATAAATCAAAGTGATGTACCTTTATCGTTGTGGATGCATGGTTTGAAAACCGCTGCATATCTGCTGAATAGGGTTCCTAGTAAGGCAGTTCCTAAGACACCTTATGAACTGTGGACTGGAAGGAAACCTAGTTTAAGACACATCCATGTTTGGGGTTGTCCAGCAGAAGTAAGGATGTATAATCCACATGAAAAGAAGCTCGATGAAAGAACCATCAGTGGTTATTTTATCGGCTATCCAGAAAAGTCTAAAGGGTACATATTTTATTGTCCAAATAATAGTACAAGAATAGTTGAATCTGGAAATGCTCGATTCATTGAGAATGATGAGTTCAGTGGGAGTGATGAATCACGAAATGTGAATATTCAAGAGAATCGGGTGGAAGAAATAACACCTAGTACTTCTCATCAAGTTGTCATTCCTTTTGTTGTATCACAGTCCAACAACATACCGGAACGACATATGAATATTCAATCCAATCAAAGTGAACGCGTCAATGAAGAGAATAGTAATGATGATCAAGTCGTAAGTGAACCATCACAAGAACCAAAATTGCGAAGGTCTGTAAGGCAAAGGAGACCAGCTATTTCTGATGATTATGTGATTTATTCACTTGAAGAGGAATGTGACTTGAGTAATGACAAAGATCCAGACTCATTTAATCAAGCCATGGAATGTAATGATTCTGAAAAGTGGTTAAATGCTATGAAAGAAGAGTTGAAATCGATGGATGACAACAAAGTTTGGGAACTTGTAGAGTTACCTGAAGGAAAGAAATACGTTGGTTGTAAATAGATTTTTAAAACCAAACGTGATTCAAAAGGTAACATTGAAAGGTATAAGGCCAGACTTGTCGCCAAAGGTTATACTCAGAAAGACGGCATTGACCATAAAGAAACCTTCTCTCCGGTTTCAAAGAAGGACTCTTTAAGAATAGTTATGGCTTTGGTAGCTCATTATGATTTAGAGCTTCACCAAATGGACGTAAAGACCGCCTTTCTTAACGGTGACTTAGAGGAAGAAGTGTACATGGATCAACCAGAAGGGTTTTCATTTCCTGGAAATGAAAAGTTGGTGTGTAAATTGAATAAGTCAATTTATGGATTAAAACAAGCTTCCAGACAATGGTATATTAAGTTTAACTATACCATTACGTCATACGATTTTATAGAGAACACCGTTGATCGGTGTATCTATATAAAGGTCAGTGGGAGTAAGTTTTGTATCCTAGTATTGTATGTTGACGATATTCTTCTTGTTGCAAATAATAAGGGAATGTTACATGACATAAAAGCTTTTCTCTCAATAAAATTTTGAAATGAAAGCTATGGGTGAGGCATCCTATGTAATTGGAATAGAGATATTCCGTGATAGACAAAAGGGTTTATTGGGATTGTCTCAGAAAGGTTATATCAATAAAATTCTTGAGAGATTCTGAATAGATAAGTGTTCCGTTGGTGTAGCTCCAATTCAGAAAGGGGACAAGTTTAGTCAAATACAATGTCCGAAAAGTGATTTGGAACGTAAAGAAATGGAATCTATTCCATATGCATCAGCTGTAGGAAGCTTAATGTATGCTCAGACATGTACTCGGCCAGATATCAGTTTTGCAGTAGGCATGTTGGGTCGATATCAAAGTAACCCTAGAATGGATCACTGGAAAGCTGCAAAGAAAGTCCTTAGGTATTTACAAGGAACAAAGGAATACATGCTCACTTACAGAAAATCGAGTCATCTTGAGATGATTGGATGTTCAGATTCAGATTAAGCCGGATGTGTAGACTTGAGGAAATCTACATTCGTTTACGTGTTCCTATTAACTGGAGGAGCCATATTATAGAAAAGTGGAAAAAAAATCTTCGATTGCTACTTCCACTATGGAGGCTGAATTTGTGGCATGTTTTGAGGCTACAATTCAAGCATTGTGGTTGCGGAACTTAATTCAGGGTCTAGGAATGGTCGACAGTATAGTTAGACCGCTAAAAATTTATTGTGATAATTCCGCAGCTGTTTTCTTCTCGAAAAATGACAAGTACTCGAAAGGAGCAAAACATATGGATTTAAAGTACTTGGCAGTCAAAGAAGAGATACAAAAATAAAAGGTGTGCATTGAGCATATAAGCACAAGTTTAATGATAGCGGATCCATTGACGAAAGGATTGTCATCCAAAACCTTTAAAGAACATGTTGTAAGGATGACTTTAGGTGACAAATCCTAGTTTATGTGATTGTAAAAGTATAACTTGTATCTTATTACACCTTTGAATTCAATTAAAGAAGATGTTTTTGTATGGATGTTTATTATTCATATGATGGTGTATATAATTAAAGTTGTTTATGAATAATATGTAAACTTTATGAAAAGTTATAGTTTAAAGGTATATATATATATATAGTGTTCCTCGATTAAAGAATTGATGAACTGTGTTAATTGTGATACATGGAAAGAATCATGTCGTCAATAAAGACTTGTGACTGCCATGATCCTATTATACAATTCATTATGAAAATAACACTTGATAAATTCACATTATAGTACACTATAGAAAGGATTGTGAATTACAAGTTGTGACAGCTGAAAAGTAATAACTGAAAATCAATTTTATTAAAGTTACTATAACATGGCCCAAGTGGGAGATTGTTAGATTATTTTAATAATCTATTGTGTGGTCCATGTTAATTAAAGTTTATTGACTTAATATTAAAGTGTTTAATGTGATGATTGTTAAGCGTAAAAAAAACTAAGTTGATTGGGTTTTAATTCCCTCTCCTTGACCTTATTAAAGTATAAAATATATGGTTAAAGAGATATATATAAAGAGATATGAATGAAAAGGTATTTACATATATTCCCTGTAAGATGAAAGGGCAAATCTGTAAATTCTCTTTAATAAATCTCTTTATATTCTCTAGAAGAAATTGGAACAAATAAGGGTTTTGAACATTAGGGTTTTGAAGAAAGGGTTTTCAGAAGGGTTTCAGAAATCGTTCATCTCTCTCTAGAAAAGTAACCATTCGTCTCTTGATAATCGAAGAGAAAAGTAAAGGAAAAGGATCAAGGCGATAAAAGCATTCCGCATCTACGTCTACATCAAAAGCATGGATCAAGGTTGGTAATTTATTGTTTTATTTATCTCTAAATTATAGAAACATATTGGTTGAATCTATTACGTTAAATTGGGAATTAAAGTATTGTTTTGAATGTAAAATTCATCTCACACTTATCTCATCGCTCACCTCATCAATATGTTGGATTTCCCTTATCTCAATTTATTGTTCTTTACCAAGACTTACTTTTTGCAGTGGAAGACATATTTTCCCTATGAAAAAGTCTTCATGCTGCAGAAAAGGAATAGAACGTACATTCTATATCGAAAGACATGTTTCCGTTGCGGAAAATACTATTTTCACAGCAAAAAACACATTTCGTTATGAAAAATACTCTTTCCGTAACGAATACTTGTCTTCCGATGAAAAAAATACTTTTTTCACAGCAAATATTTGTCTTCGGGGAGAAAAAATTAAAATTTTTAATAAAATATGTGACGGTGATACTTTTTTGTTTCATTCCCATAATTCAGTATTTTATTTATTAAGTATTTGTCTTGCCAATAAGCTCATAATTCAATTTTTTTTTGTTAATTACCCATTCTAGATGCAATATTGATATTTTCATTCAAAAAAAGGGTTGGGCATTTTGAGATTTTCGAGAGTGATAAGGTTATCCTCATTTTCATGTTGCTAGAGCCAAAAATTAGCGCACAATGAAAAAAAATATATATCTCATTTCTTCTGGTGTAAGAACGGTGATCGTATGGACATTTGAAATACATTACCCAAAAAAAAGAAAGCTTCGAATTCTGGCATTAATGACCATATTTATCTCCACCCCTTGTATGATTCCAAATGCTTGAATTATGGGGATTCTGGGCTAGTTGATGGTCTAATGATCGAGGGCATTGGCTTTCTCACCTCCCACCTGTTTATCAATGAAGTCTTTGGTGTGATTGACATTTTATTTATTGCCAAATCAAACTCGTCCAGGTCAATTTCATAATTCCCCAAGCTTCGACCCATAACGTCCTCATCGCTTCCACCGCTACATTCTTCATCATAATCATCGTATGTTGGCCTGACCATGGACCAAGAAATGTAATATGGTCTTATAAATTTGTCGCTTCTTCTAAGCAAGCATGGATCAAAAGGAAAGAACATGTCGAGCCTTTCTGTTCCGCCAAATGCCTTTGAAAGTTCAGACTCGAGCAAATCGCCACAAATGAGCGTTTCTGATGAGGTGAAAATATGAGCAGCCTTTGTCTGCCGGAGAAATTCATCAACTACTGAAGGTAAACACACCTGCTTCTAAAACAATCCATTAGACCTCAATCATGCATATTGATTTTTCAAATTTATTGTCCCGTGAATGCCTAATTTTAATTATCCTTGTACATACATAATTTAAATCTTAATGAAGTTAAAGTGATGATGGACTGCTTCAACTAAGTATTCTTTTGATTTGCTATTACTTTACCTGAAGGGAGTCTTAACCATGAAAATTTAATAATGTGAGTAATAGCGAGTGTTTTATCTGAAATCTTATATTGTTAATCAATAGCCTTCAGTAATGTCACGACATCGTTATGCTGATCGACAAAACCACAAATACCAGTAGTGATCTTGGTCTTTATGAACATTGCACTAAGGTGATTTAAACGTTCACAATATTGATAAAGAGTAAGCTCATCAGGAGTGTTGGTCCGAGTAAAAATTAATTTATCTTTCCGTATAGTATAATCGATACCCATACACCTCAAATAAAGAAGAATTCTCTCTTTCCATATTTTATAACTATAACTCCTTAACTCTGGTATATCGCGCATTTAATATTAGAGGGAGATAAAGCTCTAACTCAATAAGATTCATCTACAAATAATAAAACTATCAAATTATATTCATTTTCTTAATTACTGTAGATAAATTAAGAAATATAATTTGATATTTTATTTTAATTAATCATGTAAATATAATAAAAATTTATATATGATCAAATTTATTATATTTACATGATTAATTAAATAAATGTCATAATCATAATTTTTAACACTTAATATATAATTTTATTTATTTAAAGATGTTGTGACTACTCTTTAATTAAATAAAATCATATTAATCACTAAACATTTAATTCACTTTAATTTCAATTTCACAATTTACATTATTTTAAAAATAAATATGAAATTAAAATCTACAATCTTATTTTAACATTTTGTACACATAATATACTGAAATATGCATACAAAATAAATAAATAATTATGTGTAACTAAATATGCACGTAAACATATAAATTTAATTAACAAGAAAATTTAGACCATAATGTAATATTAAATTTAATTTTAAATTATGTAATTAATTTATTTAAAAAAATAAAAAAAATTGAAAAATTGAATGTGGCCGAGTGGCCTCCAACTTTGCCTCACATAAAACAATAATTTTTTAAAAAATGGCTACCCATCAACTTAATTACAATTTATAAATTATATGAATCCAAAATTTTTAATAAAAAAACAATCGGCCGAGTGGCAACCCACTCGTGTTTGCCTTCTAATGGCGGGTTTGACTCTTGGCAGATGCAATTTTCCATTAATAAATGGTTGTCATTCAAAATGACATGTTGTTTCTGCCAACAGAAAAACATGTCGTCTAGGTCATCTTCAACCTTCAGCCAAGTCTACGTGATCCGGTTCGATCCGTACATGTACTCGCTTCAAATCAACACTTTTTATTGCAAAACATTCATAACAAAGTTTTTTGATGATTTGTAACAATAAAATACTTTAAAAACACCCAAAACATAATCGTTAAAAATAAAAATTTTTTCAAAACTTTGAATTTAAAAAATGAAGAGACAGGTTTTTATTTACTTTGATATCCAATGTTAGATTAACTTAAACGATCTAACATGCATGCACAAATTGAATATTGTATTTAGATCAATTATGAAAAATTTCAGAATATCTCTTATCATTGATATTGAAAACAAAGACAACTACTTTTTTTTTTTTTCTTGAAGAGTTTTTTCTAATCTTTTTTAATTTCATATAATAGTATATATATTTACGGAATGAAATTAATGAATTAATAACCTTCAATATTTTTTTTTATAATAGTATATATATTTAATGAATGAACAATTAGGGACCTTCAACCTTCTTTTCCCTATATTTATAATTTTTCCCATCAATAAGTTGAGGGGGAAGAGCGTCAATTGTCGACAACAGAAAACTATTTGAACACGGAACACAATTATTGGGTAGGGAAGATATTATTATGAAAATCTGCCTAATTCCCAAAGTGGGTTTTTTTTGTACGGGTGGGTTCCCAACCTCCAGCAGCCATTAATGCAAGCAACTCTTCATAATGAAATTTCACGAAGACAATCTCTTTTGAGAAGCGAAATCCTACCCATAGCTCGATCACACACCGCACAGCAATATGAATCTGGACCATCTGTCAGCTCCAAAATGGATCACGATCCTTCAGCAGCAACTTCATTGGAATGGTGTTTTCTGTGACAAGACAAACCGACCTTGCAGTCGTCGCCACCCAATCGAGTTTCCAGAAAGACCATGAGATGACAACGTGGCCTGTGCTTGTCGATCAAGAATCAAGAGAAGAGGGAGTTTTTAATGCTCGTCTGGTTGCTATTAATGCGCTCTTACAGTTTGGATGAGGATTTAGATTCTCCATTTTGATATATTTTAAATTAAAAAATTTTAGTTTTATCATAAATATTCAAATATGAAATAGAATTTATATTAGATAAATAAATTTCATACTTTTATATATGTTTATTTATAAAATTTAAATTTTTACAAAAAATTATGCATATAAAATTGAAACTAATTGTAATTCAAATTTTAAATAAGATCCATAAAATTCCCCATGTAAAATTTTAATTTTGTTGAGATTTTGTAATTAATATTAAATTTATTAAATTCTTACTTTAGAATATTTTGTTTAGTTCAATTCGATAAATTAAATTATGAATTTTGAATATCACAAAAAATATGAATGTACTCTATAAATATTTTTTTGTTGAATATTTAAACATATGAATTATATATTTTTATGTACTATTTAAATATTAAAATTCATATTCAAAATTTTCACTGATTATATATATGTATGTATGAAATAAAATTATGTTAGATATTTAAATTTCGTGATTTTATATTGTTACTTAAGATTATATTGTGATTTCACCCTCGGGTTTTGAAAATTTTTGTAATTTTAAATTCAAAATTTCCTATTTTTTAATTATATTTGAAATCTGATATTCTCATTTGATTTATTTAATAACATTCTATCTAAATTAGGTTATATAGATTAAATTGATTAATTGATAATTTGATAATATTAAAATTGTATGTGTATATGACCCAATGCAAGTATTTATTCTCTCACTCTTTCAATATCAAGTAGTCGTGATGACAAAAGAAAGCTGAAAATATGAGATTGTTCATTATGAATATAATCACAAATATTTTACGGGACACTACACCTGATGAAGGTGATGCCTGACTGTTCCACGAAAAAATTAAAACGAGTTTTGTAAAACAAAATAAAAGTATTAAGACAATTATACTTTTAGCTAATCTGATTTTATTAAGGTTTAAAGATCTGAGAACATAAAAAAGGATGTTACAAAAATATCTCATATTGCTTTAAATTTAAAAGTACATAAGTCAGACTTGACAAAAGAATCACTTGTACATTTAGTTCTGTACTTCCTCTCAATTCAAACAGTTTAATGTTAGGTTATGATTGTCAATAAAGGAGAAATAGACTTTTATTGAGCCTATTTCTTGTTGTGTGCAGGAAGGGAAAATATTAAAGCAAATTAAGACATAAAATACTCATTTGAAAAAGAAATATAAAGACAAGTAAAGGAAGAGATATTAGATGCCAAATGAAATTAAGACGTTTTTAGAAATTGATATAAAAATTAAAAATTTAAATATTTTATTGATATGAATTTAAATATGCCAACTGAAATATTTTATCGAGTCCATAGAAATTTAAATTGTGCGTATTTATATATATGATTCATAAAAAAGTTTAGTTGCTAAATAATGTTTAAGTTTATTTGTTAAATACCTAAAGAAATGTAATATCATATTTCATTACAATGCGTCCAACCTAGTTTGTATATTTGGAACAAATGAATCAATATATAGGATAGGGTAAAAATATAAAAGACTACAATTTAACTAAGAGAGTAGGCAAATCCCTTAATAAAGTTAGATGGACTGAAAACTGGTCTATCGTATATAAATACTGAGAATCTTTTTCATATTGGGAGATACATAAGTGAATGTCGGGAGTGCTAGAAAAAATACAAATAATATTGAAAGTTATGAAATAAATGTGAATAGTATTGATAATTTATAGAAGATACTGTTCTTGCAATTTCTTTAGGCAGAATTTACCTTTCAAAGTAAGTTTCCAGAAAAAGTTAGAGGGGTCACAAATGGTTCCACTTAAAATTTAGTCTCCTAAACAGAACTTACTTATACAGTATAATTATATCACTAATCGATACGAAAAACGATAACAGATGTCAGATGTGATTCAAAAAATATAAAAAATATATTTTCTACATTGTTATAATTTAACGCTCAAGAAAGAAGATAAATAACAGCAAAAATAGACACAAAGAATTTTTTTTGCTTACCACTCCAAATTGGGAAAAATTTAAAGAGACTTATTCCAGAAAAATCACTTTGAAAAATAAAATTTATAATATTTTACTAAAATCTAAATATTTTAAAAAATATCCACTTAAAAACCTATTTTAAATTTTACAATACCTGTTTTTCTTTTACCCTTTCTTTTCTTTCCCACACTGTTTTTACTACTAATCTCTTCTTACTCTTCTCAAATTTTGGATGCTACTTCTTTCGAGGAATTCTCTCTATTCACAAGAAGACTAAGGAAAATTGCGGGAGCCGACAATTTCTTCTTTTCCCATTCTAATTTCTTCTCATTCGTTTGAGTATCCCTCGTCATAAACAGGATAACTCACAGCGAGCTGAGTGGTCAGATCTTGAAGATTATAGACGAGACATGGAAGTACAGCAAGTCCTTTGCATGAAAGGAGGGGATGGAAAGGATAGCTATGCTCAAAACTCATTATTACAGGTACTCTCTCTCTCTCTCTGAAGAAGATGATGATGATGTCAGAATTCTAATGGTTAGATTCTAGTGATATTTATGTTTTTGATTTTCCTCAGAGAACCGCGATGTCAAACGTAAAACCTGTCCTGGAGCAAAGTTTAACGGAGCTCTACACCAGTACTTGCCCCGACCGTCTTGTCATGGCGGATTTGGGTTGTGGTTCAGGCCCCAATTCACTTCTTCACGTGAGGGAGGCTATTGATATAATTTGTCATAATTGCACGAGGTTGAAGATGAAGCCTCCCATTTTCCAAGTCTTTCTCAACGACCTTCCTACAAATGATTTCAACTCCATTTTCAATTCACTCCCTAACTTTTACAAGAAGCTCGAGAGAAGAAATGGAAATGAAATGGTCCAGTGTTTCGTTTCAGCAACTGTTGGATCATTCTATGGCAGACTCTTCCCTCCCAATTCTCTCCAATTTGTCCACTCTTCTTACTGCCTCCATTGGCGGTCTAAGGTCACAAATTTTTACCAACGGTGTAGGAAATTTGCACTAGTTTTCTCAAAACTTCGTGATCACATGTTCCTGGGTTTTGATCAGGTTCCTGAAGGGCTTGTGACAGAAACAGGAATAGCATTAAACAAAGAGAATATTTGCGCAGGGAAGAGCAGCAATGAGAGGGTGGTTGAATTATACTCAGATCTTTTCAAGAAAGACTTATCGGTGTTCTTGAGATCCCGATCTGCAGAGATGATCGACGGTGGCTGTATGGTCCTAACCTTACTTGGCGGACGAACTAAAAACCAGTACCCCAACATCTTCGATTTACTTGCAGATTGCTTGCAAGACATGGCCGTTGAGGTACACTAAATTCAGCTATAAAATCATGTGCAATGTCATATGACATGATTATTTAGATGAAGTTAAGAGTCAAAATATGAGTTGAATTTGTCGGACAGAAGGAGATAGAAGAGGCAAAAGCGGACTCTTTCAATCTCCCGTATTACGAGCCAACAACAGCAGAAATAGAGGGAGTGATCGAGAGGGAAGGCTCGTTCAGCATAAAACGTCTGCAGACCTTCAAAATCAACTGGGATCTAAGGGAAAGCCCAAGCTGCAATGGCCGTTCGAGAGCAGAGCATGTGGCGATGATCATAAGAGCTGTCACTGAATCTATGATTGCTTTCCATTTCGGACACCAAATCTTAGACAGACTATTCCAACGATTGGCCAAGAAGGTCGAACATTACGAGGAAATTGGAAAAGGTGCGCACATCAACGTTGTTGTTTCATTGAAAAAATCATCATCTTCAACATTGAATTCCTCTTATTTCGGTGCTTCTAATGTTTGATGTTCTTTCTACTATTGTTGTGTTTTTGCCGAAACTTCTTTTTTGGTTTGTGTTTTCTTTAATGAACATGGCTAGTGTAAAGTCCAGCCCAAATAATAATGATAATAATAAAATTGCTTTATTTTAAAATTTAAAAAAAATGAAAAACAACCCCTTTTCGGGGGAAAAAAACCCCTATTTCAGAGTGTGGAGGCCATTTCCCCCACCCCTCTCTTTTGTTTCCCTGTATTCTGCTTCTCTCCCTTTTGACGCAGCGAAAGCTTCCTCTGGTGAACGACAGAATGTGTAAAGCAATTTTCTTCCGCAAGTCTCCACGTTTCATTCCCTGTCAAAAAGAAGGTGAAGGAGAGAATTTGAAATTCTCCTTCTTGGGCAATCTCCAACCCATTTGTTGTCATTTTGTAAGGAACTAGTTCTATAAATAGAGAGTTTCTCACACAATTACAGCATCCCAAAAACTCCAACGAAGAGAAAGTGAAGAGGGAGGGAGACAATGGAAGAGAAAATAGAGAGAAATAGTTGAGGTGCATTTGTGCACGATAAATCTAAGAGTTGTGTTTTTCTCTTAGTGAATCTTTTTTAGAATATTCGGTTTCTAGAAAAATATTGTAAATTCTATTTTTTATAGTGAGATCTTTCTAGACTTGGTCCTCGTGTTTTTTTCTCGATTTGAGTTTCCACGTAAAATTCTTGATGTCTATTTTCGTAGGTATTTCTCTTACTTCTGGATATTTTTTGGATCATATCTGCTATCATTTTTCGTACTAGTTAGTGGTATAATTGTACTGTATAAGTAAGTTCTGTCTAGGAAACTGAATTTTAAGTGGGACTGTTTGTGATCCCTATAGTTTTTCTTGGGAACCTACTTGAAAAAGAAAATTCTGTCTAAGGAGATTGTCAAGATCATTATTTCCTGAGAATTATCTTGATAAGTACTATCTACGTTTATTTAATTGTTTATATTATCCGTATTTTTTCCCAACAAGTGGTATCAGAGCTTGGTTATTATGGCGGGAAAAATTGAAATCTAGAAATTCAACGGTAATAATCTCTTATTGTGGAAATTAAAAATGAAGGCATTATTGCGGAAAGATAGTTGTGTTATGGCCATCGGCGAAAGACCGGCGACCGTTGAAGACGAAATATGGATCAAAGCAGATGATGATGTTATCGTCAATTTGCGTCTTGCTTTAGCAGATGAAATTTTGTCAAGTGTCTCAGAGAGGATAACTGCCAAGTAAATTTGGGATACGTTGACAAAATTGTATGAGGCAAAATCGTTGCATATTAAAATTTTCTTGAAAAGGAAATTATATACTCTTTGGATGTCAGAGTCGACATCGATGATAGACCATATCAATACTCTCAACATGATATTTTCTCAACTTACGGCAATGGAGCACAAAATTGACGAAAGTGAACGTGCAAAACTTTTACTTCAAAGTTTGTCTGATTCGTATGATCACCTCATTATAAATTTGGTCAATGGTGCTGCAAAGTCAAAATTGGTGTTCAATGATATTGCAGCTGCAATTCTTGAAGAAGAAAGTAGACTGAAGAACAAATAGCACTCTTCCATGGAGGCCTTATATGTAATGAGAAGAAAATCAAGTGAACGTGGGGCTTGTGGAGCCAACAAGTCGGAACGATCAAAATCAAGAAATAAAAGGAGCGTCAAGTGCTATCACTGTGGCAAATCAGACCATTGAAAACTTAAAGAAAGATATAGAGATCACTAATGAGCATCTAGTAAGAGTTGATACTGTGAAATCAACTTTTGATGGGGGAGATGTTGGAGAATCTAGTGATCAAACAACTGATAGTGTTGACCAAGGTGAAGTAGATACTTTCCCTGAATAAGTTGCAGAGCATGAACCAAGAAGGTCAACAAGAGATCGCCAACCATCAAAAAGATACTCAATAAACGAGTATGTTATGATTACTGACAGCAATGAACCCGAGTGCTATGAGGAAGCTATAGAGCATCCACAAAAGAAGAATTGGTTGGATGCAATACAAGATGAGATGATATCATTGCATGAGAACCACAAATATGAATTGGTTCAGCTTTCAAAGGGGCGAAAGGCACTAAAGAACAAATGGGTACACATGCTTAAAACTGAAGACAAGAGTTCACAAACAAAGGCACATCTGGTCGTGAAAGGCTTTGATAAAAAAAAAGACATTGACTTTGAGGAAATTTTTTCACCAATTGTGAAAATGTCATCCATACGAGTGGTACTTGGATTATCCTCAGGTATGAACTTAGAGATCGAACAACTAGATGTTAAGACTGTCTTCTTGCATGGTGAACTAGAAAAAGAGATCTACATGGAGCAACTAGAAGAATTCGTTGTTGAAGGAAATGAACATCTGGTATGTAGATTAAAGAAGAACCTATATAGATTGAAGCAAGCCCCACGAAAATAGTATAGGAAGTTTGATTTCTTCATAATCAATCAAGGATACATGAAAACTTTCTCCGACCATTGTGTGTTCGTGAAAAGGATCACGGAAGGTACATCTATAATTCTCTTACTTTATGTCGACGACTTGCTGATTGTGGGCCCAGACGAAAAAAAGATTGTTAATGTAACGACCCGACTTTTCAAACCATTTTTATTTATTTAATTTTTAGTTATATAAAATTTTTCTCTTTAATTTATTAAAAACGTGTGCGAATAAAACTTATCAGAGTTATTGAGCGGAATAATTTAAAAACATCATAAGCCCATATATTACAAAACGTTTACCGAATTTAAAACCATAATTAATAACTGATAATGATTTCTGTGAGTCATAAACGCACAAGTCAACTCAGATGATAACCTAAGAGTCCATTCTAAAATGCTTCCTCCTCTGCATCAGTAATACTAATCTTATTCCAATCACCTACATTACGGGTAAAACAATGAGATTAACGCTCAGCAAAAAAATAGAATGAAATATGATATGATGCATGATTGGCTGTGATTATGTCAGAAGGGAATCCACCCCAACTGTCTTACTCATCGTCTCATATCATTAATCTTATATATTAAGTTGGGATATTGGGAATATTTTCCACAAGGAGAATAGCTTTTGATCGGAACCTCCTATGATATAGGCTCTCACATCCCGACGAGGGAAGAGTTTTATCTCGAGTCTCTTGGGTAGAATCTGAACTACCTCCCCAACCTCCAATTCCCATTTCATTATTAAGTCTGGTTTCTCCCATGAAATGTCACTCCCATGCATTGTGAATATTAATCCCGCATGGCATCGCTCTTATTTATATGACATGATGCATGTTAATGCTTATGTAATATCAACAAATCACAATATATTACCAAGCAAACTACAACACAAAACAATACAGACAATCTCAATAGGAAGCAAGTATAAAGAACACTACAAAGTAAATATAATACATAACAAATACATACAATCTCAAGAGTGAGCAAGTATAAGGAACAAAACGTGCAATATCAACAGAAAACAAATCTAATAATCGTGCGATAACAGAGAATAATACATATTAATTTATAAGGAGCATTTCATATTACTAATTTTACAAAGAACGTTTCATACTATTAATTAAAGGACAATTATATGCTAAAGAACCATTGGCATAGTTTCATAGAAAACAATTTATATTTTATTCAACCTAGAACAATATCTATACATTTAATAACATTTATTTTATTAACTAACAAAATGAACATTTCTTCTACATTTATTTTATATGAAAGTGAACATTTATTTAATTAAATAACAAGGTAAATAACATGGTGATAATTTAACAAAACCGAAGAATATAAAATGACAGGGCATTAAAATTAGAAGAGGCAATTATTAATACATTTAACTATATCTTAACAGAGGCACTTTATAATGAGAATTTACTAACAACTAACAACTATTGATATAACAGGAAATTTAACAATTAACAATTTAACAAATTATAATTAACAATTTGCCTTTATTAATTTCGCAGTTCAATGTTAAATCAACAGTTTACGATCCATTATTAAATGAACATTTCAAGGTCTATAATTAGATTAACTGTGATGAATTAAATTAATAATTCACGATCAAGAATTAACAAATTATAGCAGATTAACAATTTATAGTAATTATCCAAAGCATAAATCAAAGTAAACCACATAAAATCTCGCGATTTCTTACCTTCAGATTTCTTCTTTGATCACCTTGACAATCCAAAATCCAAGAGCAGCTCTTGACTATTCCCAATTTTTGCCCTTAACCCATTCATGAATCCAAAACGGGAGAAATTCTTCCTTGAAGCAGTAGGTTCATCCATGGAAGTCACTTACCCACGGGAAGAAGAAATAAACCCGCTTTCTCCTATCCGTGTAATGAAAGCAGAAGGCTCCCTTTCACCTACCCATTTCTCCAAAAATGAAACAGACTTTCCTCCTGCTTTTTCCCAACAATCACTCAGCTCTTCACCCTCTCTTCCTACCCATTTCATTTTTCTCGCCTTCGCCTCCCCATTTCATCTACTCTGTCATTCTTCTTTCTCTACACTCACTCACCCTCTCTTATTCTCTCTTTAAAGAACCTGCTCTCCCTTCCCATCTCTCATCTCTCTTTCGTTTTCTCTCTTAACCCCTCACTGCCGAAGACAATCAATCCAAAACACAAAGAGACAAACTCCTTTTCTTCCTTAAAAGACCCGCGTCTCCTTTCTCCCTAAATCCCATAGTGTAGCTTCATAATTATCTGGCAAAATTAGTGGGCGAATAATTGAAGAAACGTCCAAATTGTTCTCTGACAAACGCATTTTCGCTGAAACGCTTGGGTCCGGTCGCATCCTTCCGACCGAACTCACTCCTTCCAGCCAGCGACCAAAGTAACGCACAGCGCAACCCACTCCACGTTGCTTCACTCTAATTATCCATTCTTTTATTTTCTAATTTCATTTAATCCATTTCTATTTTATTTTATTTTTCATTTATTTAATTACATTAAATTTAATTATCTTTAATTAATTATTTCATATAATATTTAATTGTACATACCGTATGTTAATTGACTCCAAATATCACTTGATTGTAATTATCGGTCCAAGTTTAATTTCTCGAAGCGGTTTTCTTAAATTAATTTTCCATCGAATAAATTTTTAATAATTATCCAAATAATTTCGTATTCAAATTTAGTCCTAATTAATTTTCCAATTCCTTATTAAATGTCGTTACGAAAATTCGGGATATTATAGCTAAGTTAAAGAAAGAACTTAGCAAATCTTGTACCATGAAAGACTTAGGACCGGCAAAACAGATACTTGGAATGAGTATCACTTGCGATAGGAAAAATGGAAAGTTATGGCTATCTCAGGAGAAATATATCAAGAAAATTCTCAGCCGATTCTATATGGATACGGCGAACCAGTCAGTACTCCTCTTGCCAAACATTTCAAGCTTACTTCTGAACAAAGTCCTTCTACTAAAGAAGGAAAAACATAAATGTAGAAAATTTCATATGCCTCTGCAGTAGGTAGCTTAATGTATGTTATGGTTTGTACGAGACCTGATATTTCACATTCTGTTGCAGTAGCAAGTCAATTTCTATCAAATCCAAACAGAGAGCATTGAAATGCGGTGAAATGGATTCTTAAGTATTTTAGAGGTACTTCTGAATTACATTTATATTACGGGAGTAAAGAGTCATCATTAGTAGGCTATACTGATGCAAATATGGCTGGAGATATTGACTCTAGAAGATCAACATCAGGGTATTTTGTTACATTTGGAGGGGGAGCAGTTTCATGGCAATCTAAGCGGCAAAAAATCAATTGCATTAACGACAACGGGAGCTAAGTTTATAGCAACTACAGAGGTCTGTAGAATTTCAGCTGATCTAGACTTACCTTATCTTAAATCGAGAGGAGGAGATTTGTAGGCTCCCTCTTCATGAGAGGAAAAAGAAGCTAAAACCCATGTGTTGTCATTTTGTGAGAAACTCTCTCTATAAACAGAGAGTTCCTCACACAATTACAACATCTCAAAAACTCCAATGAAGAGAATGTGAAGAGGGGAGACAAAGGAGGAGAAAATAGAGAGATCTTTTGAGGGAAATAAAAGAAAGAGCGAGAGAGAAATAGGTGAAGTGCATTTGTGCACGGAAAATCTAAGAGTTGTGTTTTTTTCTTAGTGAATATTTTCTAGAATATTCAGTTTCTAGAAAAATATTGTAAATCCTATTTTTCATAGTGAGATCTTTCTGGACTTGGTTCCCGTGATTTTTTTCCGATATGGGTTTCCACGTAAAATTCTCGATGTCTATTTTCGCTGGTATTTCTCTTACTTCTTGATATTTTAGGGATCACATTTGCTATCATTTTTTGTACCGATTAGTGGTGTAATTGTACCGTGTAAGTAAGCTCTGTGTAACACCCCGCGTTATAAAACCTTTTATTTCTTGATAGTTATAAAAAAATTTTGTTTTCTTCTTAAAACGTGTTTAATAAAAACATATCAGAGTAAATCAGTGGAATAATCTGAAAGCTTTATTTAATAAAAGCTTATTTATTTTACAAATCATTTTGCAAGACATTTAGGAAGTGCATAGTTTATTACAAAATATTATCGAAATAAAACTATTTATTTAAAGCAACTCTTTTAACCATTTTGAGTCATAACCTTCCAAGTGGAATCTAGCTGATAACTCAAGAGTTCATCTGACAATGTCTCATTCTTCACGTTAAGTCTATTACCTGCATCACCAACAATTCCATGAGCCGAAGTTCAGCAAGAAATAGAATATATGCAATACACATTCTATGCTTATGCAGGCTAGCATGGAAAATTATTGATCTCCTCGTTCATTTTAGTTTCACTTAACAGTCCAGATGTATGAGATTCATCAGTCTAAGGAAATTGGATCCATTATATAGCATTGTGGCTTAACCGTCACTCCGATAAGAAGATACATCTATTAGGGGTGTTACCACCAATCTCATACACATATTTACATTTATTGGTTCATTTCATTTATCGAGTCATACGTGTGTCACATTTTCATAAGCCTTATCATGATGCATGAATGACAGTTCATATCTATTTTATAACAGTCCTTAAGATATACAGTTTAAAATAACTATTTCATAACAGTCCTCGAAGTATATGATTAACTATCAAATAGCAATCCTCGAAGTAAATTCATAATAATTATTTCATAACAAACCTCAAAGTATATAATGCAAAATAACAAAATTAGTCTCGTGATGCAGGGCCTCCACTGGCCACCACATCCTATTTCTTATCTTTGTAGAATCTTCCTTCGTTCCTTAGCATCTATCTTTTTATCTTGTTTTCCGTTAATACCTTTTAATAATTATCATTTTATTTATTAGTTATAGTCTCATCTTTGATACTATTATTTATTCGTTAATCGTGGATAGTACTAATCAGGAATATTCTCAAGAAAGAATGCCCTTAACAATCTCCTTAGACATAATATCCTTTCCAAGTAAGTTTCCAGGAAAGACTAGAAGGTTACAACGGTCTGCTTAAATACCAGTCTTCTAAACAGAATTACTTACACAGTACAAGTACACCACTAATAATATTTTCAAATTACTAGCGTAATCTTCGTAATATTCTGATTATGCGGTCTCTCTAGTCAGGAATATTCCGTAATCTTCGTAAAACCCGCGTAAAAACGCTGTCTCTCATGGACCACTCACTCCAGAGACCGTGAATGGAGGTTTGTTCAGATTCTTCTGGTGATTTTGGTTGTGTTTTGGATCGAGTTTCAGCTTGTGATTTTGCGGTCTCTCTCTCTCTCTCTCTTTTGAGAGACCGCATTATTGTGCGGTCTAGTCAGGAGAGACCGCATTTTTTCGCGGTCTCTCCTCTTGCCCAGAGATCGCGTAAAAATACGGTCTCTCCTGACTCGAGAGACCGCGTAAAAATGCGGCCTCTCCTGACTCGACAGACCTCGTTTTTACGAGGAGAGACCGCATTTTATGCGGTCAGTGCCTTTTTTTCGTAGTTTTAGTGTGTAGTTTTAGTGTGAGACACGTGTCTGCCGTCAACTTAGTAACGGAGAAAGTTACCGCGATGTGGGATTTGTTATTTTTGCATACTCCAATGGTAAACTTGTTAAAAAAAATACCATAGTGGTTGACTTGTCATTGACCTCAAACCACGATGGTTGATTTGTCATTTACCCTTTTATAAATAAATAAATACTAAATAAATTTTAAATAACTTGGCATTTTCCTTAATTCTAATCATTCTTCATTTAATTCCTAACAGATCTTTCAACAATTTATACTTTACTTCATCATCATATCATAAATCTTCAACCTCGTTCCAATAATTGATACACTATATACTCCATAAACCATAGTATTTCATTACAGATTCCAAGAGAAAATCAGGGTATAATATCCCATGAAAAAATTATTCCAAAATATAATTTTAATCCCAATTAAAATATGGGATATTACACTCTGTCTAGGAGATTGAATTTTAAGTGGAACCGTTTATGACCCTTTTAGCCTTTCCTAGGAACTTATTTGGAAAGGAAAATTCTGTTTAAGAAGATTGGCAAGAGCATTCTTTCCTGGGAAATATCCTGATTAGTACTATCCATATTTCTTTTAATTCTCCATATTATCCATATTTTTTCCCAGCACATTCTTCATTGTTCTTCGTTTGTGGATTGGAGCTTGGACGTCGATGTTGGTGACCGATTCTTGGCATTTAGGTAGTTCCCTACGCTATGGAAAGTTTGAATTTTTCTTTTGGGAATCCTATTTCTTGAAATTGATGATACATTATGGCTGCATAGTAGAGAGTTGGATTGTTGTTGAGCTCTGTAAATTGTTGTGAAGCTGGGGATTTGGAGAAGATTTCGGTTGAAATTATTGGCCTATGCCAACTGACGATGTTGTAAATTGTCGTGCTTGCCCGCGGCTCGGATTAAACCAAATGCAGAATCGTTAAACCAAATGCAAAATCAATTTCAGCATTTCAGACTCAATTTCAATTTCATCAATTCATCCCACAATTTCATTCAGCAATTCAGAGTTGATTTCATTCAGAAATTCAAACTCAATTTAAACAATTTATTCCACAATTTCATTAAGCAAATCAGACTCAATTTTAGCAATTCATTCAACAACTCCTTCCACAATTTCATTCCACAATTTTATTCGACAGTTCAGATTCAATTTCACTAGGATCGAAATTAAATAGACATAAAATAAAGAGAAGACTGAGGAGTGAGGAGGTATCCGAGAGTGAGACTGAGAGTCTGAGGACTGAGAGAACGCGAGAGCCGAGAAAGAGGCAAGAGAAGTGGAACAACTAGCTGATGTGCCCTTATTGTCGTGCCGACTAGAAGAGGCCTGCCTGAGGGAACGATGGTCGACAGAAACTGAAGGGACATGATGGAAATGGAAGGTAATGCTGAAGTGTCGGACAACCGAGAGCGACGCGAGAGCCCAGAGGGAACGACAACCAACGTGAGTCATGAGCACCCTACGCCAAGCTGCCGAGAAACGAAATACTAAACAAAGCGAGGGTTTGCGATTTGCGAGTCGCGACTTCGCGCCTTCAAGCTTGAAGTTTGCCGTTCACACACTTGGTTCACACACTGAACAAGGTTGCAGTGCACTGTGCAAGTTTTTTTTTTTAAATTGCAAATCCCATCGGTATGGACATTTGAAATACATTACCCTGTGCATAACAGGGTTATGTTATTGTTAGTTTTGCAAAAGACAAACTGAACAAAAAAAATCGGTTCTTACACAATGGAACCGAAAATCAGCTATGGATTGTTTAAAATCGATCTGAATCGAAATGATCAGTTTCGGTTCTATTCACTGGTTCTGGTTCGTTTTTGAACACCATTATCTCACTGCTCACCTCATCAATATGTTGGATTTCCCTTCTCTCAGTTTATTGTTCTTTACCAATGACTAACTTTTCACAGCGAAAGACACATTTCAACTATGAAAAGTCTTCATGCTACAGAAAAGAAATAGAACTTAAATTCTATATTGAAAAATATGTTTCCATTGCGAAAAATACTCTTTCTACATCAAAAAACACATTGCATTATGACAAATACTCTTTTCGTAACGAATACTTGTCTTCCGATGCAAAAAATACTCTTTTCGCAGCAAACATTTGTCTTCAACGAGAAAAAAAATTAAAATTTTTAAAAATATATGATATAGTAATTAATGTTCTTTTGTTCCTTTCCTATAATTCAACATTTTATTTATTAAGTATTTGTCTTGCCAATACCGTCACAATTTTTTTTTTTTTTTTTTTGTTAATTACTCATTCTAGATGCAATATTGATATTTTCATTCTAAAAAAGGGTGGGGCATTTTGAGATTTTCGAGAGTGACAAGGATATCCTCATTTTTATGTTGCTAGAGCCAAAAATTAGCACACAATGAAAAGAAATATACTCATTTCCTCTGGTGTAAGAACGGTTATCGTATGGACATTTGAAATACATTACCCAAAAAAGGAAAGCTTTGAATTCTGGCATTAATGACCATATTTATCTCCACACTTGTATGATTCCAAATGCTTGAATTATGGGGATTCTGGACTAGTTGATGGTCTAATGATCGAGGGCATTGGCTTTCTCACCTCGCATCTGTTTATCAATGAAGACTTTGGTGTGATTGACATTTTATTTATTGCCAAGTCAAACTCGTCCAGGTCAATTTCATAATTCCCCACGCTTCGACCCATAACGTCCTCCTCCTCGTCATCGCTTCTACCACTACATTCTTCATCATAATCATCGTATGTTGGCCTGACCATGGACCAAGAAATGTAATATGGTCTTATAAATTTGTCGCTTCTTCTAAGTAAGCATGGATCAAAAGGAAAGAACATGTCGAGCCTTTCTGTTCCGCCAAATGCCTTTGAAAGTTCAGACTCGAGCAATTCGCTACAAATGAGCGTTTCTGATGAGGTGAAAATATGAGCAGCCTTTGTCTGCCGGAGAAATTCATCAACTACTGAAGGTAAACACACCTGTTTGTAAAACAATCCATTAGTCCTCAAGATATTCCAAACATCAAGGTTGGAAAGCATTAATATTCATAATCACTAACACATTTTCAAAACTTAATAGTAAAATTGAAATTAATTTAATCATCCATATTGATTTTTCAAATTTATTGTCCCGTGAATGTCTAATTTTAATTATTTAAATCTAAATGAAGTTAAAGTGATGATGCAGCTGCTTCAACTAAGCATTCTTTTGATTTGATATTACTTTAAAATTACCACAGCTTCCAAAAGCTTCAGTAATTAGAATGACATTAATTTAATCACTTGTACAGAAACATCAAATGCCAAAAAACAATCAATAATCAGGTTCTTACCTTCAGTGGACTTAATCTGTGTGTCAAAACTTGACCAATGGGCATATGTAGGAGCTGTGATTTGACTCGAGGAACATCAATCATTGATCTCATCCGAAAGCAGAGAACATACATAATTGCCTGTTGGGCCAAAAACCTTCATGTCAATTTTCAAATATGTAACTGAAATCAAGATGGTTATAATTTTTCCACGTAGTAATAAACATGCACAATAAAATAAAGAGCATGAGAATTTCATTCCTCGTCAAGCACTTCAACAAAACATTAGAACAATAGAAATTGCTGAAAAAGTGTCGTGGAATTTAATGCATAACATATATGCAGAAGACACTAGCCAGCATTCTTGGACAATTTCTTCCAAGAAGCAGAAAGTATACTAAAAAGAAAAGGATAGAGAATAATGAATTGTCTGCATTAGAGAGAACATACAATCCAGTAGATCTTATTTCTTTCTATTTGGAAGCATAAGCCATAAGCTCGTTTTCCAATCAAAAATCAAATTTTGCTCCACAGGGTTATGCACTTCATTTATTCTTGCACAACTAATCCTGAGGAAATGCTAAATTTTTCGTATTATATTTAAAACCCTTTAAATTATGGTTCAACAATCTGTCATGCAAAACTCTCCTCACGGCAACAACTATCAATGCCAGGGCCACAGGTGATGACTAATATAAATGGCACCAAGAAAGTAGATGAAAAAGATTTCGATGGATAATCCTCGTGCAAAAAAAAAGAAAGAAGCTTAATCAATTGGTGGCAGTTGTTCTTTATAAAAAAAACAATGACTTAAAAAAGGAAATATAAGAAAACACACTAGTCTAACAACACGATACTTAATTGACATCAAAGAAAAAAGCTTGAACATTTTTCAGCATTTTTATATTAGAATTTTATATCCATTAGGACAGGATTGATGGATTGGATGATATAACAACTATAGATTTAATCGACTGAAAAGAGAACCCTTCGAACCAAGCTCACTTATGTAATCATCCCGCAGCAAGAAATTAAAGCAATTCAAATTACAAGATAGAAAAGTTTATAATAATAAAGAGCATACCTGGCATCCAGAATAGAAAACTTTATGATTTTCAGGGGTCACGTCACCATTATGTGTTTTGCAGTATTCCAAACACCAATCCACTAATCTGAAAACACATAGACAACAAATAGCTTTGATAAGCTTAAAAATCCTTATTTTCCCCTTTTATTATCGACCTGTATTTGTTTCTCAACTTATATCAATATAGCTTGGTTCGAAAAATATAAAGATAACAGGGTTCTAGGTATGTTTATGGTACCTTTTCAATATACTAGTAACTACTGAGGTAGACAGAAACTTCCCACGAGACAAATAACTGGCAAGATATGCCGCAGCACTCATCCTGCATATACCGTAGAGGGAATAAGAAATAGTTCAAAAGTTCATCCACAACATCTACATGAAAAGTCATCCTAAGAAGCTTAGAAATCAATTTATAAACATGAACATAATTTTCTTCACAAGAACAATAATGTAACTAAAAAACCTAGCCTAAAGTCTCCTTTCCAAGGGGACAGGAAAAAAATCTATTAGGCAGCTTCTGGAAAGGTGAAAAGAATAAAACCTTATCATCCTTAATGATTGGTGTTTCAGAAAGAATAAAACCTTGTTTTCATCTCTCGAGAAAAAAACATGATAATGCCTTGGGTGCTTAAAACCTAGATATTGGTAGAAACTAAAATCAGGTGAATATAGGTTTTCCCTATTTTAACGGAAAATTAAGACACATAAAAATAATCACAACATCATACAAGAAAATGATATTGAAAAGTGAAATTAAACATGGAAATTCAGATTCAGAATTGCAAACATGGCAAGTGCAGTAACAATAGTTACTAGCGGAAAGAATCACATTCGAAGGAGAAAAGGAACAATTATGAAGCCACTACCCAGGTAATAAATAAAAATTATGACGGAAGAGCAGTGTAGTTTATTTTCAATATTAAAAGAATTATTTTTACCTTGTTTGAGGAGGATTGATACTGCAAAAAAATATATCCACTAGCTTCAATATTAAAAGAATTATTTTTACCTTGTTTGAGGAGGATTGATACTGCAAAAAAATATATCCACTAGCTTCATCGTAAATTTGATGCCACAGTTGTCAGGATCTAAAGCACAAGCATAGAAAACCACAAACTGCAGAGAAAAGTAACAAAAAGAGCATGTTACAAAATGGAGATCACCAACAGCCCAGACAAGAACTACAAATGTTAAAGAAAGAACAGAAACATATGTTAAAGAACATTCTCTTCAATACCTGGGCAAATTTAGACTTGTATGTAGTTAAGATAGTTTTCTGAAATGACTGGAGAAGTGTATTGAAGACCTAAACTCAACATGCCGTGAGAATAACAACATTAGCTATATTTGAGCCATGTCCAAGGACATTAATTAAATTAAAGGAATTTAAAGCTACCTCTGCCACACGCCCACTAAATTCACATGATTCGAGATGCTCAAAAGTCAAGACCATTAGGCTATCTAACTTATCAGCAATTAAGTTTCCTTGCAAGCTTTTCCTATTGAGTTCTGCAGGAAACTGTTAGAAAGATCAAAACAAACAATAAAAAATCAGATTTGAGATAACCATAAAACTGTTGCGCAGAAACACAGATTAACACAACACAACTTAATAATTAGTAATACCATAAATCTGGTTTACAAAACACAGGCTCAGAGAAGATAAAAACAACAACGACTGTCTCTGAAAATTCAACAACACCCTGTTCTATTATTTTCTACCCTTTTTAAACTACCATTCCTCTCGCCCAACTACACACACAAACAGTACACAATAACGGTTCAATAAACTATATCAAATATCATTTCTATCCCTCCTAATATATTTTTTCCGAACAACTTATCCTCATTTGCTGGACATGCATCATTACTTCTCCCGTTGGAACAGACCTTGTCCTCAAGGTCCATATATGAAAAAAAATTTGTAAATTTGAAACAAGTTCCCAAGATGCATATTCCTTCTCAACTATTTCTGCTTCATTTAATGATTTATCTTGTAAAATAGTATCATCAGCTGCTTGACAATCGAGAAGCTTCAGGCCAGATTTACAACAGTCTCCCATTTATCTCCACAACGAAAACAGAGATTAACCTCCCTTCTTCGGTTTCGTTCGACTTTTAATTGGATTCAGACGGTTAGCTTCAGTAGTAGAAACCAAATAGGGCAATGATGACAATCTTGATTGAAACTGGCGAGAAGATTCGGAGCATTTCGTTGACATGGGTTTGGTAATTTGAATGGAAGAGATAGATTTATTGGACCAGGAAGTCGGATTATTGAGTTGATATTCTTGTCTCTTGTATTGAGATTGGAACTTGGCCTCATATTTCAAATCTAGCATAAGAGCTTCATACACATTATTGGAATTTAAAATACGTACATCATCTTGCAATTCGGGTGATAGCCCATTTAAAAAGGCTCCAAGTATAGCTTCCCTATCCATTCCTCAAATCCGAGTTACCAAATCTTGAAATTGATCTCCATAGTCAATCACGTTACCCATTTGTTTTAAAGCCATCAACTTTTCTTGGACAGACTTCCACTCCTTGGGACCAAAACGTTGGCCCAAAGCAAACTTCATTTCATCCCATTCAATCTATGGTGATTCCTCAAATATCCAGTCATAAAAATCCATGCTCGGCCAACCAAGAAATCTGCTACAGTCGAAATACGCTGATGTGGGTGCACCTTGTTCACCCAAAAAAAGTGTTCAACTTTCTTTACCCAGGCAGACCAATCTTCTCCTTCAAAAACTTCGATTTCCACTCGAGGCGGACAGTAGCCATCCCACTGTCTCCGAGGACTTCGGTTCTCCATCGCGAGCGGAGAACGCCTACCCAAGCCACGCCGACTTCCCAGAGGTTCTCAAAAACTCCTTCCAAATTGATGCTCTGCATGACGTTCGAAAGGTCGAGAACAATTTTCCGTTGAAGTCTGCCCTATCTCCAGTTGTGGCCGCTCTTTCCATTGGCCGGTGTCGTCAAACAAAAATCCGACTGTTTTTCCCTTGTAATCCGGACAACTTGCACTCGTTTCTTCCTCTGGATGATTACAGAACATGTTGCGCAAGACCTTCAACTCGTTCAACATTTCTGGTAATACTTTAATAGCTTCTTCTAACCTGGAATTCTGATTTCACAATTGCACCATCTCTGTCTTCAAAACACCAATTTCTCGTTCAAAATCCTCCAGTCGATCACCACAGTTTGTGGGTTTCGTCATTGGCTCTGATACCAAATTGTTGCGTAGAAACACAGATTAACACAACACAACTTAAAAATTAGTAATACCACAAATTTGGTTTACAAAACATAGACTGGGAGAAGATAAAAACAACGACTATCTTTGAAAATTCAACAACACCCTGTTTTGTTATTTTCTACCCTTTTTAAACTACCATTCCTCTCTCCCAACTACACACACAAACTGCACACAATAACCGTTCAATAAACTATAACAAATACCATTTCTATCCCTCATAATATTTTTTTTTCCAAACAACTTATCCTCATTTGCTGTACATGCATCAAAAACCTTCCATGAAAACACTAGATAAGGAACCTATTTCAAACATACATTGCCATAATAAAATAAGTCATACTTCAAAGATTTTCAGCCAAAATGTTGTTTTAAACCTTTCAAAAAACCAAGATTTACATATGCTTGTTCCTTTCACTACATGAGAGTGTGAAGGTTACATTGGAAGGATCCTTTGAATCCAACCAATGTTTTATAATTCTTTTAAGAGACTGTTGAAATTAATAATTACTGCAAACAAAGCTTCAAAATCTGATAACATTGGGACTTACATGAAGAAAAAGAAGTCAAGGCAATAAGACGATGTTACTTGGGACAATAACATGTCAAATGTTTTCCAATTAATAATGTCTTTTCATAATTCTATTTCCTCAAGATGAAACTTTTCTCTACTTATTTTTTCCAAAAAACAAAAAAATTAAGAATATCGTTTTCTAGGGATAAGAACATGTAAGAATTCAATAAAATCATATATAACAATGTATATTGTAAACATTGCTCAAACCTGTTATCATAAGGAAAAATTTTAAAAAAAAAAGAAAAGAAAAGATGATCTAAGTTTAATGACTAAAACAAAAGCTAATAAAGAAGAATATATTATATCATACCTCATTACCATCCATTGGAAATTCATCTTCACTCCCATCTGCATCTTCAAATTCCAACTCAAATATCCCTTTACCGAAGTTATCTTTTAAGATATCATCCCATCCAATCTCCACCTATAAAAGGGTTAAAACTTTTATCTAATAATAAGCACATTCGTTAAAATTTCAACCAGAAACTGATTGGGAAATATACAAACTACTTACATCCAAATCTATAAGTTTATCAACCAGTGCCATTAAAATCTTTCTTCCAACAAATTCTCCCATTGCACCACCCTCTAATCTTAGCATGTTCTCCACATAAATCACCATCAACTACAACAAAAAAGAGGGTATGATAAGCGAAAGACATGCACAATTTCCAACGAGTAACTTGAAATTTAAGCAACATTTCCAAAATCAAAGGATAAAAAAAATCTACAGCACCAAGCCAAATGATTTCTGGGTAATGGAATGGATATTGAACTTACAGGTTCCTTGACAAAAACACTTGGCATTCTTTGGCAAACTATAGACTCTAGTCGCAATGGGACAAGAGGCACAAGATCAGCAATGTCTTTTAAAGCTGAATGCACTCGAGAAAGGACTTGATCTTTTCTTTCAAGACCACGTGGTTGCTTCAATATATCAATAAATGAGTGAGGTGGCACAAAGTTCCTTACCAGCATATCCAAGCAAAAATCAACAAATTTTCCATTCAAAGCAGCCTGAAGAATCATATAGTAAATTCAATACAATTTCCTAAAAAAATCCTTAATAGAATAATAGATAATGACTGCAAGACACACAACATACCAAGGAAATAACTAGTTCAACAATTGCATCCATTACATAAGCTCCATAGTTCCATAAGCTCATCTCAAATATCTGAAATAAAAGACTATAATAACGTAAACAACATAATACAAAAGGAAGAAAATTAAACCATCATGAGCAACGTACTGCAACAATTAGAGACTCGTGAAGGGTAGCATCTATGTAAGAAATTGCTCCATTTAGTGCCTTTAGACTAGTCTGTTAAAGTACACACGATATAGATGATTCATCAGCATATATTTAGATACAAACTAGTGAAAGAAAACATCAAAGGAGAAAGAAATACCACAAGCAAGGCCACCTCGTCAAGAGTTAGATATTTTGTATGGTGCATAACACCAACAAGTTGATTATATCTATCATTATCACCCTGCATCAGCATAAATCATGTGTTCATCACCAAAGCTTGTTTCGAAACTTTAATCATTTAAGTAAAACCAAAAGAAGCCAAGTAAAACGGTGTATGTCGTATTGACAAAGTATTTTACTGCAAACTGGGAATTTCACTCTATAGTTGCTTTAAAGAACTGGCAAATGTTCTTCCTCACTTTAACCAGATTGATCTAGGAATTACCAACAGCGAATAGCAGAAGAAAACATAAATGTTACAAGGAAAGTAGCAGAAATTAATAAACAACGAAAAGTCACTTTACAAATAAAACGAGACAGTTTCTACATTTTCAAACAGGATAACAAACTTTACGTATTTCAAGTTAATAAAGAAAAACTCACGCGTGAGACAGAAGAAAGAGCCTCCTTGATATGATAAACTAACTCTGAATCACTGACGTTAGCATCTTCCATTTCCCAAATCTCAGTCTGGCTCCTCGCAAAATCCACTCCTCCCATTATCAATGCCCCAGACCTTGATGCTTAACCACCGGGTCTGGGAGGTGAAAATAATATTCAAACCTGTCAAATTCAGGGAGAACGTAAAGAAATCTTCTTGGTGAAGATGGATGGAGATGGATGGAGTAGCAGAGAGAAAAAAAATTGGGGGAGAACGTGGGTGGGGAAATCGCGACGGCGGAAAAGGATGAGGCGGCAGAAGAGGAAGCTGTAACTAACGGAGAAGGAGAATCAGCGGGGCGAGGAAATTTGTTGCAAGCAAACAGTAGCGCGCAAAGAGCTGGTGACGGAAAAAATGGGGGAAAATAAGGTGGGAAAGTTGCTAATGCGGGAGTGGAGGAGCCGGCGACGGTTGAAAGGAAGAACCGCTGAGAGGAGAAAGCTGCAACTCTAAAGAAACAAGAAAAAGGAAACAAGTAGCTAGTTTCCTGAAACCCTAATGCAAAAGGGTTGATTGAGGGGCCAGGTCCACTTCGGCCCATTTAGTGGTTTCACAAAAGAGAACGTTTCAACCATGATTATTGGGCTAAGAAGGATAATGAATTATGTGGAGGAATAAAAAAAAATTGAGTTTAATTCTAGTCTATTTCTTCTTTAAAGTTTTGATAGTTATTTTATCGAGATAAAGTTTTACAATTTCAAATACATTAGGGAAGAAAATTGCGAAGATGTAGATTTCTATCTTAAGAACAATGTGTCTTTTCAGGGTAAGAGTAATGATAGTGTACATAATAAATAATAGTTATAATTAGTATTAGTTGACTAGTTATTATTATGTGGACAATTAGTTTTAGATGATTATTGTAATTATTGTAATTATTGGATAGTTAATGAGTTGAAGTTAGTGATTAAAAAAGAAGGAGAAAGGTCAAGGAGAGGACGAATATTTTGTAGAAAGACTTCGAATTTTCAAATATCTAAAACAAACATATTCTCCTAAGCATATCAGTAACCTCATCCTCGAAAATCACAAAGAGATCATCACATTCTATCAACAAATCCATCAAACAATACATATTCTGAGAATCACACTGAGAGCATCATATTCTATCAAACAACCCATTAAACATATCCTCGATCAACAACCATTAGGCATCATGAACAATAATATAGACAGTAACATCAACTCGTAAAATAAATCCTCGATGGACATAATATCACTCAATATATTCATAGCATATTCCAACATATTCGTGTTTAATCAAGTAACAACCCGAGCATATAGAGGTGCAAAACAACATTTAACTAACAAGGTATGTCAATATCCAATAATAACTCAACAACAGAAATTCAACAGCAGCTTATATCCAACAACTAATTGAACATCTCAAAACTAACTTAACGGTAGAGAGTATAATCACAACTTTATACTAATCACAGGAAGATTATAAACAACAGCAAATCAACCAAATGATTCTCTTTTGGCAATAATTAACAGAGACAATATCCAAAAATCCAAACCAATATTACTTCCAACAGATTATTCCATTTGATATGTTCAAAGAAATCTATAATAACAAACTATTCAGAATTACAGAATCACAACTCATTAACACTCAAACATAATCCAATTAACTGAACAAGAGAGGAGGAATCTCACCAACAGAACATCTGAAGTCAGAACAAGACTTCACCTTCTTGACCAACCCCACGACAACACAGAAATGCAGAAACATCCAGTAGCGAAGGAACCCACATCCATAGAAAACACATCATAATCCAACCATTTCCAATAACTCGGCCAAGAAAACCAAAGAGCAAATACAGGGGACCTTACCTCATGAAGAAGACCCCACTGTCGCCAGAATCACACCCAAAGGTTCGGTCTTACACCGAAGCTTCACCAGATGCAATCCAAACACCCGAGTTTACCACAGTCCTCCTCTGCTCTTCAATTTTCCATCCTCATCAAAATCTCAATCTCTCGTTGTTTATAAATACAGATGGCAATTTGAAATGCATAACAGCTTATCCCACGATATCAGCGATGGAAGCTAATTCTTCGGATATGGCACTCGGTTCACCAACATCACTGTCTTTCAACTCCCTTCCAAACCGCCTGGTAAGAATCACTGGAACAGACCGGATTGGACTGAATCGCGAGCTGGATCGCAAGCCCATCGCGAACCGACGCCCCAGCCTTCGCCAAGTCGTCCAAGTCCAATCGTGAATTTCCACTGCCGATCGCTCCCTGTCAATTTCCAACCATCAGAACAAGAAGGGGAAGGAGGAAATCGACCGGACATACCTCGCCCGAAGCCCGCCCGCAAAAACATCAATCCCGAGCCCTAGCAAGCGAACCGTTGACGTCACTTCTCTTCGCCTGGATGTCGTACGCCGGACTCCAACTCCGCTTCACCAGCAGCAGTGCTCCCGATCTCGCTCCCTCTCTCGTTTGCTCACTCTCGGTCTCTCTCTCTCTCTCT
>CM039471.1:4445075-4461493 GCA_022433065.1 Begonia loranthoides
ACTTAACTCTTATCTCACAACATTTCTCCCATAAATACACGTCACAAAATGACACGTATAGATAAGCGATGTAATATCCTCAACTCCAACACTTCGATTACATCACGTATACAGGAAAAACGTAACAGAAATATTTCTTGATTTAATGCTCCGATAATACCCCGATAATTATCCAACTTAAAATATCAGGGTGTTACACTCTGTCTCTCTTTCTCTCAAGATCAATCTCTTCTTCTCTCTCTCCGATTCTGTTTTGCGATTTCACCTTCACAAAACAGCCCTCTATCTTTGTTTTTCTGAACCAGACCATAAGTCATCATGAACCAACTCAAACCGGCCACATCTTGAACCGGTTCTCCTTCTCAATTTTCTACTTTAATTTCCTTTATTCCAATTTTCACTTAATATCCAATTAATCTTCACTTAATCACTCTTTAATATTTTAATCCCAACTAATCCAATAAATCTCATTTTATTCTTCTTAATTTAACAAAAACCGAACCACATAATTGGTTCCGAACAGAGTCGAACCAAACTGGTTAAACCCATATTTTTCTCTTTTTAAATTATAATTCTATTTAATATCTAATATAATACTCTCCTTAATTATCACTAATTATCCTCCAATAATTTTCTTTTTAATAATTTAATTAAATCCTTCATTTAATAAATTATTCTTAATTCTAATTTCAAATTCTCGATTTAATTCAAATATCGCTTGATGATAATTAACAATTGCGTCTTTGGTAATACCCCGATAATTTTTCAATTAATCAAAATACCCTTAATTACTTTTCAATTATTCTTATTAAATTATGATATAAAAAGTTGGGGTATTACAGCGTCGATCAACTTTCCCCAAAGAATTGCGCACGTCTCCAAGTTATTCCGAGTATTTTCCAAATCATACTTCTTGAAGACATCCATCAATTCCCGAGACTGCAACAAAAATGACAAAAGGTCGTAGACTAATAAAACATGAATAAGTGCAGACACAAATATATAACCAAATCAAAGACATATAACGCACATAGTTTTAAGGGTCTGAGGCTGTGGCTCACTTGTCTCTTGCACTATGGCAAGCACGACTGGACGAGATGGTTGGTGTCTTACGGCAATGGTACTGCAAATCAACGACATGTTATTACATCAAACACAAATAAGGTAAAGACTGGACTTTGCGTACAAAGTAAATAACTTACCAGCAGTCTATGGCTTTTGTTGCTTCAAAGGATGATGGAGAGGCTACTGTACGAACTGCTCGTTGCTCGATTCTCTGAAGTGCTGCCAACAGCTCACAATGCCTCTTCTGCTCGCTCCTCCATTTTTTTATTTGGACCTGTGTCATTTGAAGGTGTTTCTCTATCATTTGTATTATGGTAAGCGTCATATGATGAAGCTACTCCATCCTGCTCATCCAGCTGGACGTCTCCTCAGACATCTAAGTAAAATAAGATGTCTGAGGAGGGGGCGATTGCATCGGCTGTGGAGCATCCTCCTCCATGTGCTGCAAGGGCGATGTTAGAGGTTGCTCTACCGAGGGGGCTAAAGGCTGAGCCATTGAGGGGGGTGGAGGTGCTGGCGGCTGGAACACTGAACCTGGGTGCTTCGTGGTCTTACGTACCTATTCCCCTCAAACTTTACTGACCCTCATTCGGTCCACTTTCAATTTGTTGTACACGTCAGTGGCCATCTCTTCAATTCTCGGTTCATCCTCCGAGATGGGTATCTCATACTGCTCAACAATCATTTGGATGAGCCAGGTGAATGGCAGATTCTTAGCCGGGTTGTTGAGCACCTTGTGCATGTGACTCATGATGACATATCTGATGTCTATCTTTTTCCTAGTGAACACATTCTCCAGCAAATAGAGATTCATATAGCTAACATGGTTTCGATGTTTATTCTGAGGCAAAATCGTGTATGTTGTGATGAGGTGGATCAATCGGGTTATGACATTCAGCTCCCTGCCCTTTGGCTTCTTGTATTCGGCAATCTCGGGATCCCGGTGCAATAGTCCAAGCACTACTAGCTCTTCTCCTCGGCTGATGAAAGGTGGATCCTGAGACACGTGATAATACTGATCGCTTAGCCTCTACAGTACCGAGCCAAGCATTATATTCAAATAGTTGGGAGTCAACCTCAACTCCGTTCAAACATATACGTTCGCACCTCTAATGGCTGGGTGGACAATTCAAAATTTGCGTAAAAGAGTTTGACAATCTTCTCGCAGTAACTTCCCCTCACCCGGCACAAACTGCCTAATCCAGCATCCTCAACCAATTGTTGAATTCTCATTTCATCCAAGGACTCCAACTTTACTCTTTTAGAAACAATAATTGACCGGTGTTTTATATCATCTTCATACCGTTTTTTTGCATACGCTGTCCTGAATAGTTGGGACAAGAAACCCACTGTAACGGGTTGGAACAGGACCACTGACCCTCCAGCTGGTCGTTGTTCAGGCTCGGGTTGAGGTTGAGATTGAGATTGAGATTGTGCCACGATTTCTTTAGCCTCCGTAATTTCTCCGTGTTGCACCGCTACGGTTTGGACAGCTTGCACCCCGGCGGTTTGGATAGAAAGGACCGCTGTGGGTGCTCCTTCTTGCACCGTTGCTGGACCGGCAGACTCCGTCATTTCTGCCTCTGGTGTCGATTGCGATGGACCACCCTTTCGCTTGAGAACCATTTTCTTTGCTCGGGAATATATTGGTATCAAAGGTCTGAGCTTGTTGTTCGCCGACCCGAAGTTATCGTTGTTTGTTCGTGGTGAAAATGTCAGAGCTCTCGATCGAGTATTATGTATAACAACAGATGATCAAAGACCGAGACACGATAAATCGTTGTGGTTTAGGATGACGCTACAGTGTTGTGTCAATACACCGCTGCGATTTAGGATGACGCCGCAGTGATGTGACAATACATCGCGGTTGTTTGGTATGAAGCTGACGTGGTGTATTGACACACCGCTATGGTTCCTAGATGAATTATTTGTAGATGAATTATTTTGGTATCGTGATTGTGAGTTGGGTAGATAGGTTTGATTTAGAGAATTGTTTTTTTTTTTCCCTAAACCAAGTCAATTATGTTGTCTTTGAACTTAATAAAGGAAGAGACCAAATTAAGGAATCAAACCAAACCAATAATTATACTTTATAAAACAAAACGAATCAGACCCAGAATGTTGTAAATACGAAAGACAGACTGCAGTTTTCACAAAAACTCTTGGAGGAAGAAGACAAATTCTCCAATAAACATAGACCTGATCTTCTGAGTATTTTTTGAAATCAGAAATCAAAATGAAGAAAATGTTTGAGGGGAGCAAAGCAAAAAGGCCAAACCTTAAATACATTAGAGTCGAACTGGCGGTGAAATAATCATCGTAAAACACATGCAGATCTCATCGTCAGTTTCATTTCACATGCCTTCTAATAATTTTAGTCTTAAAGACATAATCTGGACAAAGAATGTAAGAGTGTCACGTAACTGTTGCCATTTCTCTCTAAGCCACTTGCTTAGCAGGGCCGAAGCCAGCACGAAGAGCCAGTATAAGTTTATTCCCACTGACGAGCACAGCCCCACATCCCAACTTCCACAAATGCCCGAAATCTTCAAATAATTATTCGAATCGCATACCCAATGAACGATCCAGGCCCCTCCATGCCATCTCTTTAAGCCTCAAAATTCCTTGTGATGTGGGGTTTACTGTACAAATAAAATGGCCTTTTCTCAGAGAAGAGAAACCCAGCTGATGATTATCTGAAACAATGCCGAGAGTCGGTCGTTTGGGAATCTGTCAGGGCTTTTGAGGGGTTTTCGGAAATTACAGCTTTGAGAGAGATTTTTGTTGACGGTTTTTGAGAGAAAATTGGGATATGGGGAAATGGGTTTTGTTGCAGAGGCGATTTGGGGCTTTCGAAAGACAGAGAGTGGCAAAAGAGATTTTTAGCCGCCATAGACGAAGAAAAGAGAGACGCTCGAGCTACTGACGCTTACGACGGCCGCAAGCCGCAAGGTATAGACTTAGGTTACATCCTTATATGATACAACCGTTCGTGATTTTCTAAGCTGGTCAGGTGAAGTCGTGACGTCAAATTGAATAATCAATGACACCCTGAGTGGATGACTCGTCTTGTTCTTACATACCTGAAACTATTTGTCAACTGATGCAACTTTACAATTTAACATAATCGTGGAGAATCACAACCTTAGAAATTGATTGACTTTCTAACACCCAAACGTTATATAAATTCAATATAACATGTGTACATTATGAATACATAGATTGTAGTGAAGAAGTTAAGCAAGTATATGACAGTGAAGATCAAATGAACATAAACGATAATTTAAGGAGAATAAACATCATTTGACAGGTGATTTTTCGTAATTTTTTAATTTTGTTTATAAGAAAGTTCCATAGGAAGGGAAAGGAAGGCTCAAACTTTGCGGAGAAAATGGGGTAGAGCAGAACAGAAATGGTTAGCAATATGAATGGAGTGGCTTGCACTTCGCCAGATATCTCTCATTTCTGTACTCTCTCTCTCTCTCTCCCGACCAACAGAAATTCAAGACTCTGTCAATGCCATGAAAGCAAAATCAACTCCTCTCTCTCTCTCTCTCTCTACAAATCAATATTATCATTTCCTAGCTGTCCACTTTGGGTCTCCATTACTGGCCGGGATTTCAGAGATTAACTCGGCTGATATATATCCAATCTCTGTCTCTCTCTACAACCCCTACATTCTTGTCTAAAGGTATTCTCTCCTTCCCCATCTTCTCTTCTTCTTTTCTTCTTCACCCTTCGCATATTTTTCCATTACGTCTCTGATTCTTTAACTTTAAGAACTCACATTGCATATTTGTTATCATGGATTTCCACTAATTTTCATTCTGTTTTCTTCTTCCACCTTATCTGAACATTTCCGTCAGAAACTTGCTTCTCATTTTTGGAGATTTTCTTGAAGGTATAGGCATACTCAGCGAGGTTTCTAGTTTGGGCTTGTCGTTTTATGTGAGTGCTTGATTCTCCTGCTTCAACAAATCGTTTTTCTTATTCAGCTACCTCGAAAGATTACCAAGAACAATGTGTGATACCATGTCCGGACCTCTTGATCGACATATCAAACCAGGTAATTCTTCTGTGTATTTTCTATTTTTCTGCATGTCAAATGCATAACCAAGATTACTAAATTTCTTCTAGATGGTTATTTGCTAAAATTAGATCCTATTGTGAGAATCAAATTCTGAAGCATATAGATTGTAGGATAGTTAATTCTGTCGTTCATTGCTGAAAGAAAATTTGTGAGTTATGAGCCATTACTCCTTTCCTAGATTGTTCAATCAGCTTACTGCAAATGAGTCGAAGAAGTTGGATTTAATCGACCCTAAATCTATCGTTTCGGCATTCAAGTTGGCTGCTGATTTGATTGAAACATAAAAGATGACAAAACAAACCTATAAATTATAGAATGCAGATTTCTATCTCTTTATCTATGCCAATAAAAGTAATTTCTACATGTTATTGAATGATGTATATTTTTCATGTTTAGGTCTGTCTGACTTAGAAACCTCTGAGGATGAAAGGAAAACAAGGCTTGGATCTCTTAAGCAGAAGGCGATCAATGCCTCTACCAAGTTTAGACATTCCCTGCAAAGGAGAGGTCGGAGAAGCAGTCGGGTCATGTCCGTAGTCATTGAAGACGATATTGATGCAGAGGAATTACAGGCTGTGGATGCATTCCGCCAAGCACTTATATTGGAAGAGCTACTTCCCTCAAAACACGACGATCGTCATATGATGCTGAGGTCGATTTCTCTTCTTCTTATTATTTTTTTTACTCGGATAAAATACAATTTAGACCATAACATTCGAGGTTATCTATATATTAGATCTTAAACTATTTTTTTGGCAAACAAAATCTCTACCTTTCAACTATTATCAATTTACATTCTTTTATCAATTTATCTGTTAAATTCATCATGTATATACCACATTTTTTTATTTAATGGGGTCTTTTAATCCAATCTCTAATTCGGTTTTGAACTCTGTCAATCACTTCTCTGATGATTTTAAACTTTGTTGATCGAGCAAAAAAGTTTAAAATTAGGTAAAAAATCGTCAAAGTGGGGTTAGAGGGAATATGATAAAATTTATACCTCAAACACTAGGATGTAAATAGCACTTTACTTTTGTTATTATTATTTTCTGATTGTACGAGAGAACGAGGCAAAATTATTTAAAACATTTAAATTGAGATGCAGATTTTTAAGGGCGAGAAAATTCGACATTGAGAAATCAAAGCAAATGTGGGCTGACATGCTTAATTGGAGGAAGGATTTCGGAGCTGATAATGTCATGGAGGTAGACAAAGAATCGTCATGAAATGAGCTTCTTTCGCCTTCTGTTTTTATGATTTGTTTATAATATCTGAATTTCTGGCCTCTTTCTTTGTCATTTTTTGTGAAGGATTTTGATTTTAAAGAAATTGATGAGGTCTTAAAGTACTATCCACAAGGCCATCACGGAGTGGATAAGGATGGGCGACCTGTTTACATCGAAAGACTAGGACAAGTCGATTCTACAAAGCTTCTTCAAGTGACAACTTTGGATCGATACATAAAGTACCATGTTCGGGAGTTCGAGAGAACTTTTGTCGATAAGTTCCCTGCCTGTTCCATTGCAGCCAACAAGCACATTGATCAGAGCACAACTATCTTAGACGTGCAAGGAGTGGTAAGGTTAATTTATCTTTTTTTTGATTTCATTAATAGATGAAATTAATCCATAACGTCACCCTACCATTATCCTTAAAATGATCAAATCTGATATATGAGCATCACTTGTGCCTCAGGGGCTTAAGAATTTTAATAAATCTGCAAGGGAACTTATCCAGCAACTTCAGAAGATCGATGGCGACAATTATCCAGAGGTATTCATATCATTATAATTTGAAGATCTCTTCATTTTTAGCAGCCTGAAAATGACTGAGTTTCGCTGATGATCAAATGGACTTTGATTTGTAGACCCTGAACCGTATGTTCATCATCAATGCCGGATCTGGATTCAGACTTTTGTGGAACACTGTTAAGTCATTCCTCGATCCCAAGACAACTGCAAAGATCAATGTGAGAATTTCTTGTCTAATATTCCTTTTGTTTGTATAGTTATGTCTGTTAATGATGTTAAACTTCTGAGCTATTGTTTCATCAGGTTCTGGGCAACAAATACCAGAGCAAATTGCTTGAAATTATTGATGCAAGGTAAGTTTTTGCTTATTTTGCTTTTCAAATGCAGTTAATATTAATTTTTTTTAAAAAAAAATAAAATCTTCGCACTAGTGAGCTTCCCGAATTCCTGGGTGGGACTTGTACTTGTGCGGATAAGGGCGGTTGCATGCGATCTGACAAGGGCCCCTGGAATGATCCTGAAATTATGAAGGTATGATCTCTTCTGCTGATCTGATTAATCAAAATGAAATAAACAACCAGATAGAGGGTGATCTTTCTTTTCTTTACTAATCAGATGGTTCACAATGGAGAGCACAAATGCACCAGGAGAACCCTGTCTGGCATTGAAGAGAAGACGATTTCTGAAGACGATAAAGCACGCTCTAAGGTTCCCAAAGTTCAACTATTCTTGAAACTAAAGATTCTCTTTTAATGCACCATTTTCTTATTTAAACGTTTTCCATAACTGGCCTCGTTACGTTTTCTGGTCTGGTAACAAACGAAGACATGCGATACTTTGAACTCGGATGCTACTCCTGAGGTTGCTGACGTGCCATGTCTCTCTCCAAGGCTCCCGAGGGAGCACACTGAGCATCCAAAACTGTTCCCTCTTCGTGAAGAGGTCAGTTGAAAAGAACATTCATGCAAGATATTGATTGTAATATCCATTTTCGGCATTATTTGTCTTAAAAATGGGTTTCAAGCATTCTCGAAGATTTATTCTTGTATGTTACAGGTTCCCATTAAAAAGAAGTACGAACCGACCTTGGACTACAACTCATATGTTCCAATGGTCGACAAAGTTGTGGATTCAGCTTGGGTTAACTCGGTCCAAAATCAGAAATTCGCACTATCTAAAGGCAAGTTACTTGATATAACTCATTAATCCTATTTCAGAATATGTAAGTTAGAGGGTTGAGTAAGAAATAACTACACCTTATCCTTACACCCATTATCAAAATACTCGTAATGATACTAAAAAGATGTAGAATATGTTGGAATTTCTCTTTGGATAATCTCAAATATGTGAAAGATTTATAGGCCCGTTGTTTATTTAAATCTGCAGGATACTTCCCTGTTCATGATTCTTGCGCGGTTACGGATGGATTTAGTAATCAAATAGTCGGTGGAATAATGGCATTTGTAATGGGGATTATCACCATGGTTCGGTTGACCAAAAACATGCCCAAGAAACTAACTGAAGCTGCCATATATGGCGGTTCCGTTTACTATGACGAAACGATGGTTAAAGGCCATCATCAGCTGGAAGGACCGACCATCGCAAGCGTCGATTACATGACAATGATGAAGCGGATGGCCGAGCTAGAAGAGAAAGTGACAGTTCTCAGCATGAAACCTCCGACAATGCCGCTTGACAAGGAGGAGATGCTAAACGATGCTTTAAGCCGAGTCACTAAGATGGAGCAAGAGCTATCTGAAGCCAAGAAGGTACATGTCGGAACCCTTTACTGTTTTGCTTAATTATCGGTAGTTGTATTGTTAAAATAATCGATTTTTACATTTGACAAACATAAAACAGGCATTGGAGGACTCCCTTTCCCGACAGGAAGAGCTATTGGCATACATTGAAAAGAAGAAGAAGAAGAAGAAGCTGGTGAGCAAAAAGCTTCTTGCAATGACTCAATTGATTAAGTTTTAGTGATTGTGGAACTCATGAAAGTGTTTTCACCCTTAGTTTTTTGGATTATAATTGCAGAACCCCTTTCATTGGTGAAGCTCCCTCCTCCATTTGCAAATGCATAACTCCAAATAGAAGAAAATATGAGTCTGGCGGCGGTGTTGAAGAGTTTTGGCCTCATGGCTGCTGATCTTTGAATGCATTTTGGTCTCGTGTTTGCTCTGTTTTTTTTAAGGCTCAAACAGAAAGCTTTGTATATCATGTTCATCGTCCAACTATTTTTCGTGTATAATTATAATTATAACATTCATCTCGCCCAATTTAATTATTAAGTTTTTTATTATGTTCATTTCACGACAAAGCAAACATCCAAATCCAATGTAGTTTCCGTGTCAATGAAAAATCCACGACCAAATTCAAAGTGCCGCAGACATTTTGTATTCGTTCAAAATAGAACAAAGAAAATGGAAGAAGATCAGAAAATATTGAGACAATTGCGGAAAGCTTCTTCATTCAAAATTACTAAAGCGGAAACTGCACAAATTTAGTATTTGAAAATGTTCACGACAAACATAAATCCTCAAAATAGAGTCCAAACATAGAATTTAACGTCCAAAGTATCACAGCATCTTTGACCCGCTGTTGAGATTAGCTCGAAAACTTGCCCTGGTAATGTTCTTGCACCTGAATCCACTTCCACGGTCAAAATATTACCAGCAAAATTTCTTTTTCTGACAAATCAAAAGGAAAATTTGTTAGTGTTCATACTACGATGTGTACAGATGTGAGGTAGGTGACCTGACAATCTGAAACATTACCCGCAATTTGGCTTCTTCTTGGCTGTCGATATAAGCAAGCAGTTCTTCCTGTCTCATTAAAGCTTCGTACAAAGCCTGGCCACAAATGCAGCAAAGTACCGTGACTCCAAAATTACGTCAAAAGCGCCATGAATTAACAAAGAGATTGGCAGGGGTTTTTTCTAATAGAAAAATGCATCGAGAGAAACAAAATGTACAAAGCATCCAGACCTAATAGGTGTAGTTAAAGAGCAGTTAACTATTAATTCTTTAATTCGATGTATGCCATGACATGAAACTCCTCGTGGCCATAACTTCCCTCTAAAAATAGTGCTATCTGAAGAAGTCTAGTGAATAAAAAAAAATATTATTCCAGTTCCAAAATGAAAATAGAATCTCTTAGTCCCGCAACAAAAACAACTGCCAAAAACATCAGCCACTTTTGAAATTGAGACGAACTTCTATGGTTCATCTAAACTAGTTGCTATAATGTCGTAGTAATGCACTGCCTTTTTCATGGGATTAGTCCAGTCTAGTTCATAGACATTATAATTTATTAGTCCCGTAGCAAAAACAGCTGCATGAAAATCTGCCATATTTTAAATAAAGAACTCTTATGGTTCCAACGGTGTAAGAATGGAATGCTTTTTTCATGGGAGTAAGTCCAATGTGGTCCAGTTGTTCACTATTACTATCAGCACATAAAAGGCGATTAAATCTTGCAAAAATTAAGATAAAGTTCATTTTTATGTACCTTCTTAGTGGCAATCAACTCAGCTTCTAAAGCATCCACACGACAGACAGCTGCGTTTAGCAGCTCCTCTTTCTCATAAGGCATCTCAGATGGCTTTGCTTGGAGTTTATCTACCTTTTCCTCCAGTACACTTAACTTTTTAAGCACAGAAGAGAGAATATCTGCCTCAGAAAATGCTGGGGTAGGTGAAGGGGGGCGGAATTTTTCCTTGGTTGTTTCATCATGCAGAAGTGTGGGAGAACTTTGGTCACTTGGCAAATCAGTAATTTTCCCAGTAACACGGCCCACCATCGATCGAAAAAGTGTATAAAGGGTTATGAAGAAAGCAATAAGTGCCACCAAAGCTTGAGTATGAAGTCTATCAGGAGTTTTTTGAGAATCACGCGGAAGATCCCCTGCATTGGAAATAACAGCTTGGTTTTCTGGATTACTCACTCAGCACCAGATACAATAAATAATTAAGCAGATGCAAAAAGGAAAAAAGAAAATTGGACAGATCTTCTATTTTCTCCTCAGTATTGTTTTTTATGCATATCCTATTAAAGGTTTCTAGGACTTCACAGAACTGATTTCATAATTACAGGTATCTTCCCCCTTCCCAGCTTGGCGGCAGAGGGGTATATAAAAACAGAAATTCATATGAGCTTGCTGAGTGGCTTTGAATGATTTAAGTGATTTATACCCAAGACCTTGTTTTCTGACACAAAATACTCTCAGCTGAGAAAATCTTAAGATTAGTCGCTGTAACTATGTTATTGATCTAGTGAAATTCTTTTACTTGCAGAAAAAAAAATTGTCAGGCATATAATTAGTTTACTGAATTTTGCAAAATCCTTAATTCCTACACTAATTCCACAACCGAGGTCATTTGTTATATTTTTTTGACGGCTTTATTAAATGAATAAAATACATTTTGGGTCATCAGCAAATTGGTTTTAGAAAGCAAAACCTTGTCGGCTTCCTTACCTTTGGAAGCACTTGGTCGCTGAAGGGCCACTGGCTTCTTCCAACCAGAATCCACAGTTTTATCAACCATGGGAATATACTCATCATAACCCGAGAAGTTACAAGCATAACTTCCTTTACCAACAGTCTTAGCCTGTAACAAATAATACCAACTTGTTACACTTTCAACAATTCCATGGTGCCACTGAAACTTTGGACTTCTATCCAACAGTTTAATACATATGGGCAGAATCAATTACTAGTTTATCAAATAAAGGAATGAATAAAGGATAGCAGCCACCATGGTTAAGAAGACAATGAAAAGATAATTAGTTAATATAGAACAACGTTAGAAAATACACACCATCAAACAAATCATTTGTGATGCATAAAACTCCATAGCTAGAGACAAGGTACTTACTTCTTCACGAACAGGAGTCAATCGAAGATTTGAATAACTCTTGAAAACTTTTGGAGAAGAAATTTCTTCAGCTTCGGATCCTGACTCTGCAGTGGACGTGTCACTGCCTTTCACCTATTCGAGATGATGACCAAGGTTCTCAATGTAAACACTTTCTGCCATAATCAAATTGAGAAACTGAAACCTAGAAAACTCAAAATACCGTTCCATAATATGGCTTCGCATATGCAACAACTTTTCCTTCACTATTTAGAACTTTAACAACTTGCCTTCCGCAACGTGCCACACCACTTAGAACAAACTGTAAACATATAAAATGCATTATTTCACAGCTCTAATTATTTCAACAGTCAAACATTTTATGCTTAGAATTCAACCTTTAATATTTCCGGGTTCTTCCACGGCCCTTTGTCTGATTGAAGGCAACCTCCCTGGTCTATGCAGGAACAGGTACCACCAAGAAATTCGGGCAACTCGCTGCATAATTCCATCAAATTCAGTATGTTTGAATCAGGCAGGTGCAGTCATAGATATGCAATAAGAAATCAAGTTTTAATATGGAGAGAAAATGAAGATGTAGAGAACAAAATTTTTGGATGCTATATCAGTGTGGAATATCCACATCCCAACTCACCCAGCATCAATTATTTCAAGCAATTTGTTGTGGTACTTGTTACCAAGAACCTAGCACAAATTCCAAGTAAGAAAAAAATATCATTACAGGAAAAATAAATTCAACGAAATCAAAGTTAATATACAAGAAGATAGCACACATGGATCTTTGATGTGGTGCGCGGATCAAGGAAAGTCTTTACAGTGTTCCACAGTATCCGGAACCCTGGACCAGCATTGATGATATACATTTGATGAAGAGTCTGAATGGAATAGAAATAAAATAAAAATCAATGCAACCAGTTGGGACATTAATAATTACAGAATAAACAACCTCAAGTAAATTTTTTTTAAAAAAGCAAGCATTATCTAATGAAATTGAAAATAATTACCTCTGGGTAGTTATCACTATCAATTTTCTGGAGTCGCATGATCAGTTCCCGGGCAGACTTAGTCAAGTTTTTAAGACCCTGTCAATAAAAAAGTTTTTATAGAATTAGGAAATAAAAGATATAAGTCATGGTTGAGTTAAAGAACCTCGATCAGACAAAAAGATAAGTACTAAACATAAACAGGTCAGACGACATACCACTCCATGGACATCGAGAATTGTGGTGCTAGAGTCTATGTGCCTCTTTGCTGCAATTGTACAGGCCGGGAACTTTATTGCAAAAGTTTTCTCAAACTCTTGCACATGGTATTTAATATAACGATCCATAGTGGTAACTTGCATGAGTTTGTTTGGATCAACTTTTCCTAATTGTTCAAAGTAAATAGGTCTTCCCTCCTTGTCCACGCCATGATAACCATGAGGGTAGTACTTCAAAACTTCGTTCTTTTCTTTGAACTCAAAATCCTAAATATGATCACACATGGTAAACAAAAGGTAAATTTAAACAGGGAAATAATAAATAACTTAATGAAGACCAGGCTCAGTTGAATTCTCAATCTACCTCATCAATGGTGTCAACACGAAATTCCTTTCTCCACTGAAGCATGTCAGCCCACATATGCTTGGCTTTGTCGATGTCAAACTTTCTTGCTTTCAAAAACCTAGAAGTGAAGTAATTGTCCAAAAAGATCATTACTGATAAAATGTAACCATTCAACAAAAAGTTTTATAGTTAGTAAAAAACTCAAAGAACTATCAGGAGGATATCACGTTGCACGAAAGTATAAAATCAAGAATTTAAAATGTGATGACTTGATAAAAATAAAAGGAATTGTGTGATGATGAACCCTTAGGCACACTTCCAATCTTGTCTAATCAAGTGCTTGTCCGATGCCAGACCTTAAAAATATGGCCCAGTTACAGAGGAATAAGGGAAAAGAAAGAGAAAACATCGTTTCTCAAATTTCATTAACCAAGCTCATCATAAACTCTAACATCAATTGTCTTTCAAAAATAACGCAACACTAAACTTAATGATCTTTTAACTAAAAAATATAGACAGATACCTGAAATCAACGAAGTGGATAAAAGAATAACAGGCTACCTAACAACATACACTAACAAAATCTTCCTAATCCTTTTGCACCATAATGGGAGTACCAAACACTTTCCAAGAACAGTACTAGTACAAAAAATATTCCATAGACATTTTGTAGTTACCAGTTAGCATAAATAAAGAATCAACCAACATAAATCCATCATTTAAGTGTTGAAAAAGTGTAACAGAAGAACTTAGCTAGGACAACGAAATAAAGAATCAACCAACATAGACTCTAAAGGTACATTTCCAGTCTTGTCTAATCAAGTGCTTGCTCGATGTCATACCTTAAATTATGCACCAGATACCGAGTAATAAAGGGCAATGGAAGAGAAAGATCATTGTCTTTCAAATTCCTTTACTCGAGCTCATTAGAAACTCTAACATCAATGTCTTTCAAAACAATGCGATATAACAAAGAAAATAGAAAGGTGCGTAAAATTAATGAAATGCTTGAAAAAATAACAGGCGATAAATTATACAAGCTAACAAAATCTTGCTCAATCCTAGTTCCTTACAAGAAGTCATGCAATAGTGTTCAAATGAAAGATATCAACATAAAATAGCAACAGTATGTGATGGTACATAGCATCACTAAAAAGGATAAGATAAGAGAAGGAATGCATAGTACAAGTCATAGGTATGAATTATCCAAAGTCTCCTTTGTTAAAAAAAATGACTTTAGAGCAATCCTTTCTCACTATATTGGGTATACCAAACACTTCCCAAGAATACTACTGATACTAAAGGCAAACCATATATATTGGTAGTTATCAATTAGAACAAACAAAGAATCAACCAACAAAAATCAACAATTTGAGCGACCAAATTGGAGAAAAAAGTAGAACTTGGTCAAGACAATGAACAAGGTGAAGAATAAAGCACCTAAGCATCATATAATAATCATCAAATTTTTCAGGCAGCAATTCATCCATAACCAAAGATTGTCGAAATGCATCAACAGCTTGCAGCTCCTCAGCATCCCGAACATCCTCGATCGAAACAGAGCTGACCCGCCCATCACTTTTTCTTCTACTGCTCTTTTTCTTTAAAGAGTGCTTAAATTTGGTTGACGCATTTATAGCTTTCTTTTTCAAAGACCCCATTCTTGTCTTCCTCTCATCCTCGGAGTTTTCAAAATCAGATTTTCTCTCTTTTCTCCCTTCACTACCTGAGAAACCTTCAAAGCCTGGTTGAAAACGATAAAAGGAATAAATAAACAGTGCAAAGCTACTGTGATCGTAGAATCTTAAATTTGCAGGATATAACTGGCCTACTTCTAGTTTATTTAATGATATTTTGTGAAACAAATTGTTAAATAAATAAAATAATAGACCCTTCCAGCACCGATACTGTCTAGACACCCTAAAAGGCTAAAACTCCAGCACCTTCATACGGAGAGAAAGGCTGGTACGTAACATTTACAATTGTATCTTAAATGCTGGGAAGAACCTAATCAATCCACGCTAGGCGATGGTAAAATAATTGTGTTATTATTTGAAACACCATAGACCTTTACTGCAACACAAGTAATATAATATACCTTACGTCATAGAAAAAAAAACAGAATCAGAAAATGGACGATTGTAATTTCCATTACAAAACGACTCAACTTTAACCCAGCAATTAATCACAAAAGCAATGTGACAAAAAACAATTTTTTCTATATCTTTTGTGTTTACAGCATTAAACTTATTGTTGATTGTAGGCATAAATTGATTCAAAAAGCAAATAAAAACCTCATTCCCTTAAAAAACGTGAATAGAAAATAGTTTAGCTAATCACACGTAGGGCTACGGCCAAACAAATTCAGTAACAATAACAGCAGCACTAAACAAATCACGGAACGACAAACCAAAACCAAGTAAGATGTGAATATCGTACTGAACTAGCAGATGAAGTAGTGTTTTTGAACTAAACATGCTGTTACTGAATAATGTTATCATCCGTAAGTTTTCATTAGAATTTCAAATATCCAGAGTCGCGTGCAAAATATAAAGAAAATATTAGGTTGATTTCATTTCACGGAAAATGGATCAAGAATGACGAGCACTAATTCCAATTACAGACAAAGGAGAAAGAAAGAGAAATAAACCGAATTGAAATCAACTCACAAGGCCTAGCGAAGCGATCCAGCTGGCCAGACATCTCTCGGCTACAACAACCAAATCTGAATGCGATTAACTAAACAGTAGCAATTGACAAAGGCAACCGAAGCTCGCAATAGACCAAACCAGTCCTCGCGCTTTTTTAAGAAACCCTAGGTGTGTTGACCAGCCCTGCGGAAATGTACAGAGACGTACCTTTAGCTCTGGGAAGGATAAGGTAAAGAAAAGTCGAAGATCACGAGGTGGGGACGGATCGGACGGCTACAAAAGCGTCGGCCACGATCGGCAGCTAGAATAGGATCCGGAAGCTGAAAAGGAACAGGCACCAAAAAAATAGTCGAATCCCGCCAATAAATAATCGCCGATTGGAGACGGCAGAAGGAGAGAGAGAGGGGGAGAGGTTTTAGCGTAAGGTAGTTTCAA
>CM039471.1:4471458-4533884 GCA_022433065.1 Begonia loranthoides
TTGGTTAAACTAAACTGATTAACATGCTTATAATATTCTTAATCATTTACATGCTCAAATAAACATTCTTAGTAAATCAAGCATAAGATCAAACATGCTTAATCAAATTATACTTGTAACTCAAATAAAAACAGAACAATTAACAACAAGGAAATATAAACTTAAGGAAATACACAGCATATAAGCTAAACAGTCAGTAAATCATAAAAACAGGTCATTCTCGATGATCTTTTTACTCTTTCATACTTTCTGGCTTAACTTATCTATCTAAGAAAGAACATTTTCTAACAATCATATTTAACATTTTTCAACAACCATATTTATTCACATAAGAACAAGCAAATAAAGTAACGAAAGAGTTTATCAGCACATAAAGTAGAGCATTTAACAAGACATTTAAAGAACTAAACACCTCCAAACTCACGCACTCTACTTGTGGTGTAGGGCCTTTTCTGGCCAAGACATCCCTATTTCCTTACCTCGAAGTTTTATCGTGTTTAGCACTTAGTCGTTATCCTCCTTTGTCTTTTCGATACCTTCACAAATTAGTAATAGTTAGCACTAATAATCACGACTCATAAATTTCCCTACCCTTAATTACTAGACAAGTTCACAGATCATCAAAAAGAATACAACATCTACGTCTTAACAGAGCATTGATCAAAGCCTTATCATTATGACCAAAAGCATTCCAATACCAACAGGTTCCATGTCCAACAACAGAACCAACAAATCCGAACAAAGCGTTAATCACATATTCAGCATCAAAAATCTATTCAGAATATCAATCTTAATGTATTTTGCAGACTAACAATTTATGGAACTCATTCAAAAATCCATAACCAAATGAGCAACCTTTCCAGAATATGGGTCCAAGTTTTAATCTCACAAAACATAACAAATTATATTTTCCAACTCATTACCCAATTGCCAGTTTACAACATGTTTCACAGAACCCCCATATCCCTTTTCAGAACCAGCATATTATTGCTTCCAACAAGTTATCCAACAAACCACATAGAGCAATATCCAATTATTGTCCAATTAAAACCAAGATACATAACTCAACCCATTTTTTCAATATAACAGAGAACACCAATCAAATCCAAGAGGATGCAGCCAAACATATTTTACAGCAACTACCAAGTTCATTCAACCCACAATTTATCTCTTTCAACATCAGTATCCAAAATTCCTTAATTCAGAGGAAAGAGATGTGCATTACCTGATGGATCACAAGGACCCGAGAAGAAACTGTTCATTTCTTAGAAATTTTCTCTCAGCCAGAGCTTCTCCAGCTCACTCCAGAGAGCTCAGCACTGCCAAGGATCTCCAATTCATCCCCTGCACTCGGCTTCTCCCATTCTTCGAAAGAACACAGCTCCTCTGTTAATTTATCAACACAGCACACCAGCCACCGACAGCCTCATAATTCCACCAGACAGCATCTTCGCAAAATCTTCCAGCAAACACTCTGCATTAACACCAATGTAGTCCAGCTGGAGTTGTCTGCACTAGCAGACAACAAACCCAACAAAAATCAGATCAAGACAGAATCGGTTGGGCCCGGGTCGGAGCACCGGATTCATGGGTCGGAGCACTCGCAGCCCCACCCGAAGCCCTGCCGAATGCGACCGCCACTGCCGATCGTTTCTTGCCAATATTCGATCAAAAGAGAACAGAGGAGATGGAAAATCGACCAACAGCTTACCTCACTCGTCGCCGGAAAACACGCCAGCGGAAGCTCACCGGATCGCGATCTGAACGGCGACCCGCGATGCCGTTCAGACGCTCGCCAGAACGACGTGCAAGCCGACACCCACCGAAGCCCGTCGCGCTCGCCGTCGTCGTCAGTCTGCTTGCCGTCGACCCGCGCCGTCTCTCCCTCACGTCGCCGGCTCTTCCCTCTCCCTCTCTTCGGCTATCCATCTCCAGCGAATAAATAAAAAATGGCAGGATGCCATTTCTTCTTTTCTTTATTTTAATTAATTTTTAATTTTATTTTACTTTCTTTTTCTTTTATGTTTATATATATATATCGATCTATCTCTATATTAACAATGAATTGACTTAATTAAAACAATTTATTCTATAATTATTTAAAAATCCCCCAATTCAATTCGTATCAAAATAGTATAGTTTAATTCAATTAATATTTAGTACGTTTTTGGTAATACCCTGATATTCAACCTATTTAAAAAGTTGGGGTATTACATATTATGAGTTTCTCTTAGACGAAATACATTATCGATCTGGTTGCTAGGACTTTTATGTTGTCCTCTAAACCAGTTCCTACACCAATGGCAGCAACACCTATTCTTTCGCTTAATGTGGGTACTCCTTTACCAGATAGAACTCAATATCGAAGTGTGGTCGGTGCTTTGCAATACTGCACACTAACACGATCGGACATTAGTTTCTCTGTTAATAAAGTCTGTCAATTTATGCATTGCCCAATAGATGTTCATTGACAGACAGATAAGCGCATTCTTCGCTATTTAGGAGGCACTTCTATGTTTCAACTACAGTTCTCCAGGTCTTTTTCTACCAACTTGATATGTTTTACACATGCAGACTAGGGTTCAGGAAGAGTACAAGCGGCTATTGTATTTTTTATAGATCTAATTTGATTTCTTGGTCTGCCAATAAGCAGAAAGTTGTTTCTCGGTCGAGTACTGAAGCTGAGTATCATGCTGTCGCGAATGGAGCGTCTAAACTTTCATGGTTAGTTTCTCTTCTCGGCAAGCAGGGTTTTACCTTTTCCACTACAATCATATATACGAACAATGTCAGCACTTCTTATCTTGCCTCTAATCTAGTTCTGCATTCCAAGTTGAAGCACGTTGAAATTGATTTCCATTTTGTGCAAGATAAGGTTGCTGCGAAATCATTGTCGGATCTGTTTATTTCCTTGGTGTTTCAGCTTGCTGACTGTCTCACAAAGTTGTTGTGATGCGTGCATGGAATGTGACTCACGTGATAGATGAATACAACGCTTCTCACATCCTTGGATAAGGACGCGGCTGCAAGTTTCTTTCGTGATATAACTCACACGAAAGAGACTTTGGATATAACTCACCAAAAGGGTTCTTTGGATATCACTCACCAAAGGAAGAAAAATGATCTCTCCAATTCCCGAAAAGCAAAAGCTTTATTTCTCAAAATTCAACAACCGTCTAAAACATAAAATTAAGTGGCTTTATATAGCCTTTTACGAACATAAATTTAAAAAAATTAAATAATAAAAAAATAACTTATATTAGTGGATCTAGATTTACTAGATAAGTAGATCTAGATCTTCTAAAAAAAGTGAATCTTTTTAGGAGATAATATCTCTCTCTCTTCAAGATCTTCTTGTTGGGATTCTAGGTCAATTTGAAAATTTTCTTTGATCTTTAATTTGATATCGCATCATCCCCTCCGGGTTTTTGAAAATTTGACCCTAAATCTTCTTTCTTTGATATTTGATTTGATATCTTTTGATAGATTCAAATTGACATCATCATCTATTCTCTTTATTTTTCACTTATGCTTGATCTTCATAATATTCTTTGAGCCTTGATAAATAATTAAATAGTTCTATTTTACATCATGTTGCCTGTTGCTAATTTTGAGTCCCTCAAGTTCAAGCCAGATGAAGTAGTTTTTTTTGAACTAAACACGCTGTTACTGAATAATGACGCGCACAAATTCCAATTACAGACAAAGGAGAAATAAAGAGAAATAAACGGAATTGAAATCAACTCACAAGGCCTAGCGGAGCGATCCAGCGGGCCAGACATCTCTCGGCTACAACAACCAAATCTGAATGCGATTAACTAAACATTAGGAATTGACAAAGGCATCCGAAGCTCGCAATAGGCCAAACCAGTCCTCGCGCTTTCTTAAGAAGCCCTAGGTGTGTTGACCAGCTCTGCAGAAATGTACAGAGCCGTACCTGAAGTACGGAAATACTAGCTCCAGATTTGCAATGATGGGTTTAATTAAGGTAGTCCACTGAGAATTCTTCATTATTATACACAATACACGGGTATCTTTCGAGATATATGTTAGTGCATTGTCCTCTCTAATTTGTTTTTTTTTTTTCGTTCTAATTCCTGCTTAATCTAGGACTAATCCTCGAACATAATGATTGGGATGCGTAATCAAATTGGAAATCTTTACATCCTTGGTTAAATGGTCATCAACATGGTGTTCACTTTCCAATAAGATCATGCAATTTAGTTGATGGTAATAGCTCTTCATTGCATTGTAGTCAAGGCCATCCATCAAATGTAAAATTTGTGATGATTCAGATTAATGATTAACTTTAATAATTATGTTTTGTACAATAAAACGTGATTAAATAATAAATAATTCATAAAATAACTTTAAATAAGAAATTGACTAATCAATTGAGACTATTTTTTCAAATTAAAAATAGATATAATAATAGATACCTTAGACTATAGAATAGTAATGAGATTAGATCAATTGAATTTATACTCATTAAGATATGAATTTATGCATGAAAATGATAAATGTGCTATAAAAAACATAATCGCTGTTTGTGGCTAATTGAAGAAGTTATAATGATTATAAATTCAAACTATTTTAATGTTATAAAGTAGACACATAAATAAAGTACATGACTTCGTATTGAAAGGATTTAGATGTATGTAATAGAAGTTATGCATGTTTGAAGTCGTATGAGTATAAAATTGCACTGTTTTAGAAAATGTCTTTAAATGAGATTATAGAGTGGGAATTCGAAGATGTGTGCAAAAGAAGAAATTTTCCTAATACATTGAATGTGGCCATGTACTAAAATGGATTATAACATGTAACATCCCAGTTTTTTATTTCCTTTAAAAATTTAGTGAAATTTAAAACTTTTCTTTTGCAAGATCAGAGTAAGACTTTTCTTTTAAAACTGAGTGTTAAATCTTTAAAATCCTTTTCCCATAATAATCGTTTAAAACCTTTTATAAATTCTTTTTATGAAACGCAACAGAATTAAAACAAAGCATTAAAGAATATTAATCAATTCACAAAATCTTTTACAAATAATTTCCATTTACTCTTTTATTAGCCCAGCCCGCCACAAGATCCATCTGTGCAAATTTTTCATCAACTGCTCCTTAATCTGTTTTCTAGGACTGGCAAGAACCGAGAACCAAACCGGAACCGACTGTCGGTTCCAATTTGGTTTTGGTTCTCGGTTCTTTAAAACAAATCGGGTTCGGTTCTCGGGTATGTATTTGAAATCGAGTTCGATTATCAGTTTCTTATGAGAAGAACTGAGAACCGAAATACCCTAAATACCTTGAGAACCGATAATTACAAAATACCCGTCCCTAACCCTAACCCGCTAACCCTATGCTAGAACCAAATACCCTGAGTCCCCCCATCCCTGATCTGGAAGCTCGACATTGGAAGGAACCGAGAAACGAGAAGGCGACTGCGAAGTGCGATCGGCGATTCGAAGCTGTGAAGGTGCGTGCGACGACGAATCGAAGCTGCTAAGGTGCAGTGCGACGAGCCGGCGACGACTACGAAGGTGCAACGATGACAGAGAAGCTGCGAGCCTGCGACGAGCACTGCGAAGCTGCGAGGACGACTGCGAAGCTGTGCGACTTCGATTCTGCTCCTCTGTTTGATTTCTCCTCTGTTTACAATTCCGATTCCGAGCCTCTGTTTGATTTCTCCTCTAGTTATGTATAGATTATAGTTTACAATCTGTTTGATTTCTACAAATATAGACTATATAGTTTGATTTCTGCTCCTCTGTTTGATTTCTGCTCATCTGTTATCTTTGATTTCTGCTCCTCTGTTTGATTTCTGCTCCTTTGTTATAGTCTATATTTGCAGAAATCAAACAGATTTGCACAATCAAACAGATTGTGTCTATAAATGAAGACATTTGCTTAAAACCCCTTTAGGCAGGAAAATAACAGGAGGAGGAACCGAGAACCGCCGGTTCCAGGTTTGGTACCGACTTCTCGGAACCGAGAACCTACTATTTGGTTTCGGACCGTCCGGAACAGGACCCGAAACCCGAATTGCCCACCCCTACTGTTTTCTTGTTTCTCGTACATACCTACATTGCAAAACTTAACTAATGAGCCTAATGCCCAGTAAGTAATAGAATGAAATACAATGCATATGTTATGCATGGCCATGTAATGCATTACAGAAAAGAACCGTATCTTTTCTGTTAAGCCAAGAGTCGGATATGTCCTATGGTCATGTAGCTATCCATCACTCCTACATGGAGATACATCCTATGGTCTCACTATCATGACCGTCACCGCACTCTTTTGTTAAAGACGTTGGAGATTTTAGTACAAGAGAAAAGTATACATCCTATGGTCCACGTGGTTAACCGTCACTCCGATAGGGAGATACATCCTATAGTGTCCCCACTAATGGACCGTCACCAAAACTCTAGAACTCCCACACGCCTATTTACATATATTAATTATGTCATACAATATGTTCGTGAATACATACAGTCCTATATGATGATATAAATGTCTAATAAACATATCATTAAAAGAAACTATAGCTATTAAACATGCAATACACAATTCTAACTCTTGCAATGTAGGGTCCGAAGACCAAAACATAGTAAGTATCAACTTACTTGAATTCCTTAGCGTGTTAGCTCCTTTATTCTTTTTCCAGTTAAAACCTTCAAAATAATTATAATTTATTTATTAATATATTTATCAATTATAAATCTCAACTTTGATACTGTTATTCTATTTATTTATTTAATAATTCAATTCACATTTTCGTCCAATTATTCTTCTTGCCCAATTTAACCAATATTTATCCATTAATAACTACCCACTAAATTTCCATAAACTAAATCCCAATAGTCAACTTAATTATACAATTCATTATGTTTCTAATCTATTGCTTAATTCCATAATTTCAGTCAACATGTATTCAAACATCCCGGTAAACTTCACAAACCATATACTCATTCCAACAACCAATTTATTATATCCAACCATTATTTTCCCACACCACAATCCAACAGCAACAATCAACATTTTTGACAGAACTTCTATCATTACAATTGTCCAGTAACAATCCCCAAAATGTTTATCTAGTTACAAATTACCTAAAACACAGCAGAAGTTTTTTCTTACCATGAATACCCGAAGAGGCAGTTCAACACCACACATACATGACTAATATCACATATCAGTGCATCATATTTTCATTCTTTTATCTCATTCAATATCCTTTAGCAAAACACAACAACAGCATACATCTTAGCAATTCAAGCCTTAACATTTTTCTTCATACCAAACCCATTACAAAGCATAAATCCGAAATCCAGAATTCCACTAACAGAATGCTAATCCAATATCTCAACCAGAATTTAACATTAATCAGAGAACAACACATACTCGTAACAGGGCATAGAACTGATTACAACTTCCTCAACGTTGACCATAATAACTTCCAAACTGAGCAACAATAGACAGAGAGTATCTATCACCTAATTCAGAGAAAGAAACCATCTTACCCCAGAACATCCGAGAGCAAGAATCGAAGGCAGCTCCTCATGGCCTTCTGCACTCAATTCTTCAGAGATTCCATCACTTTTTCTTCGGCACAGACACAACACTCTGCTTTAAATCACCTCACCCGACATGGAGCTCAATTATTTCCTCGACAGCTTCATAAATCCATCACATGCTACCATGTGAAAGAGGGAAGCACTTGCACTTGTGTCGGCAGAACAAAACAAATCGGGTTCATCAGTTCAGCAAGCCAAAAGGATCGGCCACTGCCGTGTTTTTCATCCCCCTGCCATTCATTCTCTTCGCCAATTCAAACTACCAACTCACCCAATTCAGCCTGCCAGGGAGAAGAAATCGAAACAGAAACCTCAAACCATTGACTAGACGTACCTCGGCCAAACTTCACCCGTGTTCCAACCCGCGCCCCTCGCATCTACACCCGTGGCAAATCTGCCGTTGCGACATCGTCGGCAGCTCACCGCGAGTAAGAATCGGCCAAACCCAAGTCTCCTCGTCGCCGTCTCTCGCTCTTTCGCTCTCGGTCTCCCTCTCTGAATCGTCTCTCTCGGTTCTCCCTCTCTCACCCAATTCTTCTTCTGCAGAAAAATACAGCTCCAAATCGATTTCCCCCTTTTGATTTCAAACCGAACCGAAATGACCAAACTGAACCGAACCAGCAGCGAACTGGTTCATCCCTCCTCTTATTTCCTTCAGCCGATTTAATCTCTTCCTTCCAACTATTTTAATTCTTCTCTTTATTTAGTAAATCTCCTCATCTATTTAATTAAAATTATCTTTTAATTCTTTTAATTAAAATCTCCTTCATTTCATTAAATTATTCATTTAATTAAATTATATTCAACCCAATTCCAATTCTCAATTTACTCCGAATGTTATTTGATGATAATTATCGGTCCAATTTAATTTCTTTGATTCGGTTTCTCAAATTAATTTTTCATCAAATAAATCCTTAATAATTATCCAATAATATCCAATTAATTTCTCAATTATTTTTACTTAATGCCATTATGAAAAATTGGGGTATTATATGACATGTGTCACATGTGGATTAATGACTAAATGTGTATTTAAGGTGTAATTAGTAGATGATTAAGATTAAGTAATCATGATTAATTATGATAATCATGGATATTAGCTTAGAAATAAGCTAGCGCAGTTATTTTAACCTAAGAGTGGTTAAAAATAATTAATTATGGTCATTTTGTAAATTTTCATAGAATTAAAGGTAAAATGGTAAAAATTAAAGGACAAAATGAATAAAAGAGTAATTTTACCCTAAGATCTCTCTATAAAGAGCCTCATTTCTTGTTGGAGCAAAGAAAGAGAAAAGAAGGGAAACGAGGTAAGAAGAAAAAGAAAGGGACAGAGAAGAAATTGACATTCAAGCTCTAAAGGAAAGTTGTTTATCTCTTTAAGATGATTCATTTGAGCCAATAATCAATTCTTAAAAGTGAAGAATAAAGTACCCTTCAAGAGGTATGAGCCCTAAACTAAGTGTTATATGTTAATATTGCATAGTTTAGGTAAAGAAAATGGTGAGATTAAGAATTAAAATTGAAGTTTATGGAATTGTGTGTTGGTATCTCTGGTTGATACGATTGAAGTTTGGAAGTGGAGCTTAAATATAAGCATAAATGGATATATGTTTGATGGATAGAAATTACGAACACATAGAATTCATACTTAAAATGAATTGAGGAAGAAAAATAAACACTTTTGGATAAATGAGATTATTCATTGATGTCATGAAATAAATGATGTGGAAATATCTATTTGATGGATTAATTGTGGATGTATTGGATGACTAAAGCATGAAACTATCATGTAATTTGATAATTGATCATTTGAAGGCATGCTTTTACACATAATATGATTGAGAAGGTGTTAGTAGCATGCAATGACTTGAGTTTGGTTGTAATGATAGAATTGGAATGGTGGAGGATTGATTGGAAGCATGAAATTGACATGTATCTTGATGATAAATCAATTGAATGGATATGCATACTTGTATGATTGGCAAACATTAGAAATGTATAATGTATAAGTTGTTTAAATACATTTAAATGTTGATTTGGTGGATTATAATTCTAGATATTAGCTTGAAATGAAATTGTAAGATATTTTGAATGGATTTGGTTTGAGGAAGATAAATAAAATATCAATGTTGACCAATTGCAGTCGACGTGGGTTTTAGTGCAATCGACTAGACGTGAAAATAACATTGGTCCAAACGAGTATTTTGTCGTGTTTTACCTTCAAAACCCATATTTTGTCATGTTTTACCTTCAAAATGCACTAGAGTGGATGACCATAGCCTAGAGAGCAGATAACCACAACCAGTGGATTCAGAACAATTCCTTTATGTTTTAACCTAAATATTCATTCATTGTATAAAACCTTTTTGTTGATGATTGATATATAGATAGAACATTTTTGGGTAGATCTATGATATCATTTCATGCATAATTTATGTGTGTTTAATAACAAGATTTGCATGGTTAATATTACATGTATTATGAGTATGTATTATATGCATTCAATATATGCATAGTGAAGATGTCAAATCATGCATCATGAAAATATTATCTGAGTAGCATTATTGGTCACAGAAGAATCCAGTATACCTCGCAAGACTATATATTGTGTAAAGTATGTAAAGTGAGAAATAGAATATGAGTGAATGTGGGTCCCCCTTGGGTTGAAAGTCCCTAGCACTCTTGAGGTTATTATATTATAGACACACTTATTGGAGACAATGACTATTATAGTGAGGTTTCATGGTCATGTATGATTTTTACATACAATAATGTATTTTTACATACATTCATGTTGATAATCACATAAATGTTGACATTCACAAATATGTTAACATTCACTGATATGTTGACATTTACGTACATGTTAATAATACGATACTGAAATAATATGACTAATTAATAATAAAAGGAGCATTGTACTGATTCACAGTATCACTGCATAATTGTGAAATGAGAGTCATGATATGCATTTCATATTTATATATTGCATAATTGTGAGTCATGAGATGACGTAGTTAGATGGATAGTCATTATATTTGGGTTATAATCTCTCAATATCATAAGTCTCGATATTATGTGTCATGTTGAGGAATTTCTTCATATGGAAAGATCATTGTGCATTATGTCTTTCCTTTTCAAAATTGTGCATTATGTCTTTCCTTTTCAAAATTGTGCATAAATACCATTTTCTTAATCTTTTGGAAATCATGATGCATGATGCTCGTGAATGCATACAACAGTTCATATGAAAGCGTAAATAAATAGTCAACGTACGATTCCCAGAACATGCTATAAAACAGTAAACAATGAAACGTGCATTTAAGTACTGTAAACAACGAAACATGCTCTTAAAAACTGTAAACAACGAAGTGTGCTTAATCATATACTAATAAAGCTGTAAACAATTAAATGTGCTATTAAAACTGTAAACAACAAAGTATGCTAGAAAAGCGGTAAGCAATGAAATATGCATATCTTATTCTTGCGATGTAGGGCCCGAAGACCAAGCCACATGCATATCACTTACCTCGATTACTTAAACCGTTCAACGCTTATTTGTTATCTTTTTCTTCCTTCTTTAGTACCTTCACAATTTAACAACGTTTAATTATTAATCTAATCATTTTACTATTAATTTTTTTCTATCCTTAATCCATATACATCGCCTACTAGAGTTTCTTAAACGAAACAGTTTCATTAATTACAACTTAACTTAATTACTTAATCTCGATGGATAATCATTTAGCAATTAAGCTTAACATATAGTGGAAACCAACATGATTTCATCTGTAATTTACAGACCCATAATTACCATTATAATTTCATCCATGAATTATCGATTGATATTTATTCCGATTAGTGAATCGAAACCAAAATCAATAGAGGGCATTTCATTATTCGTTCATTGCAACTTATTATTTCCGTTAGATCCATAAACCGAATATCACATTCCAAATAATGGAACTACACATTTTCAACACCCATCACGGCTAAAGATCAAACCAACACCACAAAACCATTTACTTCAACAGTAATCTTTCACTCATCAACATTCAGAACCATGACTGAAATCAGTATTAGTTCCAACAAATTAATCCAAACAGAATACTACTACCAGAATATAAACCTTCAATTAATAGGAATCATATTTATCAAACTTATGACCACAGAGAAAATCACTAATCAACTCCCACTTTCAATAACAGCAATAGAAGAGATTTGTAATCCCAGGACACATTCCTATCTTCATACCAATCACCTAGAAGATTCACAGTCAACATAGATTAACAATCATAACAATCACACAGAAGATTAACAAAACTAACAGATTATTCCATCCAAATATACTCATCCAGAAATCCAAAATAACAGACTATTCCATTTCATCCAACCAGATACAAGTGTCCATTCCAAGTTGCCAAAGTTATACATAATCTTAAAACAGCAATTAAAGGTCAAAACAGAATCCAATTGACTAAAATTTCAGAGAAGGAAAACTCACCATTGGAACAGGGCAGACCTGAGAGCAATTCCTCTCTTCAGCCCAACATTCACTCGGACTTCAACATTTTCCAGAGAAGAGAAGCTCTCTGCACACAAGAAGAACTCGACAGACTAACCCTCATCCGCCTTCCTTTATTCCTCATCTCCCCAGCTAGACAACCACCCATTGTCTCCCGACAATTCCATAACTCCATCACCTGCAGCCAGCTGTGAAATAAATCGTGCATTATAGTGTCGGCAAGAACAACATAAACCGGTTCATCATTTCAGCAAGCCAAAAGGGACCGGTTGATGAACCGGGCACAGTGGCCACTGTCCCTGCCATTCCCACGAAATCCCAGCCCTTGCAGATTTTTTCTCTGCATTCACCGTCTTCATCCAACAATCGCAGCAACAACCAAAGACGAAGCATTAACCAACATACATACCTCGGTTTGGCGCTACAAAATCGCAGCCCGCAGGAGTTCGGTCTTCGTCCCGCAGCTCGAGCGTTCCTCCGATGCCAATCCAGCACTGTGGTTCAACACGAGCCCTAACCCCTGACGCCGATCACCCGCGACGTCGCTAGCCACACTCCCAAGCCCCCTTCGCGTTTCCCTCGGTCTCTCGCCTCTTTCTCCCTCTCTCCGTTCTCTCTCTTCCTTCAGCAAAAATCACAACCCAATTCCTTCCCCCCTCTTTCAATTGCTTCTAAAGCGAACCCACAGACACAGTCTGCAATGGGGTAGCCAACCAACAAAACTGAACCTATTCTACTTCTCCAAATTCCAATTAATTTTTTTTTATTTTTAATTTCTCAATTAATATTCAATTAATCTCCTATTAATCATTCTCTAACATTTTAATCTCAACTAATTCAATAAATTTCATTTTATTTTTCTTCCAAATAAATTATTAATTATCATTCGATAAATTTCATAATTTATAATCTTACGAAGACGTCTTTGGTAATACTCCGATAATTACCCAATTAATCAAAATACCTCTAATTACTTTTCAATTATCCTTATTAAATTATGATATAAAAAGTCAGGGTATTACATTCCTCCCTCCTTATAAAAATTTCGTCCTTAATAATACCCCGATAATTACCCAATTAATCAAAATACCTCCAATTACTTTTCAATTATCCTTATTAAATTATGATATAAAAAGTCGGGGTATTGTAAATTCCATAGATCAAAATTTTAAATTGTAAGATGAAATATTTTCACAACATGAAGGGTATAGTTTCTTTAATGAATATGTCAACTTCAAACTTAATTTATAGTTAACTTTCTCTTACTCAATACTTTGTTCTTCTTTGGAGAAAATATTCAAAAATAAAAAAGGAATGAAAATCTTAAAAGAAATGGTAATCAAAAGAATAAATTTTTTCTTAAAAAACTACCATGAAAAAATAATTAAATAATATGAATTGAAGAATAATTTAATCATTTATATTTCTCTTAACATTCTCTTTCACATGTAGGTCAATTTTTTTATTGGTTCTTATATGTGGATATTTTTTTTAGGGAAAATGACAAATCAACCATCGTGATTTGCGGTCAATGACAACTCAACCATCGTAGTATATTTTCTAACAAGTTAATCACTGACGTATGGGAAAATGACAAATCCAACATCAAAGTCACGTTTGCCGTTAAAAATGAGACCGGACGTCGCAACAGCGTCCTGGGAAACTGCCGTGGCGTCCCAAGACACCTGGCCAGTTTGACCTGTTAAAAATGTTTGATCGCAAATTTGAGGGCTTAAACGATTGATTTTGGCACCGAGAAAAGGGGATGGAGAGGTTTAGCTATAACTTCTTGTAGATCTCTAAGAGAGCTTCAGTTTCATACATTGTTCAGCCAATTCCGACAGCTGTAGCCAAAGTTATGGTCGTTTGAAGTTGAAGAGGTCAAAAATCTAAAAAAAACATTGGATTCGAAAAACATATACACAAGAACTTTGAAGTAACCATAAAACACTAAAAATCAAGAACTGCTATGAACTTTAAAGTAGCTATGCATAAAAAAATTATTTATTTATGTTTGAAACGATGTAACAATCATGATCCATTTTGGAAGCTGACATATGAACCAGATTCACACTGTTGTGCGTTGTGATCGATCTAGAGTAAGAGGATCACATGGAAAGCGTTTCTGTTCTCAAAAGAAATTGTTTTGGTAAAATGTCATTATGAAGTGCTGCACTAATGGTTGATGGGGGAGATTTAAAAGCCCTTAAAAACAAACCCACTGAGAATATGCATAGTATGCTTGGACAATCTGTCGGTATCTATAATTTATGCCTGGTAGGGTTAGAATTAGATCACAAGATCTTACTTTCGAATTTTAGTTCAGACACTTTGGCCTTCCACATTCGAACACCTGTCTCTACAATCTCTGTCCATATCTACCGACGATGATTGATTAACGATCCTCGAGTCAAACCCCATCAACTCCTACACATGCCCATTGGTCAATTTTTCACACCCAGATCAAGCTCTTTGAAGGTATGAACCTGATTATTTTGTGTTTGTTTGGAAAAACAGGGGAAGTTATTATAGATTTCTCACTGAGAAAAATGTGGTTTTTTTAGAGATTAGAAGTAGGGTCAAATAGCCCCTCGCTTAGTCAATTTTCCCATAATTATATGAACTGGTAGTCTGGTTTCATCGTCCGTATTCTTACAATCACGTTTTCCTTTTAAATCTATTTATGTTAACGCCTTAGTTTCATTAACACTAAAGACCTTCGAATGAAACCGAAAGACATCAATTATCGAGGGACAAGGGACGTCTCTCCTAACCCTTGAAAGACGGATGGACGTTGGAATAATTATCGGGTGATGACAGACTATCTTTATTAGCCATTGGATTGAGAGAGGGACGTTCCTCGATCAGGATTGATGGCCAGAATTTAATCTACCATTTTCCAAAGGCTATGGCGGATGATCGTCCATGGCTGTTAGATCGATCGAGAGACGTCTCTCGATTGAGATTGATGGCTAGTATTGAATTTGTCATTATCCAAAAGCGATGGGGGACAATCGTCCATGGTCATTGGATCGAGCGTGAGACGTTTCTCAATCGGTATTGACGGCCAAGATTAAATCTGTCATTTTCTAAAGGCGATGGCGGATGATCGTTGAGCGTTCAGAAAAGGACCTTTGGTCAAAACAAACGTCCCTCATATTAAGACGGACGTCCATTTTGGCCTGAACGACGCCGTCTTAAGACGAGAAACATCCATTGTGAGGCTAGCGACGTCCGAAATTGGCAGAACGACGTAGTCATGAGGCAAGGGACATCCGTAATGGACGAGAGACGTCCGATATATGAATAGGGACGTCCGTTTTGGAAGAGAGATGTTCGTCTTAAATAAAGGAATTTGCACCTTTTAAAAACGCGTGTGTCTTGTACGTGACCCTTCAACATTAAAGAATTGGAGTCCATCCTAGTCATCCATTCTAATCGAGGGACGTCCCTCGCTCGATTCAATGGCCATGGACGATCGTCTGCCATCGCCTTTAGAAAATGACAGATTCAATCATGGCCATCAATCCTTATGAGGGACGACCTTCCTCGATCCAATGACTAGAACCATCATTCGCCTTCGCCTTTGAAAAATAGAAAATTTAATCATGACCATCAATCCCTATAAGGGACATCCCTCCCTCGATCCAACGGCCAGAGGCGATCGTCCCCCATCGCCTTTGGAAAATGAAAGATTCAATCATGGTCGTCAATTCTGGGTGGGGAACGTCCTTCATTGATCCAACGGCCAATGAAAATTTTCTTGCATGGAAGATAATTGTTTGACGACCGTCCGTCTTCCAATAGGCAGGAGGGATATCCCTCGTTCCCCAATAATTGACGTCCTTTGACTTCGTTCGACGGTCTTTGGCTTCAACAAAATTGAGGCGTTAACATCGACAGATTTAGACTGGAAACGTGACTGCGAGGTCGCCGGCGTTTTTTTTGCATAGCTCAAGGTTTTCTTTATTAATAAAATTTCTTCAAGATTTAATTTATTGTTGATCACAAACTATAAGGTCTCTGATGTTAATTTCTCTTTGAAAAAACTGAAGTAATTATAGATTTCTCACTAAGAAAAATGTGGTTTTATTTAGAGATTAGAAGTAAGGTCAAATAGGCCCTCGCTTAGTCAATTATCCCACAATGATATGATCTGGTAGTCTGCCTGGCCTTTCAACTATCTCTTCATTTAATATTTCTTATTTCTTGCTGTATTTGTTGTGTGTCTTCTCTTTTCTTGTAATGTTGGTTTTATTTTTCTTAAGTTACAGTGTGACTGTGACGATCTTTAGTGCTTATAGTATAATATTGTCAATTTTAGGCTGAACTTGCACAGTTTTGTTCTTTGAATTAGGCCAAAATACATTGTACTAGGTAGGAAGGAGAATTCTACTTATAAACTATTTACTTTTCCTTTTTTCAAGCAATATGAGATTGTACATCCACACTACTATGAGCTGGACTCTTACAATCAACAGTATCTTAGGTCATCATTANAGAGAATTGGGAGGAAAGAGTCTGCGATAGAATGATCCAACAGTTGCCGAAACGAAACACTGGACCATTTCATTTTCATTTTTTCTCTGGAGCTTCTTGTAAAAGTTAGGGAGTAAATTGAAAATGGAGCTGAAATCATTTGCAGGAAGGTCGTTGAGAAAGACTTGAAAAACGGGAGGCTTCGTCTTCAACGTCATGCAATTCTGACGAATTATATCAATCACCTCTCTCACCAAAAGAAGAGTGTTGGGCCCTGGACCACAACCCAAATCCGCCATTACCAGGCTCTCGGGGAACTTACTGGTGTAAAGCTCAGTTAAACTCTCTTCCAGGATAGGTTTTACCTTCAACATCACCACTTCCTGTAGGGGAAACGATAACATAAATTGCGCCAAAATATAATCATAATATACATAAAAATGCTTACATCTTCTCCTGGCTGAGAGCGAGCGAGCGAGAGAGATAGAGATAGAGAGAGAGAGAGAGAGAGAGAGAGAGAGAGAGAGAGACCTGTAGTAACGAGTTTCGAGCATAGCTGTCCTTCCCATCCCCTCCCTTCATGCAGAAGCTTCCTTCTACATCCATGTCTATGCTCTTCCAAGATTCAACAATTTTGCTGGTGCTATCGATACAATATTTAACCAATATGAAAAGATTAATTATATTTTTATTTTTGCCCTCTTCTTATATTATTATATTCTCTATGAACTAATAAAGCATAATTGAATTATGTAACAACTGGGACTTTCAGCCCCGTCCATATTAAAAAAAAAAATCTAAAATGATTTGAACTCCCCATTCAGGGGAGTTCCTGCGAAAAGGGGTGGAGTTTCAAAAGAAACTCCCCCTATATCTGCTGCAATGGAGGGAGAAGTTTATCCCCACTCCATCAATTTCGAGATCTCTCAAAATCTCTGATTTCCTCTTCATCGTCGCACAGCGGGTTCGATTTCTCTTGGATTGAAATCGATTGAACCAAGGTAAGCTATCCCTAAAATATTGATTTCTGGTTCATCTTCGATACCTGTTGATGGAGACTTTCTTCTTGACGTAGTTGTGGACTTGGAAGACTTCTTTTGGTGAGCGGTTTGTGTTCTCTGTTCTTGGATTTTTTTCATCGGTGGAAGAACTCATTTTGGGCGAGTAAGTTTGTTTCCTTTTCAAATTTCAGTTTGATTAATCCCTGAAACAAAGTTTAAATGATGAATTTTCCTCAAAGGTTGAAGCTTGGAAGTAGGTTAGGATATTTAAAACCTGAAATAGCGAGGAGATTCTACAAGGTATGTCGAAATTGATTTTTATTCTGTTGAATTTCTGGGTTTGATTAGTTTTATGCTTTGGTATATGATTTGATCGTTTGGATTAAGTTTCGAGCTATGATTTAAGTCCTGAAAATAGAATGGAGTTTTTGACTCCAACCATCGGACAACAATGTTTCGACAATGGTTTTTCAGAATAGTTAAAGTTTGTCTTTTGGGATAAAAACTTTGGAGAAGAGTTCCACTTAGAAACTCACAGTCTCCTTTTTGGCAAACATTCTTCATAAGAAGTCGTCGTTGAGCCACCTATTAACTGGGAGTGTTCGAAGACAAAACACTGTCGGGTCTTGTTCGCGAACAGAATGCCCCTGGCTGGAAACCAGGAGGCGAAAACCACACTCTGAACATTCCAGAATGTGCAGTTGGGCCTTCCTGTTTGGGCCAAATTGTTGGGTCGAGAATAGACCCTGTGAAACTTGGATTTTTGGGCTATATTTTGGATTGAATTAGAATTATGTTTTTGGGCTTAAGTTTTATTAACATGTTGGACTTTATTTTTAGAATAATAAACTATTGGTTAAAATTTTAGTCTTTAATATAGAGTTCAAATTCTAAAGTGATAAAATGTTATGGATAGGTTTTGGAACTTAAGAAATTATCGACACATCTACGGTTGACAACATTGGACTTCTAATTGGGCTTGGTATTGTTAAGCCAAACTTTGAGGTAGGGTTTATTTTATATTTAACGTACCTTAATTCCTAAAATGTAAATATTCAATTAAATTCGAGCATGTCACTTTTACTTTTCAGTTTATTTACATTTATTTATTTTTATTGTTAACTAGAGTAATGAGACAGCTGTATGTGCCGTGTCCCTGGACGCAAAACCCTAAACCTGATCAGGGTCTTTTTGGCATGCGATCGCCTGAGTATCGCTTTTGTTAATTTTGTTACTCAATTTATTGCTCATCAGCACCTCTTTATATGTTAATCTGTTAATTTAATTAACTGAAAAGTCTGTTAAATTCATATGACATATAAGTTGAAAATAAAATAATTTCCTACTGAGTTTGTCGACTCACCCCAAATATGACTACATTTTTCAGGAAGTGATCAGAGTAATTCCACATTGCCATCTCAAGAGAAAATTTGGAGTTTCTCCAATTTTAATTATTTTTAGACTAAAGATAATTTAGTGAGGTTTGTAACCTAGTTATATTTTATGTTATTTCCACTAAATTTTAGTCTTTGTTAAATTGGATTACATTATTGTCACTTTTGGACCTTTATTTTTTGCCCTAATCTGTAACGTGAATATTTAAGTCTTCCGCTGCTATTTATTGGATTTAAGTGAGGGTTGGGCGATTTGGTTCCTTTTTGGGCCGGATCGTTCCCCGTTCTGTCTCGGGTCCCCTTTGGGGCGTGACAAGTATCACGTTCCAAAAGAAATCGGAGACATAATAAAAAATAACTTGGTCTGAAAATAAATCGAATTGCCCAACTCCTTTTAAAACATAGTTACATTAAAGAGCTATGAAAAATTTAAAATAAATAAAATAGTCAAGGCCCAAATTAAAATGGATTAAACTAATAGTCCAACAGTAACATCAAAGATAAGTAGTAGTATAAGTATATAAAAGAAAATTATATTTGTCACGATCTGCAAGAGACTCGAGATAAAAACGAGGAACGATCTGATCCAAAGAACCGACTCGTCAACCATTTTTCACTTTATTTTTATTTATTAGTAGCGAAAGACTTAAAATATTTATTGCAAGCCAGAGCCCAATGAAAAGTGTGCTTAACAGGTCCAACAAGTGATACTAGATAGCAAAGGAATATAATCTCAAATATATTAACTGTGCGGAAAAGTAAAAATAGAAATTATAATTGTCAATCACAGAGTTTGTCTTACTAAAAGTCTCTCAAACGTAAAACGAGTAAAATAATGGAAATAAGTAAATTCCCCCGAATTTAATCTTGATTTGGCAATGAGAGTTCTTGCTGATAAAATCCTGAAAATGTGTTATTAGAGTGAGTTGGCTAAATTCAATATAGATTAAATTTTAATTAATAATAATTTATTTGAAACAATGTTTAAACATGCATGAGTTTAAAACTCAAAATTTTATAAATTCATTTTAGTAAAATTTGTACAAAATGGCACATGTTTAAAACAACTCACTAATATGTGCTATGTAATTAAAATACGCTCTTGTTGTACTAGATAAAAATCTCAGTGCAAATGAAGTCACTCATGGACTCCGAGCACACCATGTCATAGACATATCACAAAATAAAAGTGATGTTCAGCGATCGCTAAAGCCACATAAAATACTCTGATCAAGTTTAGGATTTTGCGTCAAGGGACACAACACATACAACTGTATCATACTCTAGTTAACAGGAAATAAACACATTCTCCCACGATCGAATGTGCATAAAATAAAACAAACCCCAAGCAGGGTTGATCGAACTTGATTCACACAATCAAGTTGATCCAAAAATTTTAATATGCATGCTTAATTGAAACTTGTATAGTGAAAAATTAAATATAATTTAAAAACCTCATGACCATAAAATGGAGACGTCATTTTTATATGAGACTCGTCTCAAAATATTTATTTTATAAAAATTATGTAATGCGGTGCATAAAAATAAATCTATATCTCGAAGTGTGCTTTCACTGATTAAAACCCAATAATTCAAATCCAACGTTCCACGAATTTTTAATTAAATTTGGATATCTATTTAAAAATTAAGGCATTAAATTTTGGTCAAATACACAGGCTCATTTCCAGACAACAGAACACATCCACAATTATCGACGTCCGACAATAATATCAACATAGGGTTCACAGATTATTAAACATATTGCAGAACATATCCCAGCCTAACAGAGAACAAAATCTCAAACTATCAGCCAAACACAATTCACAACCATCCATACAATAAATCTACAGCCAATCATAAAATCTAAACCTCAATCCTTTACCCGTTTCAAACAGCCACAACCTAGCCACAACCTAAACAACAGTAGCTAAACTTAGCCATTAACAGTTATCCAAACAAGTTAACAACTCATCCCCAATTTACAGATTATAATTCATTCCATTATGAACAAGACGGAGAGGTTTATTTATGCCAAACAATACCCTTTAATCCAAGGCTACAGATAAAGGTAAACATACTTCATATCCAACACGCGCAACCAACAATCCAACCGAATATACCTCAACGCAGAGTATCAATTACAGGGTTTTAATCTGGAAGGAACATATGCAATATGGAAGCTCATATATAAAACGTAGCACCAATTTCCATCAGCAGATTAGTATTTCTTCATTATTTTCTACTTATCTAATAATATGCAGATTAACCAAAACCAACCTCTTCTCACCAGAAAACAGGAGCAGACCCGAGAGCAGGCTCACTGCCTCCAGAATTCACTCGGCCATCCTCCCTTTCTCACCCGCAACTCTCTGCCATTCTCTTCTCTCAATTCCCCCTCTACCAATTTATTCTCCAGCTTTGTCTTGCAATACTAATTCCCACCCCACAACACTCCCTCAATTTCTTCTAACAGACTCTGTCCACACACTTTATTTCACTGCATCCGAGTACATAGCCAGCTGGAAGGGAGAAACGTGACGAATAATTGATCACGGCCAGAACACCATCCCCGCAAACCGGGTTCGGTTCCACAGGGCCGGACCAGCACACCAACCCGGGGCAGATTCTTCGTCACGAAGTCCCCTGCAGATTCATCTCTGCATTCACCGTCTTCATCCAACAATCGTAGCAACAAATCCAAGTAAATTGGTCCAATCAATCAGAATAAGGGAGATAAATTTCAGAACAAAACAACCAACTTACCTCGCCGAAACTTCGTCGCTTCAACCGGTGGAATCGCGGTCCAACCGTGCCCTAGCACACCCGCGAACGACGCCAGCAGACCACTGCGCCCGGAGTCGCACGCCGAACCCGAGCTCCATCGTCGTCGTTGTCCTCTCGCGTTCGCCTGGGATATCTCTCGCTCTCGGTCTCCAGCATTCTCGATTTCGCTCTCCCCCTCTTTCGGTCTTCAATCTTTCCTCTTCATAAATCAGAAAACATTTGCCTCTGATTTCAAACCTTAACCGACCGAACCAACAGGGAATCGGACCAAACCGACTACCTAAACCAACCAGGATCCTTTCCAGTTTCCCCCTTTCATTTTATCCTTTTTAACTTTCTTAATTTTAATTTATTTAATTCATATTTATTTCAATTCCGTTAATTAAATTCTTCATTCATCATTTAATTAAATTATATATGACCTAATTTCGATTCTCAATTTATTTTAAATATTTTTTTAACGATAATTATCTGTTCAATTTAAATTCTTCGATTCGGTTTTCCAAATTAATTTTCTATCAAATAAATCCTCAATTATCTAATTATACCCAATTAATTTTTCGATTATTTTTACTTCATTCCGTTATGGAAAATCGAGGTATTACACAAATTACTCTGATCGGTTTTCTTCACTCACGTTTTAAATAAATTAAAGAAAAATTTTTATATAACTAAAAATGAAAGTAAAGAAAAATGTTTTAATAACGCAGGGCGTTACAATTGAAAGTCTACCCTCCTTCACAAACCCGCAACGAAGATAGATTCTCAAACGTTCACTACAAATTTTCAATTTTTGCATCAATGAAAATCTCAGTTTCTACCACAATAAAAAATTTAAGGAAGGGAAGAAGAAAACTCATCGAGGATGGGCAACATGACTCATAATCTTTCTCCAAAATTTTGTTGATGGAGAACTTTAAATTCTATTGATGAAGAACCATTTACCTTACAATGAGAGAAAATTTTGCAACGACAGAGAGAGCGAGAACAGAGGATAGAGAATGAGAGAGATTGATGGAGAGGGAGTAAGGAGCGCCTCTGCTTTTGACGAGAAAGGAGATAAATGGGGAAGGGAATTCTCGATCTCTGGCAAGGAAAAACAAAGCTTGGAGAGACGTTTTCCAAAAAAATTTCCTCCAATATTTAATTCTAATTTTAATTAATTTAATTGGACAGATATTACAATGTCAATCCTTAACCTCACAACAAAGTCTATTGAAAATAGCAATAATTAAAAAGGAAAATAAATCACCAAGCTCACTCTCGCTCCGACAATTGATGATCTTCTAAATTAAATCCTGAAATGAGGGGAGAATCATACGAGGTAAGTCAACTAACTCAGTAAGGATAAATTTTATATTCAACAATATAAATAAAATAATATGTGAGCTTGTCAATTCAAAACAAGCTATACAGTATCGAATAAAATATAGTAGGGTATATTTTCAAAACAACTCACTATATTGTAATACGTAACATCAAATAATCCACCACTATAATTTTAGTGAAAATGGAGTCACTCACAGACAACATGTGTCACGACTCGGAGGCGGACCGGATAGAAACGCCGAGCCAAACTACCCGGTCTTCGTAGAAGACCTAATCGCCCAACCTAAGGCTTGTTAAAATTAGCGAAAGATTTGTAATAATTTTTTTCCAGCCGCAACCCACATGTGATGAGTCACGGTCCATGTAGTGAGTGCAAGAATTAAATTTGCGGAAATATAAATTACATTCCAAACGAACTATGCATCTATGTCCATACATTTAGAATTCTAAATCATAGAATATTACTAAAACCATTTTTTCTTACCAGCGGAAAATGTAATTAAACCAAAGGAAGCAAAACAAGTCAGCTGCAATTCAAAGTTAGAACTCCACAAGTCTAATGTTTCCATGCTCTAGGTATTCCTATCTCTACCTGAGAAAAATATAGTCGAAGGAGTGAATGACTGGCTCAGTACGAAACTTATACTCACCGCCAAGCGCGTGAGAAAACTTGCCTTACCTTTTCTTCATCAAAACTTTGATTCTTTTTAGGGGGCTATGCATTTTATCAAAACGTTTTTAAAATCATTTACATCCTTTTTAAGGAAAGCCAGCCTCGAAGGGTCCTGACAAGATATCATAGAAAACACCGTTGTATACATAGACAACTATACTCAAAATTACTATCGTCGGTCTCACATTGAAAATTATCACAATGAAAAAGAAGGTCACTCATGGACTCTTATGATCAATCGCACAAAGTAAAGCAACGACGGTCCGTAGACCTAGCTCGTCACCCCAGGTTTTGCCGACGAGCCAAAGCTCAGCATCGACCTAACCTGTATCATCACCCAAGTTCTGCCGAAGAGCCAAAGCTCAGTGCCAACACAACTTACATCACGTCCCGAGTTTGCTGATGAGCATAGCTCAGCGCCGACAAACTCAATCTCTAGTTTGCCGACGAGCATAGATCAGCGCCGACAAACTTGAATAAAATCCCGAGTTTGCTAACGAGCATAGTTCAATGCCAACAAACTCGAATTGAGATAAACTCTAGTACTGCCGACGAGCTAAAGCTCAGCGCCGACACAACTAGCATCACCTCGTTGAGTTTACCGACGAGCCAAAGCTCAGCATCGATAAACTCAATCTCAAGTTTGTCGATGAGCATAGCTCAGCGCCGACAAACTTGAATCAAAGTACACTCTGGCCAGGTTTAGGGATTCAAACCCAAGGAAGAGTCATCACATTCCCAATCCAATGTTATCAGATATTGCGTACAAACATTCGTCTCCACGTAGCACGAGACGTACCGGGGATGCCTCATAATACTCTGACACCGAGACTGTTCAGAGTATCAAAAGGATTCATCACCCCCAAAACAGATATCACATACCATGAAAACTATGCACAGAATTTAAACGTGTAAAACTCACGTATATAGATATAATAAAATCAGATGTGCTGTCAAACAATCCCCGTCAGCTTTTATACATATGTGGTAATCTACAAAATATTAGTTTTTAAAAAAAAAATGATGGTATGGGATATGCAAAGCAAGTAGGTATAAAACCCCTATCTCGACGGCAGTCTCTCCTCGTATCAAAGGGAGCAGCAACCTCAGGTGCTGGCTCGAGGTCCTCAAACTCGTCTGAGCCTACGTCAAGTCAAAGGACAATCACTCTTATCAATGACTCTCAATAAATAGATGAAAGGGTTCTATACCAGTCTAGGTACCCAACAAAATCCCTAAACTTTATCACTGAGCAACTTAAACAGGGAGTATCACATATTCTGAAGAAAACATCTCCACACATCAACAAATCCTCAACTTCCTCTTAATCTGGAAATAAACCCAACATCTATCAACATATTCTCAACTCTCACAACAACCAAATACAGTAACCAACTACAATTCTCGAGTTATCAATTTAAAATTGTGAGCCTGAACTACGCACCACCAACAGAACATTTTCCTTGAATTTTATTTACCATGGCAATATAACAATATCATAAACAGATAAACCTCACATCATAAATCTGTAACCAAAACAATACAAAAAGCACAATCTACATGGCATTTTCTTCACAACTCATAAGTTTTTAACATGGTCACAACATGCCAAATCATATACCCTCAGGAATTTTAACAAATAGTGATCGGAGTTGTACCCATCATAGACAAATTCATGCAATCCATTATCAATGGCAGTAGACCAAATTGAGAATCATAACAGATTATTATGAATCTAAAGTCAACAGTATCAAATAGGGACCAAGCTACAACCCTTAAAATTCCATTCAATAATTTGTGGCAAACAACAGGGAGCATATTCACGTTATCCTCAATCCAAAATAGCAACAGACCAACGTGGAAATCATTCAATCCAGAACAGAATCCAAACCCATTCACCACCGAAACCAAAACAGTATATTAACCAAAACATGCATCACTGTGAATTAGCAGAAATTACAAGCCATTATTCATCCAAACAGAACAAAAACCCAAGCAAAATACTTTGTTCTTCACATTATGTAAAATAAATCTTAGCATAAATAACACAATCCATTATCACTCAATGCAGAATCCAACAATATTATTCTCGGGTTTCTTAACAAAAGCAAAATTGTATTTTAACCAATATAAGCAACAGATTGCAAAGCAGTAGCAACAACAGGGTAATCTGTGACAAACCTAGTGTTGAGAAAATGAACCCAAATACATAGCGGAATAAAAATACTTTTTTTCTCTCTTTGTGCAATCAAATAGGTAAAGCAAATGAACCAAAATAACGAGATCAACAACATCAATTTTTAGCATGAAAAACCCTAAAAAAGTGTAAGAGTAAAAAATCATGGGACCTGTAGACCACTTAATCAAACTTACACTATAACAGAAATAATGGGTACACCAAAGTTCTTTCTAGCTTTAACAAACTAGAGGCATACAATATTTATCAAAATTGAATACACTAATCTTGGAAGATAACAAAACCGTAAGAGAGGATAAATCTAGGGTTACCGAACTGGAGTCTCATTTTTACCCTAATAGACCGCCTTAGAGAGCTTAAACAACGATCTTCACCGTTCAGAATATATTCCTTGATGTTGCAAACCTACAGTTCAAATTTCAAGGTGATCCAGTGGTTGATTCTTGAGAAATCGCATCAGTATGTACCGCATATGGTAAATTCTCATCGGGTACTGCCAAAATTGGTGCAATAGTCAGTCTCTGTTTCAACTCTTCAAAATCTATCTAACACTTGTTGTCCCAAATAAATTTCACATTTTTAAAACCCGATCAGGACAACCTCTAAGAACCCCGGGCGACTGGACTTGTTGTCCTCAAAAGCAGTCCGGTCGATTGAATCAGTGGACTGCAGACTGGGTCCGGTCGACGCTAGAATTTAGTTGACTGCTCTTCGAGCGTCAACCTCTCAGTCATTCTTTAGTAGATTGGTTTCCAACCTCGGTCTTCCGTTGCATCACAAAAACGTCCGAACCCCTAAAAAAGTTTTCACTTTTTTGTCAAAAATTCAATTTTAAACGTTTCTAATACCAATTAGAGCATAAAAACTCAGTTTTGTGCATAAAACTTGACTTTTATCAATCAAATTGAGATTTTCACAAATTAAACATTTTTCGAAGAGTTTAAGGTTGGTTTCCTACTAACCTTCCAAAGTTTTGAAATTCTCCTCATTGATTTACTGCGATCAATCGAACTCCGAAACCCTCTTCCTAAATACCACATTCAATTACCCAATATTTGACTGTAAAGAAAAAGGTTTTATAATTTCTACTTACCATTTGATTATCGGTGAAATCAACACGATTAAGAGTTTTTCTTCAAGGGCTTAACCTTTTAGCACCTTCATCATAGACTCCCTCTAAACAGATGAATAATTCTTTTTGTTCCAATTCTTTTTTGTTGAGAGTGGTGAATGACTATTACAAACAAGAAGATCATTAAAAATGAGAAAATAAATTTCACATCTTTTAAATCTGATCCGAACGACCTCAAAGAATGTCGAGCAACCAAGTCGATTGTCATCTAAAGCAATCTAATCAATCGAGTTGGTGGATCACAGATTGGGTCTGGTTGACTCTAGAATCTGGTCGACCGTTTTTCGAGCGTCAACTTCTTGGTCATTCTTCAATCAACTGGTTTCCAACCCTGGTCTTCCGTTGCATCATAGAAATGTCCAGAACCTTGAAAAAATTTTCATCTTTTTGTCAAAAATCCAATTTTAAATGTTTCTAGTACCAATTAGAGCATAACAAACGCATTTTTTTTGCATAAAATTTAAACTTTTATCAATCGAATTGAGATTTTTACAAATTAAACATTTTTTTGGAGAGTTCAAGGTTGGTTTCCGGCTAACCTTCCAAAGTTTTGAAATTCTCCTCGTTGATCTACTGCAATCAATCGAATTTTGAAACCCTCTTCCTAAATACCACATTTGATTAATAAAATCCAATATTTGAAATTAAAGAAATTTTTTTTTACAATTTCTACTTACCCTCTTATTGTTGGCGAAATCAACATGGTTACGAGTTTTTTTTCAAGGGCTTAACCTTTTAGTACCTTCGTCAAAGACTCCCTCTTAATAGATTAAGAATTCTTTATGTTCTAATTCGTTTTTTGTTGAGAGTGGGGAAGAGCTATGACTTGAGAAATTTAATCTATTAAATAAAATTAAAATATTCCCATAATTATTTTACATTCAAATTTGCAGTTGTTACATTACGTATATAAAATGAAATAATAAATGTATAAAACTAGCATATGTTTAGTATAAAAAATGACATGTTGTTAAACAGAATATATAAAGTTTTCCAAATGAAATATCACAAAAAAAAGTTTTGACAGCTATGATGCATATGTGCAGTCTAAAAAAGGAGCTCGTACCTTGATGATAATTGCATTTTCTACCGACAAGAACAACGTTTTAGGGAACAAGCTTAAAATTGAAAAAAATCGTTATAATCTAAAGCAAAACTAATATCAAAATTTCCTCAAAACACAAGAGATAAATGATGGGTCCTATACCGAAAGTAGTAGTCTAAATCGAAAAGAAACAACAATGGGCCTCAAACTTTGCCAAGGCAACCAAAAATTATGACCTGACACATACTCCTAAAAGCAGATTCACAACAGGCCCCAATAAGGCTCAAGTAATAGCAAAAAAAGAAGTCCAAATAAATGGATCGAAATGACCCAAAACAAGGTTGGCGCTGCGGCACGACACTTGTTGCTCACATAGGGGTTCACAAAGAACTCCTCCTGAGCCTGCGATTTTTTTGGATGAACTTTGGAAAAAAAGTATATTTCTAGTCTTTTTCACTCAAACTCACTTTGAAACGTATACTAACACATCCAAAACTTAAGATAATCATAAATGACGATTTCAACCAATGAATTTGAGTTTTCAAACTCAAAATCCAATTTGAATGAAAAAACAGAAAAAAAAATCAAACAAAAATCAACAAGATTGAACTTAGAAACTACATACTCTTGAAAACCGTTGATAGAATGTTGAGAACCAAACGCCACAAACTCAAAAACGACACAAAACCTCCCTCGAACTCTCTCTTCCGCTTTCTTCTCTCTTCTCTCTTGATTTATGCAAAGCAATGGGGCTTTGGCCCTTTTTATAAAAATAAAATGTTATTTTATCTTATTTATTTAATACATAAATGTAATGTTTTAATATTATATTATATATATATTAAGTAAATATTTAAATTATGATTGGTGAAAAATTTTATTCGGTAGAATTTCAATTTGCGTGGTTTTGTTTTTAGATTTTAATCGTGATAATTTTTGAAAATTTATCCCTTTAATTATTTGATCAACAATTATATATAATCAAACACTAATAAATCAAGACAATTTGAGTCAACAAAAAATAATTTATCTTCAAATAATGTAAAAAAGTTTATTCAAAATTTTATTAATATTAAATTGAAGAATCTTTAAGAATTCATCTTGAATGAGCGAGTAAAACAAAGTAAAGTTACTTTAAAAACAAATGAAACAAGCTAAAACCATTGGTTGTTTGTTGCCAAATCGTGATCAAATGCGCAACAATAATAGTGAGTAATAAGAGTGAATGTAAAGCAACTAAACCAGTTTTAAAAAAACTCCATCTTCTCTTTCCTATGACGTCATCCCATAAAGCTGTCACATGGCCATGTTCGTACTGTATGGGGTCGTTGTCGAGTCAAAGTACGATGAACAGATAGATTAGCCTTTCGTGGAATGTTGAACTCCATTCATTATGAATTCTGCCATTAATGATTGATGGAGATTGAAAGCTTATCAGGGAAGAAGACAAAGGGTTGGATTCATGGCTGGAAAAGAGATGTCTTCGGCAAAGAATCCAATGTTGTTGGATAAGATACTCAGATACTGTCAGTGCAGAGATCGTCAGATGTTTTTTAATAGTTTTTTCGAAACTGCCATATATATATTAATCCTCGTCCTCCATCCTCCAAGTAAATGATGAGTTGGGATAAATTTAAATTTTTATTTAATTTTTTTAAACTTAAAAATTAAAATCAATCTTTTTCATTATTTCTTCGATATATTTTTCCATTCTTTTTCTTTTCTCAAGCAGTGTCATCGGAAGAGAAAGAAAGAAATAAAGTACAATAGAGAAAAAACATATCGAAAAAATAATGGGGAAAGAAATAATGAAAAGCATATGATGGACGTTCGTTGGCATATGACAGACGTCCGTCGGCATATCACGAACGTCCCTCGGCCCCTTTGTCTTCTAAAGCTAGCTTCATCAGCTTTTCATGGCGCGTCACATTCATCCGCTTCGTCTTCCCCATTATTTCTTCTTTTGGGTTTTCTTCAACAAGCTTTGGTCCAGCTAGACCACTGCACACAGAGAGAGAGAGAATTGTGTGTAGTCCTTGTTTTTTTTGTTTCTTATGAGAAGTATGCGTTAAGTTTCTTCCCATGTTTTGTCTGTTTTCGAAGGAGTTTTTTCCAGTTGTCGCAAATCGATGAACGCTTAAGACACATTTATATTATCTTTAACTATAGAGTTTGTTTTGTTAATTTCCTTTTTATTTTTATTTTTTCATCTTTCTGCTCTGCCCACTCTCTGTTTGTTTTTCTTGAGAGAGAGAGTAGAACAGTGGGTATAAGATATGGAGATGAAAGTGGAAGTAGTGTCAAAGGATATAATAAAACCATCTTCTCCGATTCCATTATGAGGTGAGGAAGCCCAAGCTTTCGTTCTTGGACCAGGTTACTTCTATCTTCTATTTTTACCCATCTACTCAACTTCAAGACTCCATGGTTGACCACTCTAAGCTCAAGAGCTCTCAGCTCAACAATTCGTGAATACATATTTGTACCACGCTTTAGCATTTACAAATATCCAACTGTAAAATTAGAAAAAAGAATGAATTTTTAAAACTATTTTATTATGTTTAATATGTTTCGGAGAAGAACGTTAGATTAAATTCTTTATTCTAAATTTCAAATATATGAGTACGCTCTTGATCTGGGTTTCTTTGAGTACTCATATGCTCAAATTGCGTGCGCTTTATCCGAGATAGTAGATGTCACGCTCTAAAAAGAACCCAAAACAGAATGAGAAAACGATCCGACCCAAAAGAACTAAATTGTCCAACCCATTTATTAATCCAAAATTTATAAGCAACACAATTTAATAAAAATTAAATTTACAAGTCAGGCCCAAAAATAAAGGTCCGAATGTGACTTACAATTAATATGAAATTATTCGGTCTAAATTAAGAAGTTAGAAAGAGAAAATAAAATAAAATAGAAACAAAATACGAACCTCACTAAAAATGTCTAAATCCCTTTAAAATGAATTAAAATAACTTAGAAGGGGAAAATTTCCAAGTCCTACTCCTATGATGGCAGTTGGAGACTAGTTTGATTATTTCCTGAAAAATGATAATAAATAAAGAGTGAGTTAAACAACTCTGCAGGGATTCAATTTTATATTTAACTTTTATATCATATATCATATAAATTTAACATGATTTTTTTGTTACTTAATTTACAAGTCAACAATAATGACGAACATTAAATTAAATAATAAAATTTAAATAAAGGTAATATTCAGCCGATCACAACAGCCAAATAGACCCTAATCAGGTTTAGATATTCAAAAGCCAAGGACACAACAAATACAGCTATCCTATTACTAATTTTAACATTAAAAGTAAATAAATGCAAAGATAAATGTAACTAAACTAAATATTAAATTTAAAATATTCAATTTAAATTAATACTTACATTGTAGAATTTAAAGTGTGTTAAATATAAAATAACTTCTACCTCGAAATTAGGTCTACCAATACCAAAGCCCAATAAACCTTAACAGCAAACAAGTCTGACAATTTTAAGTATTTGATCCTAATCATAAAAATTTTACTAGAATTAGCATTCAAAACTTTGAAATTTTATTTATTTAAATTTTTAGTTTAAATAAGGATGGCCATAGAGTCAGAGCTCAAAATAATAGCATGAAACCTAGTTAGTATCTGGGCCTAAGCCCATTTAAAAATTTCCAAAGGTCTAGAATATAGACTTAAGCCCATTTAGAAATTAAGTCTAAGCCCATTTAAAATGGTCCATCAAGGGTTGGCCAGACCCAAAACGAAGGTCTGGGGCCAACCCAACATGTGGGTCTGTGGGCAGAGCATGGCCCTCATAGGAAATTCTGTGTCCATTGACAGAGTTCGGAGTCGCTTTATCCACGGACAGAGTCCGGCCTCACCTCACCGCAGCCACTCCCGTCGACAATCACCGGTAGACAAGGCTCAAAAGTTCTTGTCGGAGCTCTCTTCCAATGATTCCGAGCCACAGCCATAGCTTTCAGCGATTCGGCGAAATTGTTGTTGGCAAACATGTTGAGAATCGAACGCGAAACGAAAAAGAAAACTGCGGAAGCAGAGACACCAAGATTTACGTGGAAAACCCTAACGGGAAAAAACCACGGGCATAGGAGAAATCACTATGAAGAAAATCAAGGTACAATGAGATTTGTGACTCAAGCATCAATATATAGAGAAACTAAATAACCCTAATATTGGATATGGGCCCGACCCGGCCCAACTAGAATTCGGGTCATTCCGAACTCTAACAATCTCCACCTTGACACGAATTCCACCTGAGAGATCCAATGCAGGCTTCACGGCCCACCCCAAAACGAATCCAGAACACTGAACTCTGACAATCTCCATCTTCAAAGAAATTCCAATGTAAGGCGAACTGCAAAACTCCAACGAAAAATAACCTCCTCTTCCACAAAGGCCCCTGTTGGGCCAACTCAATATCTGGTACGGATCAAGTTTAAGCCTCGCTTAAACTTGAGAGACACACTCGGAGAGAAATCACATCTTCTCCATTGTACCATCGAATCATCAGAGATGTCGCAACGAACTGCATGTGAATATGTTGAAGACTCCCTACTGAAATCTATACCCTCGAACACATTCAATGCGTAACCCACTGTAGATGTTTCACTATATCGTCGTGGAGCTTTACCCTTTTCCTTGGTTCTGCTTTTGACGATACCTCTCTAACGTGAAACTGTAACTGAAACTGGTGACGATGTGGTGACTATATCACGCTGAATATCTGTAATAGGCTGACATATTGATTCTGATGTGGATTCAGAATCCAACTTGAACTTCACCTGAGAACCTGACTTCCTCTGAGTCTTCTCCAACAAACCTTTTGAAGATGAATTCACAAACTTTCCAGCCTGATTACCCATCATCGTAGAACCCTGTAACACGTACAAATTTGCAGAGTTTCTGTGTCCCTTTAACAAGACGAGAGCACCCCTACTGATCTTTAAACCTCCATTTACAGCGCTGTACTTGTACCCTTTCGAATCCAGAGTACTCAACGAAATCAGATTCTTCTTTACCTTAGGAACATGTCGCACGCTACCCAATGTCCTCACAACTCCATCAAACATTCTGATTCTGACGGTACCGATACCAGCTATCTTGCAAGGTGTGTTATTGCCCATTAACACAGCACCTCCTGAAACGGTCTCATATGTCGTAAACCAATCTTGATTGTAGCACATATGAAACGAACACACTGAATCCAGAATCCACTCCTTGTTTGGCTCTGAGTTTCCCTCTGACACTATTAGAAGGTCTCCATCGCTATGGTCTTCTTCTTCTGCGACAACTACTTCACCGGACGTCATCGGTTGTTTTCCCTTCTCAGCTCTCTTTAACTCATTCTGCAATTTACGACACTCGGCTTTGATGTGCCCCCTTCCATGACAAAAGTAACAGGTTCTATCTCGGTTCCTTGACTTTGATCGGCCCTTCGAACTTTGAACATTGTCACTGCCTTTGTTGTTTGAATCTCTTGTTCTACCCCGAACGACGAGTCCCTCACCTCGAGACTCGGATCCCACAACAAGCTGCTTCATCTTTTCCTTTGACAACAAAGAACCATAAACCTCTTCCAGAGTTAGACTGTCTCTATTGTACAAAATCGTATCTCTGAAAGAACCATATGAAGCAAGCAACGAGCATAATAGAATCAACCCCAAATCCTCCTCAACGTACTTGCATTCCATAGTCTCCAAATTTGAAACTAACTCCTTGAATGCAGTCAAGTGCTCTGTAATAGAGGCTCCTTCCAATAACTGATGAGAATATAACCGCTGCTTCAAATGCAGCTTACTCATTAGGGTTTTCTTCATACATAACTGCTCCAATCTGAACCATAGCTCAGCGGCAGACTTCTCGTTCAAAACATCCTGCAAAATCTGATTTGATAAATGCAGACGTATCAATGATAGGGCTTTTCGATCATTTCGAAGTTTCTCCTCTTCACTCCATAACGTGGGCATTTTATCGAACCCTAATAACGCATCGTCTAAATCCATATGTGCGAGCACATCTCGCATCTTCACCTGCCATAACTGAAATCTCGTATTCTGATCCAACAACGGAATACCGAATTTCACTGAATTCATCCTGCCCTAAAATTTCAGAAATTTCTTCACAATTTCTGAACCCAAAATATCCGCTTCCAAAATTTCAGAACAAATCCACCCAAATAATTTCAGAATCAATTTAACCAAAATATTCTCAAAATATTTCCAATAACCAATTTTTTTTATCCACCTGTAATATTGAATTCTTCAACCTGTTGGATTATCTTGCTCGCTCAACGACAACAGACAGCAACGGAGAGTCGTCAGATGGATGGGCGGAAACGACGAACGCCAGGCACTACTTCTGGCGGAGACTGATCGACGGCGGATCTCTCCTTCTTCGCTGCTTCGGTTCCTTGGCAACGAATGACGAGAACTGGCGAAGGAATCTGTTCGTCTCTCTGTTCTTCGCTCACAAACTGAAACGTGCTGGGGAGGATGGCTGGTCGACGGCGTACGCTGTTCTTCGTGATAGACAGCAGCGAAATCTACTTCTCCTCCACTAGACGGCTTTAATCGTCGATGTACAGTGGCGGGTTTCTCTCGTCGACGTCGAATGGCAGCGGCGGAAGTCTCTGTTCTTCGCTTCCGAAGTAGCAGGTTTTTCTTCTCTATTGAAGAAGACACTCTTCTCTGTTGAAGATGGCGACGCTGGACCAGGGAAAAGCAAATTCCCTTCTTTCCTTTTTTTTTTTATTCTTTTTCACAAAATTGCAATTTTCCAACAAAAAAATTGCAAAGCTAAAACTAGTTCGATCCGAGTACGAAAACTCTAACTCCACTCTGATATCAATTGTTGAAAATTGATATAGAGAATTTCACCTGGGCTCTGATACCAATTGTTGAGAATCGAACGCGAAACGAAAAAGAAAACTGCGGAAGCAGGAACACCAAAATTTACGTGAAAAACCCTAACGAGAAAAAACCACGGGCAGATGAGAACTCACTATGAAAAAAATCAAGGTACAATGAGTTTTGCAACTCAAACATCAATATATAGAGAAACTAAATAACCCTAATATTGGATATGGGCCCGACCCAGCCCAACTAGAATTCGAGTCGCTCCCAACTCTAACAAAACAGACATACAGCGATTCTGCCAAAACGTTGTGGCCGAAAAGCCAAAGCTTTTGGTCGGGAGTTCCTCCCCAGCCTCCGGTAACTCCACAACTAATCAGAACCCAACAGAAAATCCTATAGCATTGATAATATTACACAAAAAACCAGTCCCAACCAAATTCAGAAATTTCAGAGTCTTCAAAACGAAATAAAAATTGAAACTTAGTCCTCACCGGCGACGAACTTCACAGATCAACACCCTACCAGAAGCAGCTTCCCTACACCGACACCAACTCTTTAACCCTAAGAAATCAATCCGCCCGATTAAATCTTAATTTACGAGAAGAAAAACGAAACAGACACAGGGAGAGACGAAGCAAGCTTACCACATCGAAGATCGAAAACCTAACCCGCTGGAGAACCCACTTTGGCGCCGACGACTTACCGGAGACGAGCGCAACGCGGACAGGGAGAGCAGAGTGGGGGAGACGAACTAGGCTGTGATTCATCAAAGAATGGGCTGTCACCAGGCGAGTCACGAGAGCGCAAAAAAATTGATGGAAAAATGAGGAAACTCCACGATTAAACCCTGTGGCCTGCGAGATTTTCACGGTCATTTCATCTTCCTTTCGTTAGGACGATTAACCTAATTTTAGCAAGGTAAGGTAAGCTAATCTTTCAAAATTTTTCTACAAATGACATTGATGGTCTGTCTATGTTCATTAACAATGGCAAAGAATGAGAAGATTACTTAGTTTTTCCTAGAAATAAATATAAGAAGCAATGAAACTAGACATGGTTCAACAAAATAACGTGGACGAAATAAACCGATTCAAATTGGGACCATTTTATTTGGTTTTTTATCTGGCTCTTACAATTTTTTACGGTCCATTGGATAAAATTGATGAACCGGATGATTTGGGTTGAAGATAAATCAGAAAGCCGATACGAGCTGAACATGTTTTGAACCAATAGTTCAAACCGAACTTCACGAACACCCTTTAAATAATATTCCCAGCCCTTACGTCTGGTTCTTCAACAGCCAGACTCCTCCATCGAAGCCTGGCCTCTCAAGGATCCATTCCGCTCAACAGTCGTCTCTCTTCTCCTCTGAATCTCGACGTCATTGTCAGACGTTGCAGCTTGAAGACGACACACTGAAGTAATCTTCTCATTAACTGGGTTAGAATCGGTGAGTGACTGTTCTGTTTCTATTGTTGAGTGCTAATGTTCTAATCTTTGAATCGATCGAGTGTTTATTGTTTGTAAATTAGTTTTCAAGTTGGCAATTTTAATTTTCGTTGAACCAAGAATTCCTTGCACGAGATACTTGGCCCTGCGAGCTTTATTAGTGGCACTATTTTTTGTTGTACTCGTTAGGATGATTTGATTCATTTTGATTTGATTTCTTCACGATTACTCTAGCCTTATTCTCTATGTGCCATCGCCTTATCCTATCTGCTGTCATGGGAGGTTACGTGGGTGGTTTAATTGAGTGTCTGTGGCTGGTTTAAGTGAGTTATTTTGTGGGTACTTCAAGTGAATATTTTTGTATAGTTTGGACGAGAGTTATTTTAGAGAAGTGGAGTGCTGATGGTAAAACTTATCTTCTTTGGTGTTGAAGATGAATGGAAATGAGTGCTGTCAGTAAATTTTTTTCCTTTTCCATTTCAAAACTCCATTTTCTCTTCAATTCTAAGCTGGATGTTTCTAATATAGCTTTTCAACAAAAGGTGTTTTGTTTAAAAAATAAACAGTTATAAGAGCACACCCAAAAATTTTAGAGGAATATGAGATTGAAACATAAGAGACTGAGCAACATTTAAGATATGTTGATGTTTTCTTTTCACAACCGAATTTGTTGTGAAGTTTCAACACAAAAGAACTATTTCCTTTTTGCTATAATAATCATTGATTGAGAATTCTAAAACATTATCTCATCTAATGCCTTTAACAGTAACATAAGATTGATTATCAATCATTCATATTTTGAATGAAGTAGATACACTCAAGTGGCTCTACTATAATCATCTACAATAGTAAAAAAAATAACGAAAACCATCATATATCATTGTATGAAAAGGTCCCCATATGTCACGGTGAATCAAATAAAAAGGAACTTTAGACACAGTTTTATGAGATACTAAAGGTAATCTATGCTGTTTTGCTAATGGACAAACAAGACAAAGAGAATTTTTATTGAATGTAAGTGTAATATGTCCTTTAGAAAACCTTTTACATTTGATGGATGGCCTAGACTACAATGCCATAAGGACTATTAGCATCAGCTAAATTGCATGATCTTTTTGGAAAGAGAACATCAGGTTGATGACCATTTTGACAAAGATGTAAAAATTTCCAAATCGATTACCCATCCCAATCATTATATCCGAGAATTGGTCCTAGATTAAGCAGGAATTAGAAAGAAAAACAATAGAACAATTTAGAAAAGAAGGCAATGCATTGACAGATATCAAATTGAACCTAAACAAAGAGATATAAAGAACATCATTCAGAGTCAATTTATTGTTCAATTTGACAGAACCTATACAATCTATCAAAACTTTGTAATTGTTTGGTAAAGTAACAAAATTGTTTTGATGTGAATGAGATTCATAAAAGAGAGATTTGAGCAAACATGTTGGGTTGCACCTGCGACTAATACCCACCATGAAGAATTCAGATTTAATATTGATATTTCAAATAAAAGGAGTACTTGTGAAATTTGAAATGGAAGAATCAATTGTTGATATTTCTCCTCAAATAGAATGAGAGCAATGATGGTGTTGCTGTGAACTCAAACAATTGTTGACACTTATCAGCAGTAAGAGATCTGATAGAATTCATTTCTGTTGAGCCTGTATACTGCAATTCCATAAAATTTACGTCAGCTGATTTTTTTCTTCAAAACAATTTTGCCTTTTTGTTTATATGCAGAGGATATCCATGTATTTTGTAACACTTATGCACAGTATGACTTGTCATTTTTATAGCATGTGCACTAAGGTCTATCTCTTTTGTCTCTACTGGAATTTGTTGTTGAATGTTGAGATGTTTCGTTTGAAGCAAATGCCATCTTCTCATTTGCATCATTTTGATTCGAACTAACCATCCTCTATCTCTCTTCTTGAATTATTGAAAACAACACTTCACTTATTGAAGGTAAAGGATCCATCAATCTCATGAAAAATTGCATAACAAATTCCTGATGTTGATGCTTTATTTGTAACCTTGCTCCACCACAAGTATAATGAGGTATAGGCCTAAAATCTTGAAGCTCATCACACAATATTTTAAATCTCGTATGATAGCTATTGACATCCATTGACCCTTTTGACAAAGACTAAGTGACTTTGAGGTAAATTCTCGGTGCACTACCTTGATTAAACATATCATGGAGGTCTTTCCAAACAATCATGACAAAATTCAAATATAGTAAACTATCAGTATTCACAAAATTCAATATTCAAGATGTTGTTATATTTTACATTTATTCCGGTTATTAAATCGATTATAAGGACACTGAATTTTACCATCAACAAGTTGTAATTTGTTTTTAGCACTTAAAGCCATAGTCATAGCTTGTTTCCAAGTATGAAAATTAGATCTGGGCATTGGATGAGAAACCAAAATAAGACCTGGATCACTAGGATCTTCAACTACAGAAGTAGAATTGGAAGAAGAAGAACTTGAATTTGCTACTATTGTAGCATCAGATTTTCCTTTACTCATCTTTGCCGAGAAAAAAATGGAGCAAGCAAGGTATTTGCTCCGGTAAGATATTACAATAATGAAATGAGGAAGAAAATGGAAACTGTCTTTTCATTCTACAGTCCCAATTCATAAAAAAAAAAAAAAAAAAAAGCTAAAGGTTTTATTTATAGAACAGCAAGAAGAAAAAAGTGAATGAAAAAATACAGCAGATTTAAGCTAAAATAACTGTCTAGTACAACTATAATTCCACATCGCTATCAGCAACTAACTTCATGTGCTTCCAGCTTTCTTCATGACCTTCTTCTAGCTTTCTTCATGAACTATCTTCAGTACATCCTAGTCTGTGAATAGGTGGTGCGTCTTATGTTGGGTCGTGCTGGAGGTTCGCCTGTTGAAGTTCGTCCAACTTTGGGCTGTTCTCTGCTTAGTTTTGAGGAGTGATTTTGCTTCCATGGAGGTTTCTCGTCCAAGTCCAGTGTTCAGGTTTGCTGGAAGATGGAATCACACTGGGTGCACGTGGGTAGAAAAGGTTGTTGGGTATTTTTATCAATTTTTTCCATTCAGCCAGACTTGAGAGGGAGAAGTTTCAGATATCCTGTTTCTTTTGGTCATCGGATTGGAAGAGAAGTGAAAGGTGAAGAATAACTGTTAAGTATAAGGTAGTAGTTCGATTGAAAGATTAGTTGAATTGTACTTGATCTATAGGTCACAAAACTAGAACTAAGAAAGAAAATTGACAAAATTTCTTTGGTTTTATTCTTTTATCTTTGGTTGTATTTTTTATTTAAAAGCCGATCGAAGCTACTTCTTCACTTCTATCTCTTCCTCATCGGCTGGTTCGTTGAGAACCAGGTCCGTGGGCAATTTCTTCGCTGACGCAACTGTCCACAATTGCTTTGCATATTTCAATGTTCCCGCTATAGGCGAGTATTGTGTGATTCTTACGGTTTCCAAAGAAAACTAGTGGATTATGTTATTACTTCTGGTTAACTTTAGGAGGCTTGATTTTGGTAGGGAGTGAACGCAAAAAATCAGATATGGACCTTTTCGATGACGTTATTGATTCTGGAGCGAGTACTTCGGGTAAGTGTGTTTTCCTATCTTCCGTATGCTTCTAGTTTTTAATCAGGTTAATTGGATTGATGTAAGTCTTTTTGTAGCCCGTGTTGGAGGAAAATTTCAACCAAAGTGTAAACCACGGCCTAGAAGACAATCTTCTACATTGGTTTCTTCAGTATCGTGCAGTGAAACAAAGGAGATGGACAATGCCATATCTCAATCCGGTGAGATGAGAGAAAATGTAGCTATACATGAAGCATTGGTTACACCAGAGGTTCTTTCAAATGCAAACCATGAGAATGTTAAAAGTTCAAGCTTGGAATGTGTGAAGCCTGCATCCGAGATGGAGGGATTCAAAGATTCCATGACTTTCGATGTCACTGCCAATGGGCATTCTTCAAATCCTATCATTACAACTGCAGCGGGGGTGGTGGGACTCAAATTGACCCATCTATATTAATGTTAAAGTTGTTTTGAATTTTAAATTCTAACTGTGTTTGTGGGAATCAGGTAGCTGCCGCTGAACTTAAATTAAGTCCTCGTGGGAGTATTCTTTTGAAAGAGCCGATAGGCAACGGTCAGTATCTGTGGCATAGTTGTTATTCCCGAAACTACGTTTATTTTTTGAGTATCTTAGTGAATTATAATTTGATTTTTCTGTAGACTGTTTTACTCGCAAGTTTCAACCTACTATAAAGCCCTATTTGAGGAAGAAAACAGGCGTTTCAATTGTTTCCACCCTTGATAGTGATGGAACAGAGAATCTTAGTACATCAGCCTCTGTGGTCGAGACTGACCGTTGTGTTGACACTAGAAAAGATTCAGAGGTAGCCCTTGCCGCTCAATCTTCAACTACCTCAGAGATAATTGGGAGCAAAGCATCATTGACAGTAAATTGCAACGCAAGTGTTAAATTCTCTGATGATACAAGTAACTTGGGACTTTTGAATTATAGCCTTCCTAGTGCCTTAAGTGTTCAAAATGGCAAGTGTCCAGCTGTCAGCGGAAGCGAAGTAGTGTCTGATGGGAGTGGAGATTTTCTTTCTTGCCTTCACAAATCATCATTAGAGGTTTGTCGATGAATTGATTTCTAGTTCAGCTGTGAGATTACAATTCTGTTTGTAAATTGATAATCACTGTTATCTTCAGAATGTTGACTTGTTTTCAGGATTAGACTGTCTTGATGATTATCTTAATCAACCAGGAAGTGGTGAAGGTGAGTTATTTAATTTCTTTGATGTGTGCACTTATATAGCCTGCCACTTTTCGTCACAATTGGTTTTGTTTAAATTGCTGCAAATGTTGTTGATTAATTTTCCAAGGTTGATAGATATGGACACTCAGATTGCAAACGTATTTGTGAATCTTGATGTAAAAATAGTTTATAATGCAAAATGTTTTGAATTTTGAAGAAGTCATTTTCTCATAGAATAATGCGTGCCTAAAAATTCTTTGTACACAACATGAAGCCTTCTCTTTTGCTTTTTTGGTGGGGGAAGGCTTGATAATGTGTGTTTAGTTGACAGGTCTTTTGGAATGTCGATTTTTATCGAAGAACTTTGTACAACTCTTTTAAAGTTTTGATATACATATTATTAGCAATTTAAAAAATTCTCTCCTTAATATCATAAAAGTGCTTTTTTCTCAAACAATAATGTTTGCGTGCAGAAGGAATTTGTTGTAATCCAGCATCTACTATTGTTGGACCTTCACAGTGTGAGTCTGTTGAACAAAATCATACTTTTTCTGATCCAAACACTGCGAATGAAGCTCCGACATGCGATGCAGAAGTTTACCATTTTTCTGCTATGCCTGAAGAATCTGTAACTTCTCTAATTCAAGCTTTGCTGTTCGTGCATTAAATGGCTGATAGGCTACGCTAATGTAACATTTTTTCTTAATGTTCTCTGAATTTCTCAGGCTGTTAAGACCCGCGAAGGAATATCTTCAACAATTTCAAAGCTTCCTCTGAAGCATAAAAATTGTAGTGTGGGAAATGAATATGAGTGTGCCCCATCAACAAGGCAGCTAAGAAATTGGGTTCCACATCAACATGTTGACGATAGAGTAGATGAAGTTTGTGAAAACAGCAATAATGAAATAAATGATAGAGACTACGATGGTAATGACATGTTAGGAAGTAAACGGCAGGAAAAGGCTTTCAAAAAATCCAAAAAAGAAGCACCTGAAAATGAGAAACCGGTTCGAAAGCGTAAGGTTTCTGGTGAAGAAGCAAGAAGCGAGTCTGGGGGAAAAGGTCCTAAAAAGTTTCCACATGCAACTCGTCGGAAAAAAAGATATGGTAGTGACTCATTTGGTACCTACTTTGTTTCAGTTTCTGGGCGGTTTAATCAGCTTCAATTAAATCCCTTTTGTAATTTTATCCTTTTACAGTTGACAAAACTTTACTTGATACACCAGAGGACGAAATTGAATTTAGTAAGATACGGTTCAAGGATTTGATCATTTATCAGGAGTATAAGGAGCGTTTAGCGGTACGCATCTTTGCTTTCTACTCGTATTAGTCGCTTGAAAACAAATGTATTTATTTCGTAATGATTTTATCATCAAATTTTATCTATAGCTTTGTCATCTAGTAACTAGCTTCTTGGTCTTTATATTTTGATTATGTAGAAGAAAAATGCAAAAACTCAATTCCACAATTATAGGTACGTGAGTTTTAAATCTGTTAAATTTTGCCTTTTTAATTCTGAGCATTGTTTCATGTTTTTATTTTATTTTTAATTATTTGACGAACAGAGTTGATTCTGGTGTAAACAAGGAAGGTTCTTACGATGGAGAGGAAGAGTTTGCTTCTGAACAGCAAATAGGATCTGATAACGAGTATGAAGCTTACATTAAAGTCGATTCGAATTCCGAACACTTTAATTACCACACTTACATGAATAAAACACCCCGTGTAAAATGGTCTAAACAAGACACTGAACTTTTCTATGAGGTAAGGAAGACTGATTACTTTTTTTAATAAGTACAGATGACCTAAAATCTATTCATTTGTTATGTGTGAATGAGTTAAAATTTGTTTTTTTCTTTGAAAGTTTCGCAAAATTTAGTAGTGCCCCCTTGTATAAATTAATGCAATACCTAATTCAGTTTCTTTAAAGTGAAGTACTATAGCAATTTGAATGGAAAATGTTTGAATTTAAGGGTGGCAACTTGAGATTTAAATGGTAAATGCACATTTTCCTCTCTCAAATTAAAAATGTAGAAATAAACAAGCTTTTGGAGTAATATCTTCTAGAGATTTTTTGGATCAATTAAATGATTAATAATGTTTTATTTTCATCCAATTCAGACTGCAATCCTCGTTAAACATCTTTTTATGTTAATCAGGCAGTTCGGCAATTTGGGACAGATTTTTACATGATAGAGCAGTTGTTTCCTGGTAGAACACATCATCAAATAAAATTGAAGTTTAAAAATGAGGAGCGCCAACATCCTTTACAGATTTCTGAGGCTTTGACCAGTCGTTCCAAAGGTACTGTTGCTTTGTCTCTCCCAAACTCTCATTTGGATAAATTTTATCTGTCATAGCGATGTCATGTGTGGTTAATCATGACTCTTTTCTATAAGATTTTTTTGTATGGATCTTTTTCAGTGCAACTAATGTCACTTTTTTCCTTTTTTCTTATTTTCCCCCCCTCATACCTTTTCATATGATCGAGTTATGTTATCTTTTGTACCATTTATGTCATCATCACTCTATCCAAGTATTGATGTTGTTGGGAATCATGGGGCTCCATAATTTTCAATATGTTTATAACTACTTGAGGCAAAGACATATCTTATGATAAGCTCATCACCTTTTTTGTGCACAAACAGCCATCCACTCAATGCATTGTTAGATCTGTATTGATGAGGAGAAACTGCTAGATTACACTCTTTTGTAGATGGATTGCTTAGAATGACTTCAACCATTTTGAAATTTTACATTTATTCATTGATCTTTTTTTTTCTTGATGCAGTATTCCTCTTGATGTAAATGAATTTGAATTAGTTGCGGTTACTCAATTCCTAAACTTAATCGTTTTCACTGTTGATGAGGTTGTATTTCCATTTAAAAAAAATCTTTACCTGTAATTGTATATATTTTTTTTTAGGATCGAGACACTATGTATTTCTATTCTATTGATTAATAATTTTCACAAAATCAATCAATCAATCAGAAAGTTTTTATCTTAAATACATGCTTATATGTGGTTTTGACAGACAACAGACTATTAGAGCTTAGATGCTGAACGTGGTTTGTTCAGATTGAGAGTTCTAATAGTGTAAGTAATAATTGAGTTCTTTGTTGCAGATCATTCTCATTTTATATCACTGATGGAGCGGTTGCAGCAAGACTCTGCTCAGGAAAAATGCAAGTCTGATGCAGATGAATTGATTGAAGTTACAAGGATGGAATCAAAGTTGAATCCTGAAACTAATGTAAGCAAGTTCAGATATTGTTTCTCATGATGATGCTAATTTCCAAATATATCTCTCTTTTATTGCTCTATATGTAGTACCTGCTGAGAGTTGTGTTCTACCTCAGTCTCAAGTTGCTAGCATGTATAAAAAATGTCACGTATTGTTTTGTTAGAAGTGTTAGATGTATCATGCTGTCACTAGTGGAAACCATTTTTGAACAGTACAATTTGATTTGAACAGGAAGAAGCAGCAAAATCTGAGCTTGATGAGGAAAATAATATTAAGAATAAAGAAGGAAGCACTCGTGAAGTTCATAGCCCTTCAAAGTCTTATGACGAGGATGATGACCCTTATAAATGGAGTCAATATAACAGTGATTTGTAGTCATCGAGGACAGTTTCCATTAATTATTGATATTGTCCTTCATTTACTCTCATGAAGGTCAGTTCACATCATTGTTTTTATCCAACTTTTCGAGACAGAAGGATGCTTCATCGAATCAAGGTCTGTGTATGAGCTGTAAGTCTCCCACTCTCTCTCTATCACTCCTCCATACCATCTTAACACATTCACCTCTGTTATAAATTTGCCATTATATGGCAAAATAACGTGAGATTTCACTGTAGATTTGAAATCTTGACAGAAGAATGTGAGATCGGCATTATTGGATGATGAATTTTTAAGGGAATCAAAGAATTTAAAAAAAAAAATAATAATAAATAAGTATAGATTCAACCATAATTTTGCTATTTTCTTCGGGAATAAGGTTTTTATGAAAAAGTTTAAGGTTTGGACAACAACCTGGCTTTATTGAGGCATACGTTGTGATGAAATCGAAGATCATTGAAGGTATTTTGGATTCTTTAACTCACCAAGTTAGTATTTTGAAATTTTTGAAGATTTGGGAAAATTTGAATTTTTATTTAAAAGTTTGGATTTTGGGATATATTTTGAAATTGAAGGACATAGTTTGTAATTTCTTTTGCAAGAAAATGTTTGAAAATTAGTTTGTATCATATTATCGTTTTAGGTCAGAATCGGAGGGAGATTGAAAAAATTTCATGGAGGACGATTTTTGGATCATGAGGTCGGTTAACTGAACTAAACTAGTTCAAACCAGATTGAATTGACCTAAACCGATTCGGATCGGCCTAAACTGAACCAAAAGCATAACGACTCGAACCAAATGGGATCGACCTAGACCAGCCCAGATCCGATCTGGACAATTTGTAAGAGCTAAATGTATTTAGCGGTTGACCCAACAAGTATAAACCTTGTTTTCAGGTCAAAATTTAAAAAAATTGTATTATAAGTTCTTAAGAGTCTTAGAATAATACTGATGAATATATATTGATAGATTCCGACACTTTACATGATATTGGACTTTCTTAGATTTTTGGATACTTGGATTTTTTGCAATGATAGGTTGAGGTAAATATTTATTTTTAAGTTCAGTATATCATGCATTATTTTATAAAAAATTATTTTAAGATGTGTTCTCATATGAAATGACATGTTTTGTTATTGTGACATGTCGATTTTTACACTATATATAATTTTCATTGGACATGTTCTACTGGGCACGTATCTACATTTCTTTTTCTGATCAACTTGATCGTGTGAACCAAGTTTGATTGACCCACGTGGGATCCCATTTTGTTACCCAGTATGCACATTTGAATGTTGGAAGATGTGCTTGTTTGTTAACTTGACAAATGACACAGTTGTATATCTCATAACCCTAAATACAAAACCCTAAACTTGATCAAAGTTATTCGTGGTTATGCGATCACCAAGTATCACCTTTGTTATTGTACATATCTATAACATATTATGCCTAGAGTTCATGAATTATTTCATTTTCACTAAATTTTTCATATTATACATTAGATGTCTATTTTATGTATATACCACAATATAATATAATATTTTGATATTTGTCCTACTGTTTGTTTTCTACTTATTAAACATTTTATACTTGACATGCTCACATTTTTCTTAAGTTTAACATTGAATACAAAACTTTATCCATACTGAGTTTAATGGACTTACCCTAAGGGCACCCCATTTCAAGTCTTAATTACAGAGACCCTCAACCGTTGACTCAAGAATACACTTGGTGATATTATTTACTTAGCTACTTTTTTTTTAGCAAGTTTTATTTAGTGATATGAGACTCCATAGTTGATTATTTATTTATTCTTAAATAATCACGTATTCATCTTTTTAACACGGTTATTTTGGATTTATATTGTCGAACTATTTTGATGCCACCATTGAACCTGTAAGTTATCTTAGTGTTATTGGACTCTATTGATTATTCAGAATTGAATAATCCTTTGATGTATAAAACAAAAAAAGAAAAGCAGTCAGTGAAACAAAGAACACAAAGTATTTACATGGTTCGGATATCCAAATCTTACATCCACGGACCAAAACTAACATTTCTATATTGAAAAATCAAAACAAAAATGAAGATCAGAGTTCTCCAAATTTTTACAACTCATCGACCGAGAAAGAAAAAAAAATCTTACTTGTTTCACTCTCCTCCACACTAAGTACAAAAATAGAGTAAAGAGTGCAACCCTTTCTAATCTCACCTACCTTATATCATAATCTAACTAAAAGTGTTAACCATAAGTCACTCTTAACCGAGAAGCAACCACCTTTAACCAAACTGAGTATGACAAATAATTTAAAATTATTTTACTGTCTATAAGAAAATCACAACTTGTCTATGTTGTATGTATTTTTCTATGAATAAGATAATGATATTTTTCTATGAATCAGATAATGATATTTTTCTTTATCTGCATATTTTCTTCTGCGAAAAGTTGTCTTTCATTTGCGAAAAATTGTATTTCCTCTGTGCGAAAATGCGACTTTCTTTTGTGTGGAACAACAACGTTTTTTAATGGCAAACGTGACAACGATATTTTTAGCGTCTATTTATCATAATTCAATAGTTAAATTATTAGTAAAAATACTTTAGTAATTGACTTGTCAGTAATCATAAAATAGGGTAATTGATTTGGTGATTTCTCATTATAATATTAACTCAGCAATCAATGAATCAAATCTCGTTCTCCACGTGGTTATTGAATCCACGTTCAAATAATAAGATGGTAATTCCAATTGCTCTCATTAGATGGAGGTCAACACTTGAAAATGTTGAGTCAAATTTGTCATGCTGCGGATGGGGAGAGAAAGAGCATACCATAGGCGGCCACAAGGGCTAATTTGATATCAATGTAGTTAGTTTTTTTAATAATCATAGTAAGTTGTGTTTTTAAAATAATAATAATTATTTGGTAAATAAATTATAATATTTATTTATTAAATTATATTAAAATTTATAGAAAAATAAAAAAAAAAGAGTGGGCGAAAAAAGCAAATAGTTAAATGTTATTATTAAAAAAAAAAAATAGAAAATTGACAAAATAATCACTACCAATAAACAAATTTTAGCTCATACTCAACACTCAAAAAGTGAGTACAATTGTCTTACCCAACACTAGTATTTTAATCTTTCCAATACCAACCTACTGAGACCTAAAATTGTCAACTTTTACATCCACCACCACCTCCCTCTTCCTCTCCCGGGTTGAAAAGGGGTGTCGTTTTGCTACGTATTATTTATTATATCATATGCTAAATACGTGTCATTTTCTGGTAATACTAACATATTTATTTATTTTCATTTCAGGTGCGTGTAACTCAAATGGAGTGTCCAATTAATATTCGTTCCTCATTTCTTCCTGCCTTTCACACGTGGATTATTATTGCTTTTCCACACGACGTCGGCTCACTCCGTCATACTTAACGCCTCGCTGGTACGAGGCTGGGTCTCCGTCTCCATAAAGATGACAGCATCCCCCGAACCGTGTAAGGCGACGTCGCTTACTCTCTCTCTCTCTCTGTCTGATTGGAGCTTCTGTCTCTGGAAAAGCTTTGCTTCGATCAGGTTTTGATTTAGGTTTTGTGTTTTTCCTGTGTGGCGATTCGTTTTTGAAATGACTGTTGCATAAATTATTTTTATCGCCAAATGTTCATGTACGCGTCTTGTTTGGTTGTTCGATTCTGTGTTTGCGGGGGGTTTTTTTTTCCCCTCTGTTTCCAATGTTTCAAAATATATAGTTTAACTAGTAATCGCCTTATATTTGGCGTCGATTTAGGATCTATCTTATCTCTTATTGAGTTAATTTCCCCTTTCTTTAGGGTTTACGATTCGGACTTGCTTCGAGTTCGTTAACTTTAAGTGTATTTCTGAAAGATGTTGTAGTTGTTTTGTTTTTATACTTGTTTGTGCTGTTATTTTCTGTTTAGCTGTGTTTCGGAGATACTGACGGTTCGTATTAGTAGTACTTTTCTTTAAATGGTTTCTTCTCTTTTTGTGTGCGCTATGAACTATATCTTGACCAGAATATGTTGATAATGTTTTGCACTTTTACGCCTCACTTATCTAAACTGTGATGAAAAGTACCCTGAAGCCTCCGATTCCGTAATGTCTCATGTTGACACAATTCAATTAATGAATTAACTTCTTGATTGATTATATCTATGCTGAGTGTCTTACTTTCAATTGCCTTTGATTTTGTTGAAAATGTTTCTGATTTCAGTGCGTGTACTTTATTGGTGTGCTATTGTATGCTATATATGATTATTTATTGATTTTTTTTTAATTTTTAGAAAGTTCGCATCAATGAGTATAGATTGAGACTGCTTTTTTTGTTTTTATTTTTTCATGATTTAGACAAGAAGTGTGGGGACTGCAATCTTACGAATGGTTCAAGAACTTTTCACCAAGTTTAAACATTGTAAGATGACTATTGCAGTCTAGGAGTCTAGTTAAACTACTGTTCTGATTTCACGGAAGCATGGGATCTGTTTGTTGTGTTGCTGCTAGAGATAAGACAATAGGAAATGGATCGGGAAGTGAAAATTTACATTGGAATATTCGACATTCGCCAAATTGGAGCTTCCGATGGGACAACAGAGGCCGAGTGGCCGGTGAAGAAACCTCTGTAAATTGGTTATCAGATAGAGTTAGTCAGAATGATAGATCAGGAGTTAAGTATGAATCTGCATATTCATCAGAGGAGGGCAGTCCATTAGGACATTTTCAACAATCTACGTGGAGAAAGTCATCAGCTTCTGAAGGAACAACTATACATGTGAGGGCTTCTGTTCCAGGTAGTTACTGTGCCTCTATAAGTTTTTTCACGTTGTATATGGACTGAGTTGAAAATGTGAAAAATCGTATAGCTACCCTTTTGCTTCTGCTCCAGTTTGATTTGTGTCCTTTCTTGTGTATGTTTTCTTTAATACAAATTTTTTATTGATTATAGAAAAAAATCATGGATTGTGAATATTGAGTTCATCGGAATAGAAAATGAAGTCACTATGAAAATTCTTTTTTATGTAGGAAAAATATTTTTTTGATACTTTTATGCCAGAGTCAATGCTAAGTTTTTATTGGGAAATATGTGTTCTTGAAATTTCCTAATCTAGGAAAGAATTTGTAGCGAAGTGTCCCTGAACATTTTAAATGAAATCATCATAACAAATTAAAAATCATGTCAAACAGCAAATAGTCATTAGAAACTGTCTAGTTAATGAATGACTAAAGTGATTTGGGGATCCAAATGATAATTATCTGATGCGCCTTTCTATGATGGAATAGTTCTCTCAACTCTGACGATATGTTTTTAAGAGTTGCTTAATATCTTTGCACTTGTTTTATAAGATCATAACTGCCAAATATGCCTCAAAGTAAGAGGTATTGACTTTGATTTGTGGATTCCTTGCATTATGGCATCCAAGCTAGAGGTCTTGACTTGCCAAGTTTTGGACATTCAAAATTATTTTTGCCTCTATTTTTTTCTGTATCTAACCTCATTATATCTCCATGTTTATAATAGGTCAATCAATTTCAAGAAATTTTTCCACTGATGCAGGCTCGGAACCGGTACAGTCTTTTCCATGAGAACTTGAGAAGGCTTTTTTCCTTGTGATTTTTATCTGTTGATCCTTCTTTAAACGTGTACTTCTTTATATTTTAAAATCAGGTTAAGGAAACGACTGTCTGTCCCACTGCGTTGATTGCAACTCCTATGAAACAATCCGTTTCATTCGCTTCAACCTCATCTTTGTCCACATCTCCATTATCATCTCAAAGTCAGGTTCCTACCACTAGCTCAGTCCCTATGTGGCCAAACCGTTCTCCTACACACCAGCTTTTACGACGAGTTTCTAATAGCGAAACCCCTGAATTTAAATCGCCAAACAGTTTTTCAGTTTCAGAAGACAGGCAAGGGCTCCCATCTTTGGGCAACGAATCGATACAAGGCTCGCATGAAGGATCTTCAGATGGTTGGTCTGTCCATGCTTTTTCTGAGTTGATGGCTAATTCTCAAAGAGGAAGGTGGTCTTTTGATAGCGATTCATTTGGCTTTAATCGTGAGAAGATAGCTAGATCAGGAAACCTGTTCGCAACTTCTTCCCCCCCTGGTGATTTGCAAACATGTGGCATTTGCTCCAAGCTATTGATTGAGAAATCTCTATGGAGTAGCCAAAAGATTATCATCAATAACGATCTCTCTATAGTTTCTGTGCTTACTTGTGGACATGTTTATCATGCTGAGTGTTTGGAGAAGATGACTCCTGAAGTTAACAAGTATGACCCTGCTTGCCCTGTTTGCACATTTGGGGAGAAGGAGACTCGTAAGTTGTCAGAGAAAGCGCTCAAAGCCGAAATGGAACTGAAAAATAGAAATAGGAGATCAAGGAACAGGATTGTGGATAGTGATTTTGGTCGCAAAAGTATCGCGTTTGGCCACTCCAAAAGTATTGGGCATCAAAGGAAGGGTCCAACAACATTGTCTAGTTCCAGCATGAGAGGCTCATTGGGGAGGACTTTCTTGAAGCGCCACTTTTCTTTCGCTTCAAAGGGTCATAGAATCTCGTCCGAAAATAATCCTCCGGCAAAGAAAGGATTCTTCTGGACAAAATCATGCAAAGCATAAGCTAGCTTCTCATACTTCCTTACGAGGTAAGCTTCTCAATCTTCTCTACAGGGCACTCGTGTGCACTTAATAATCAAAGGACAGCCATTGGTTGTTCTTTTGCTATTTTTTGTTGTGACTTCAAGAATTTATGGAAGCTGAATTCAATGAATAGTTATTTTTGGATTGTTGTTGAGGTTGCTTATTGCCTTTGTTTACTGTCATCGTGTGCGTGCAGATCGTACACTCAGTCGGGTGAGAGGACAGAGGAGAGCATTATAGGACGTCTGGAACTGCATACTTGGACAGGGGAATAGGTGGAAGAAGCAAGGAAAGAACATTATGTAAACATTTAGTAGAATTAGAGAAATGATAATATAGAATGCAACATGAGAATGGTAATCCCATTCTTGATGTGTATAAATGATTTGTTTTCATTTCATTTCATGCATGTGTATGAACTGATCCAATCGTGTGATTAAAGGATCAACAAATTCTCTAGGTGCCACCCTCGTTGTTGAGGGTGCAATAGGCTGCTTTTTATGTATGATTCTGATACACGACAATATAATTTTATTTCATCCTGGTGATCTTATTGTTGGAACTTATCGTCAGATGTTCTTAATATATGCATTTTTAATACGTATGCTCCTCCAGGGAACATTTGTCACGTTTCTAACTAGGCCAGCAAACCTCTTAATGTACATGACGTGGCAGCATGTAGCTCTCCACTTCACCTGCGTTAACGGTACGTGTAATTGCCCCAAGGAGGTTATACGAGTTGTACGAAGACTATCTTCCCTTATTAAATGTACTTCCGATCCATACCCATTTCAGTCTCTGTCTATTGCTCTGTCTTCAAGCTCGTGGTTAAAAATTAGAGCAAGTTTGAGTGTTGGGTTTTTGGAGAAAATGGCTGATATTCGAGATGAACATGGCAACCCGATCCAACTGACAGACGAATATGGCAACCCGGTCCAGCTGAGAGACGAACATGGGAACCCCATGCACCTCACCGGCGTCGCAAAGACGCAGCACACCTTCACTTCCACCATCGGCTCCATTTTGCACGGCACTGACGAGCCAGAAACCCAAACCGGCGGTGAGTCTGTTCTTTCAAATAATTATTGGCGTGTATATTATTTTATGAGCTGCCGGAGTTGAAAACAATGCGGTGCATGCAGGGGCTGGCGATGAGCAGCAGCAGAAAGAGGAGCAGCCCGATAAGGGTACCGCCGAACGGTCGAAAAGTTCCAGCTCTAGCTCTAGCTCGGTGAATCATTTTGCCACTTACTGCAATTCCTTTTTTAATCAATCCTTTTTCATAGCTATTCTCACGAAAAAATAAGATGGGTTGAGGTTTTAGCTCCTACTGACGTGAAGTGGATGTTGGAACAAAAGAAGCAAAACATATTTCATTAGAATCTGAAACTAGTTTTGCATTGTTGGGTTTTTATTTTCATTTTATTTTATTTTCTTGCAGTCGGAGGATGATGAACAAGGAGGGAGGAGGAAGAAGAAGGGGCTGACGCAAAAAATAAAGGAGAAATTAACAGGAGGAAGACACAAGGAAGAGCAGTCACGGCCAACTACAACTACTACTGCCCCCACAGAACAGCATGATCAACCCCACGATAAAAGTATGATGGAGAAGATCAAGGAGAAGCTTCCTGGCCATAACAGTCACTGAAAACATTACCAAATAAATGAAGAACTTCATCGTGCTGGTCATATTGTAGAATATTTTCCCGTTTAGATGCGTCTGCTTCCTATCTAGCGTCCAGATATGCTCATGTGATTATGTAAAAAGTTGATATTCTGTCCGTCTGTTTCTTCTTCGAAGATTTGAGATTTCGTCTTCATCAATGCCACCCGTCTTTGTTCGTTCTTCATTTTTGAAGAAATTACAAAGATTGCAGAACTCAGCATAAATCTACCATTATTTTTTCAATAATTTCTCTCCTTTTTTATTAAAGGGAAATTAACAAAACCACTTGTTGAATGATGAGTCAATTTTTGTTGACAAATACAACACTCAACAATGTATAAAAAAATAGATCAAACACTCAACTAGACCTGGTCCGTGATTTTTTCCCGATTTGGACTTCTACGTAAAAATTTTCGGTGTCTATTTTTACTATTATTTCTCTTACTTCTTGATTGTTGTTTTATAACAATGAAAAAATTATTCTTGATATTTTTTATCACATCTGTTATCATTTTTTGTATCAGTTAGTGGTTTAATTGTACTGTGTAAGTAAACTCACTATAAGGAGACTGAATTTTAAGTGAGATTATTTGTGACCCCACCGGAACTAATTTAGAAAAGTAATTCTGTCTAATGAGATTGTCAAGAGCAGTCTTTTCTGAGAATTATCTTGATCAGTACTATCCACGTTTATTCTCAACTTTTTATATTATCCTTATTTTTCCCAACAAGTGTTATCAGAGCCTCGTTATTATTCCTATTTTTTTTCCAACAACTATGAATTCTTCTAAGTAATTTGACGACATCGTTCTTATACATTGTTTGATCTCCAATGACTTTAGAATAACCATATTTGCATTGAAAGAAGTATATAGACAAACAGAAACTCTGAAATTGACAGTGAAAGAGATGTTAATCACAAATCCATCGAACTCACTCAGCAGAACCCTGAATTTAGACAAAATTAACAACGTGATTAATTTCGCAACAACCAAAGAATTTTATGTAATGAGCGACGAGTTAGAAGACATTTTCAAGAGGAAATTTTCTACTATTTCTCATTTTGCAAAGTAAGTTCGTTATTAAGGGCGATAGTTGCATAATATATTTTGAATAACCGAAAAAGATGCTACTTCTCTTTCCAAACCAGTTGGAATTTCCACTATCCTTAAAAAAACTGAATTTTGTTCCAATTGGTATGTAAAAGAATGAAGTGGGGATGGAATAAAATGCTGTAAGCCACTTACATATAATGTTAATATGCCTAATCATCTTCCACTCCCATCAACTTTAAGCTCTGCAGATTAATTAGTAGCTAATTTAATATTTATAGAAGTAATTAGATTTTAACACAGAAAATTAATAAGAAATTATTTTTTTAAATTTATTTCTACTTTTCGTAAATGAAAATTAATAATATGTGAAAATAATTGAATTAATTTTTAGAATGGAACCTGGAAATTACGAAGAAAAGTGAAGCTGATGTGACTAAATTAAAAGCAATAAAAACATCTTTTCCCACATTAATACTTGATCTGATTTGCGAGTTAACGTCTCTTCCTCTCTCTCTCTCTCTCTCTGTAAATTGGTGCAATGCTTGCACTATCTCACTCTGCCTCTTTTGGTCATTCCTCTTTTTCCTCGTCCTCAGCACCTGCAGTTCCCTACAATCCCCTTGCTACCGTCCTCAAATTTTCCGGTGCTTCTACGCCTGCCTCGTTTCCGGCGTTTGATCTTCGTTTCTCTCGCCGACCGAGTTTCGGTTCCTCCGTGATGTCATTGCAAGCCAACCTCACCAATGGCGTCCGACAAGCCTCGGAACCGGGACTCGAAGACGATGACCTCCGTTGTTTTGCTGAGGTGGCGAACAAGGTCGCTGATGCGGCCGGAGAAGTAATTCGGGGTTATTTCCGCAGGAAATTCGAGATTCTTGAGAAGGAGGACTTGAGTAAGCAGCGTTTGAATTCGATTTTCTTTTGATTGAGGGAAGAGGTGTTTATGCTTCGTTTGGCTACTTATTTTTAGTAGTTGGTGTACTGGTTATATCTCCCGATGTGTTGTAGGTCCTGTTACAATTGCTGATCAAGCGGCTGAGGAATCTATGGTTTCAGTCATCCTAGAGAATCTCCCTTCTCACGCTATGTAAGTTATAGCTTTACAATGCTCTTTTGTATTGAAACGAGTAAAAAATTTGTTCAACCATGAAACTTGTTTTCAGTTTGTTATTACTATTGTTTCATAAAGAGGGCATTTGGTTTCAGTTATGGGGAGGAAAAAGGATGGAGGTGCAAGGAAAATTGTAGTGATTATGTTTGGGTCTTGGACCCGATTGATGGAACAAAGAGTTTTATCACTGGTAAATGGTAATCTTGTTCTTTTTCTTTCCCAAGGATAATTATCTATTTGCTTGATGGTACGTCTTTTTTCTTGTTTTAGGGAAACCCTTGTTTGGCACTCTGATTGCGTTGTTATACCGAGGGAAACCGGTGGGATTGTCAACCATCTAGTTTCATGTATCAATCACGCAGTTGCAATATTTTATTTCTGGAAGAAACATTATTTATGTTTGATTATTTGTGACAAAATATACCCCCTTTCCTTGTGTTTGAAAAATGAAGATTTTGAAACATGAGGCACACATTATTATCATTCACACTCCTACTTATCTGGATAGCCGCACAATTGACCTTTATCGTGCATTTAATAGAAACTTTTGAGTTTTGATTTTTGTACTTTCGCAGATTTTGGGCATAGTTGATCAACCTATCTTAAGAGAGAGATGGGTCGGAATAAGTGGAAGAACTACTACGTACAATGGCCAAGAAGTGTCAACACGCCTTTGTTCAAACATATCAAAAGCCTATTTGTATGTTACCCATGTTCTGCCCCTAATTGTATCTTTCATTATAACTCGATTGAAAAATAAGGCGTGATAGAATGGTGGAGGCCATAAAACCTGTGATCCTTATTATGACGCTTGTGCCTTTAATTGTAAAGACGCTTTGTATGCCTGTCACTCACATGGGATCAACTTTTTTTTTAGTTTTTCTTATCTGTTTCACACTTTTCTTCATTGAGGTACACAACAAGTCCACATCTGTTCAATGGAGACGCAGAAGAGGCATTTGCTCGTGTTAGAAGCAAGGTTTGTTGAGATTTTTTTTCAAGCTTTTATTGATTTGGTGATGGCGATCTATTAGTGAAATGTGTATATTGCTGATGGAGATAAAAATTTAAATAAAATAGTATATGTTAATGTAAGAAGCCCGGACCAACACAAACTCAGGACTTCTTTCACAGTGCAATTCACTTCCTTCTTTAAGTGGTTGGTTTCATTTACTACTTACCAGGATTTCAAGACTTCACAAGATTGTTGCTTACCCTATCATACAAATTGATCCTATTAAACTTTCTTCAATTTGAGAAGATTATATTCAAACTTTGTAATCTCAACTTTTCCTTCCTTCTTTTGTATGTGTCATAGGTTAAAGTGCCATTGTATGGTTGTGATTGCTATGCTTATGCACTTTTGGCTTCTGGTTTTGTGGATCTTGTAATCGAATCTGGTCTTAAGGTAAGAAATAAGCTGAATGAAAATCATTTCTAGTAATTTCCATTGCTTTTGGCTCAGCAGCCAAGCTCGACCTTATCGCTCTTTATGTAGCATTCACTGATGAGTGATCGACGGACTTTCTTGCAGCCATATGATTTTCTTTCCCTCATACCTGTCATAGAAGGTTCTGGAGGTATCATAACGGATTGGAAAGGAGATCAACTTCATTGGGAAGCTTCACCGAATTCCCAGGCAACAAGTATGCATATCTTTAAATTATTCTTTACTTATATGGCTCCTCTTACCTTATGTACCATATGAAACCAACTGAATGCAAACAATTTCCTTATTTTTCTAGGTTTTAATGTCGTTGCAGCCGGGGACAAACTGATTCATCAACAAGCTATCCATTTATTACAGTGGAGTTGAATGTGTTTAACCATTTAAAGGTCATCTTTATGTATTCAGCCTTCAAAAACTTAGAATTTCTGTGAATTTGATGGTAAGACATGCATTCCTCTGTTGTTAGTTCTCTCGGATTTGCAAAAATATACAATTTTCATGAAAAGATAACTCTTTTAAGGCTCCAGTTAGTAGCTGCCAATTAATGGAAAAGCGTAAAAAGATTACCTGAAGAACATAGTTAATGGGGAAACATTGTCCTTCAGTTTGAGTTAGTGCTGTGCTTCTCTTGTTAATCCAGCAAAAAGAAGAAAATTAAGAACAGAGGGTAAAAGAGGTTCATGTTCAGGGCCAATAATTAAGACATGGCTGTTCTATGTAAGCTCGATAACTTGTGTTCTGCGTCTGCTGATTACTACCCCTCTCTCTAATTGTTGCAGAGAGAGAAACGAAGGAAGAGGAGAGAGAGAAAGAGAGAAGAAATTAGAGAATTGACTCTTTCAAATGTTTGTTTGAGAGAGATTCCGACCGTTGATCATTTCTAAAAATAGAATTTTGCGTGGAAGAATTATTTAGGAAAAATGAAAAATAATCTTCCTTAAACATTGCCTGGTTGTTTGGGAAATCAAACGAACGCAGGCTGTCGCCTTCATTTCCTCCACTTACAATCTTAGAAAACACTAACCGACCGACAGTCCCCAATCTTAGACACCCACCCCTTTTCAAGAATATTTTGGTCGTGTCTTTTTTAGTTTCTAACCTCCTCCCCGTCCAGGAGGGATGGAGCTAGAAAGGAAAAAACCGAGATTTCTATCTTCCCCACAAATGGCCATCCTCCTGGTTCTACTTTCTGCCGCCCTCCTCTGTGGCCGTATCCCGGCCATCTCCGCCGCCCCCTTCATTCCGAAAGATAATTTCCTCATCGATTGTGGTGCGGAGACGTTAGCCACCTTACCTGACGGCAGAAGTTTCAAGACGGACGAGCAAACCAACCAGCTTCTAAATGCCAATGACGATATCAAAGCCTCTGTACCTTTGGATAATTTGCCGTCGCCTTTATATTCAACTGCGAGAATCTTTCTCCAAGAAGCCACTTACGCCTTTCAGATGGCGGAGCCTGGATGGCATTGGATTCGCCTCTATTTTTACCCCGTTAAAAGCAACGATTTCGATCTTCTCCAAGCCAAGTTTACTGTCACCACCAATAAGTACGTTTTGCTGCATAGCTTTAACATCAACAACGCCACCCATTACATTCTCAAGGAGTTTCTTATCAACGTTACTGACCCAAAACTCTCGATCAAATTCGCTCCAATGAAGAACTCCGCAGCTTTTATCAACGCCATCGAGGTGGTTTCGGCTCCTGACGGCTTGATCGACGACACTGGTGCAGCCCTTTCTCCCGTCGGTCTATACGAAGGCCTATCAGAGCATGCCTTTCAGACCCTTTACAGGATTAATATGGGAGGTCCTCTAATCACCTCCCGAAACGACTCTCTTGGACGGACATGGGTGCCGGACGAGCCTTACATTAAGTCCAAAGCTTTAGGAGATAGTGTTACTGTCCAGACTAGTACCATAAAGTATCAGGAAGGGCAAGAGCAAATAGGCGCTCTGATTGCACCTCAAAGTGTTTATGCAAGTGCAATTCGAATGGCCGACGCTGTTGTCGACCAGCCGAACTTCAACATCACGTGGAACTTTGAGGCCGATCCTTCGTTTGGGTATCTTGTTCGGCTCCATTTTTGTGACATTGTGAGCAAAGTACTCAATAATCTCTACTTTGATGTGTATATCAATGGAAAAGCAGCAATTACTGATTTGGATTTATCGCATACGTTGGGAGCCCTGTCGACTGCATATTACAAGGATATCGTGGTTAATTCTTCATTGATTTCCAATGAAGGAGTACTCACAGTGCAGATTGGACCATCCAAGCTCAACAATGGCGACATCAATGCCATTTTGAATGGTCTCGAGGTCTTGAAAATAAGCAACTCGGTGGATAGTTTAGACGGAATATTTGGCGTAGACGGAAGATCAGCCAACGGGTCGAACCGTGGGACAGTGGCGGCAGTTGGATTCGCCATGATGTTTGGAGCCTTCGTAGGACTCGGAGCTATGGTGATCAAATGGCACAAGAGGCCACAAGACTGGCAGAAGAGAAACAGCTTCTCTTCATGGCTACTTCCGGTCCATGCAGGCGACACGAGCTTCATGACGAGCAAAACCTCGTATGGATCTCACAAGACCAACATTTACTCATCAACTTTAGGACTCGGAAGGTTCTTCTCGTTTGCAGAGTTGCAAGAAGCGACCAAAAACTTCGACTCCAACGAGATAATTGGTGTCGGAGGATTCGGAAACGTCTATCTTGGAGTTATCGACGAGGGGACGAAAGTCGCAGTGAAGCGAGGAAATCCTCAATCGGAGCAAGGAATTACAGAATTCGAGACGGAAATTCAGATGCTCTCGAAGCTCAGACATAGGCATCTAGTTTCTCTGATTGGCTACTGTGATGAGAACTCAGAAATGATCTTAGTCTACGAATACATGTCAAATGGACCTTTCAGAGACCACCTGTATGGAAAGGACTTGGCTCCACTGTCATGGAAGCAACGACTCGAAATATGCATCGGTGCGGCCCGCGGGCTCCACTACCTACACACAGGCACTGCGCAAGGAATCATTCATCGTGATGTAAAGACGACAAACATTTTGCTGGACGATAACTTCACTGCCAAGGTGGCTGATTTTGGACTGTCAAAGGATACACCAATGGGGCAAGGCCATGTAAGCACAGCCGTAAAAGGAAGTTTTGGGTACTTAGATCCCGAGTATTTCCGGAGGCAGCAACTGACGGACAAATCCGATGTTTATTCATTTGGGGTGGTTCTACTCGAAACGCTTTGTGTCCGGCCTGCAATCAACCCGTCTTTGCCAAGGGAACAAGTTAATTTGGCTGATTGGGCTATGCAGTGGAAGAGGAAGGGGCTGTTGGAGAAGATAATTGATCCTTTACTTGTTGGCACTATTAATCCAGAATCCATGAAGAAGTTTGCTGAGGCTGCAGAGAAGTGTTTGGCTGAGTATGGAGTTGACAGACCAACCATGGGAGATGTGCTGTGGAATTTGGAGTATGCTTTGCAGCTTCAAGAGGCTTTTATGCAGGGCCAAACAGAAGACGAGAGTAACTCAACAATGGCGGTTCCTGTCAGTGCCCCTACAATGGAGAATCGTTCAGTTTCTTCCACCCCAGAAGAAAACAAGGCTTCTCCCGCTGAGATAAACGCCATTGATGAGCACTCCGGCACTGCGATGTTCGCACAGTTTGCTAATCTCAGCGGTCGATGAGCTCACACTTGATTGATCAAGAAAATACAGTAAAGAATCTTAACAAACTCTTGGATGTGTAGCTAGTAATTCTAAATTCTCTGGGATGGTACGTCTCCTATAATAATCTGTTTGGAGTTCTCGGTCTCTGTCTCTCTGTCTTTGTCTCTGTCTCTGTCTCTGTCTCTATCGATGTTTCCTGTTTTGGTCTACTCTCTGTACTTTCTTCTAATGTGCTGGTGTGCAAGTATGTAAGAATGAAGACTTGAAGTCCTATGCATGATCTAAATTCATGCGCATCTTACACCCCTGATTCAAACACCCTTAATGTTCTCCGCAATTACGTAACGCCCACCTCAAAGCACTTACCCGGGAAGACACGCGTATTCCCCACGCGGAGAAAAAAATTGGAAATTGGGAACTGGGAAAATAATAAATAATGTTTTTACATGGGAAAAAAAAAGGCTGTTAGATTTGGAGTGGTGGTCGAAGATCTTCATCAATGGCTAAACCCAAGGCTCCAAGACAAACCCTAGACTCATATTCTGCAAAACATATTAATAAAACCATTAGAGGTAAGCTAATTTCACCTCTTCTTTCTCAATCTCTACTCTCTGCCAATTCTCTCTCATCATGATTTATGTGCTGATCAGCCGGTGACTGCGTGCTCATTCGGCCATCCGAACATTCGAAGCCGTCCTACGTTGCTAGGATCGAGCAGATTGAAGCGGATTCCCGTGGGGCCAATGTTAAAATTCATGTCCGGTGGTACTATCGTCCGGAGGAGTCGATCGGTGGTCGGAGACAGTTTCATGGATCGAAAGAGGTGTTTCTCTCCGATCATTATGATGTTCAGAGCGCCGATACGGTTGAGGGAAAGTGTACGGTCCACAGCTTTAAGAGCTATACCAAGCTCGACGCTGTTGGAAATGACGATTTCTTTTGCCGTTTTGAGTATAATTCGGCCACCGGAGCTTTTAATCCAGATAGAGTTGCTGTGTGAGTCTATGCAAAATTGAGGAACATGTTCATTCTTATTACCTTTTCTTAGTTTTTCATTATGCTGTTAACGAATAGAATAACGTGAAAATGGTAAAAGTTCATAATCATGCCATCAGGATGGCACTTTTGTTGCTAATGTCTTACCTAAGAGGCGATATGTTTGCCTTTCTTGCATTTTGAATGTAAAGTTTCTTACTTTAATTGCGGTGACTTTGTTTGTTTATAATCGCATGTTAAGAGTGGGAGAGCAAAAATAAAAGTGGGTCTCATCGTGTTGTGGTGAGTTGATTTTCATGGTTTTCTTCTTGTTCTAATGAAATTTCCTTTGATGTTATGGTCTTGTTTTGAAAAGGATTTCATGATATGATTGGTTTCTACTGGTATAGCGAAGGGTCTTAAATTCGAAGATTCTGACCTTTTCTTTGATTCAATAACTGCCATTTGCATACACTTAAAATAACAAACATGGCTTTTTTCTCTCTTTTTCCTGATTTAACTACTGTAATTTGATTTACTGTGGCAGATATTGCAAATGTGAGATGCCTTATAACCCTGATGACCTAATGGTTCAATGCGAGGATTGCAGTGATTGGTATGTTGACTCTGCAAGTATTAATTTTATTTGGAAACATATCATGCAATTATGGAGTGATTACCTTTTTAAATTTTTAGTTTGGCGTTTACGGATTTTAGTTTGGATTGAAGCTCAATACTCATATGTAAGGAAAACTTTGGTAAGATAATGGAGAATTGAAGTCTTGACGCATCATTTATGAGTTGAACTACTCAAGGAAAGAGAACATAAAGTATGCAAAGCAGGAAGTGAGATGAAAATTAAGGAAGAGAGCTAGAAGTATTAAAGAGATAATGAACAACTGAAACATCAAGGAAGTAGTACATTCATTGAAAGATACACAAGTTAAGGAGGGAGGGAAAAGAGAGAAAGAGGG
>CM039471.1:4538865-4612837 GCA_022433065.1 Begonia loranthoides
TGTTTAATTTGGCTTTCAGAGGGTTGAACTGAACGCTAAATGTGTTTGGTCTTTTGTATATATATATGTAACTATCTTATCATTATTCCTCCCTCTCGCTCTCTCACTCACATTCATTGATAAGAACTTGTTCATGGAGGAATTGCATTGACAAACGATCTCATTTATTTTTATGAGTAACGGAATAAGAGAGAGGGCGGACCATCTTTTGATTTTGGTAACAAAGGCTTTTATGACGATAGTAGTAAGGGCGTGGTAAATGATTTATTTAAAACAAAAGTCTGCGGTCGGTGGATTCACCGTCAAGAATCTGCAACCGTGGAATCATCGACCGGATCCCAGAATCGATTAAGAAACCACATCGAATCAGCCTCCACTGCATATCCGTCATCATTCCGATGCCAACTAAAATACGCATGTGTTCGATTCTTAATGTCAAATATGCCATGCCCAAAGCTGGCTTCTCGATAGGCCGAGTATTTTGGCTGCGGCTCCGTCATGCTAATCGCACGAAAAAGAAAACCAATCAAATGGTGACCAAAAAATGACATTTTTTTGTTAATCTCATGATTTCTTACTTAGCTGCCAAGCCTTCGAGGTTCCCTCCGTCACCGATGGTGATGTATACAGGCGCAGATTGGTCCTTCACGGGCGTGCAAATGCCATTCACCACTTTGTATGCAATGTTAGAAACCCTTTCCTGTCACGAGTAAAATTCAGATCTTTTTGCAAATGGTAAAATTTAGGATTACTCTCTAAGTTTTACTCGATCAAATTACACGCTGACTGGTAACTTCGTCGTATCGAACAAATAAAAAAATGACATGAGTTCCTAACTTAAACATGATAAGAATTAGAAAAAGATGGCAACTTACCGATCTTTCGTAGGCATGGACGTGGCCGGCAAAGACGACATCAACCTTGAATTTAACAAACCAGGCTTCGAACATCACTCTCATGGTTTCTCCTTCCATATAGTGATAGTTATAGCTATTGTACCAAGGAGAATGCATCAGAACGATCAACCATGGCGTTTCGCTTCTGTTAACTTTTGGTAGCTCCGCTTCAAGCCATTTGTACTGAGGAGTGTATCTACCTGATTACAAGTTAAGACACGACTCACGAGCCATTCATCTTTACCTAAAAATAAACACAAACTTTTGTCTGCAGTTCTTACCATAGGCCGAATAGGACGCTAAGACTATGATATAGGCCGGCCCCCTCTTGATCGAGTACCAGAATGGAGCCGTGCTAGCTGACGCGCGGAAGGGGACATGGTAACGATGAGTATAAGGCTTGAAAGGTTTTGTTTCGCCCTGCAACCAAAAGTATCACCCAAAATTACTTGCATGCCAAAATTCAAGGGAAAAATGAAAATAAATATAAATAAATAGAATAAACAAGTTCAAGGCTTACTATTTCAGGAACAAAATCAATTTCATGATTTCCAGCAGTCCATATCCAAGGCTGATAAGCAACACTTCTCTCAATAAATCTTCCCCATGTATCCCACCTCACGTTGTCGTGATTTGGATAATTATCGGCATAAGAAAGATCTCCCACAAAAAGAACAGCTTTTCCTTCTTGTGGGTTATGTTCATAATGAGTTAGTGTCTTGTTCGAATCGAAACTCTGGCCAAGATCCCCTGATAAAGGTATCTAATAATGAGATCATGGCAAAGATTATCAACCTCTCATCCTCATAATTTAGCTTTTGTTTCATTTTGGTCCTCGTAGATTTTTTTTATCGCTTACATCTTTAAAGTTTCAACCGGTTTTAAAATAATCGATCTTCATATTTGTGAAGATCGTTATATGAAAAAAAGAACGACAACGGGCAAAGTTAAACACGACCAAAATTATGAATTACCAAAAGAAAAAACAATCTATATGGGTCAAAGTAAAACAATATCCGTGTTATTTTCTCTATCGATAGAACAGGCAAAAGGATTTAGAAGATAAATTCATGATTTCCCTCCCTAAAAATGAGTTTGTGTTATTTCTAGTTATTACCAATACATATTACTCAAACATTTGATTCATAACAATCGAAATGACATTATAACTACAACAGAGAGACAAAAATGAGACAAAGAAAGCATACCAATAAGACCAAATGTATATGCGACATCAGGACCAACTTTAGGAGGAGTCACAAACCAAAACGTTCGCGGAGATTGTCCAATCCCAACCTTGTAATAATACTTGGTGTCATACTGTCGGAAAATCACAATCCTTTGTGGTTACAAACTCGAGTATCGAACAGTTTTATATGCATGAAAATGTTGAAAATAGGAAGAGAGGAGTGATTTTCACCTCCAAGTTTATGATGGTGCAGTGATGAATGAAACCAGAAGCGTAGTTGTAGAACTTATAGGTATAAACTTTGGCTTGAGCCTTTTCCTTTGAGTTGCTATTTTCACTCCAGTAGAGGACAGTGTTTGATCCTGGTTCTGCAGGAGTGACCCAAGAAACAATCACAGCTTTTCCCCAGTGGTCTCCTTGTGTTATATGAACCTGTATTTACTCAAAATCAGCTTCAAAAGGAAAACTTTACAGCAAAAAATTCAGCAGGAAATCAAAGGTAAATCTGGAATGTCGGGTAGAGAGTGATCAGAGTGTGGAATTTTGGTTTACTCAAAAACAAATTGGTCGAGGAGGAGGAAAAAATGGCGAGAAACCCGCCTGCTGTGGGGCATTGTAGCCGGGAGGAACTCGGAAGACATCGCTGTCGAAAGGCATATCCATAGTTTTCTCAACTTTCCTCACGAACTCGCTTGTTTTTCCGGCTATGCACAGCACAGCCCCATCCAAAACCAAACCCAGAATAGCAACAACTGCAACCAAACGAATAGCAGGAAACAATCCCCAAGTACCCATCTCAAATCTCTCTGAACTTCACACCCCCTTCTTAGCTCTTCCTCGGCATTTATATCCGAAAGATGGCCATTGTTTAGTATAATTGAAAATTGAAAGCCAGAGCAGAGAGCGAGGCAGAATGTAACAATCCCCACCCGATTCACGGTGTTCATGAGGAAAGGCAAACCCTTGGGGGGAGACTCTAGATTTGCCATTAATGAAGTCAACACTAGAAAACGAAACGAAGGATATTCCACTGTTCGATTCCCGCGGTGCTTATCTTCTCCAATTTTCGTGGATTTCTACGATCCGTTCAAGACATTCTGTCTCCGTAAGCATGAGCTGTAACATTTGACAAAGAAATATTCAAAGTTTAAACTTCTGAATCACGTCTGCCATTTTATGGCTAAGCTTGTAAATTAATGATAATTTTTTTTTTCCCATATCCTCGTTCTCTCAAGATTTTCGAGCAAGAAGTTTAGTGATTAACACTAGAGTCGTATCAGATTTTAGATTAAGTGGGCTTCCACCATTATTCTCCTCAAATTGTTTTTAGATTTTTGTGTACTTCCTGATTAATTATACTAATTCAGTCATTATAATTAATAATAATACTCAGTGTGGTCCCCAATAAGTTTGGAGTTCCTTAATAAGACAACGTAGCATTAAGAAAATTATTAGCTCGAGTTAAACCATTTTGTCTAACCAAATCAAACGATTTTTATGAACGTGTCACAATCAAAGTGGTGGAGAAGGAAGGCTACAAAATGAAAGATCAAATAATAATGTTAAGTTTATTTTTAATAATAATTAAAATAAAATATATTTTTTTTGTAAGGGGGTGTTTGGAAGAGAATAGAAATAACTCTTTAAAGTAATTCACCTCCCCAAACACGTCCTTACACGCTATGCTTGTAAGCACCATCCAAAGTTACTGGTCCGTCTGCCCACGACTTTCCTACTATCATGGATTTCGATCTCCCTCTCTTCCTCTTCTCTCTCCTCCTCCTCTCGGCGATTCCGGGCCTTACCGTCGCCGCTGATTCGAATGGAAACTTGTTGATTCGTCAGGTCGTCGATGTCGGAGAAGCCAAGACCAGTGACGATCTTAGCCTCGGAGCGGAGCACCACTTCTCGCTCTTCAAGCGAAGGTATGGAAAATCGTATTCCACCGTGGATGAGCACGATTTGAGATTCCATATCTTCAAGGCTAACCTCCGTCGAGCTCAGCGCCATCAGGCGCTTGACCCCTCTGCTACTCACGGTGTCACTCAGTTCTCCGATTTGACCCCCTCCGAATTTCGAAGAACCTTTCTAGGGCTCAGAGGTCGTCGCCTTAGACTTCCATCCGATGCTAACAAGGCTCCGATTCTACCCACCGATGGTCTTCCGTTGGATTTTGATTGGAGGGACCATGGGGCTGTTACATCTGTAAAGAACCAGGTTTTTTTTTTTCTTCCTTTCGGTTTTTTGCTAGTTTTATGAACTTTAAAACTGTCAAAAAACAAGTCTTCGGTGTGAGAACTCGATGTTGTATATATATTTATATAATAGACATTCAATTCTAGAACTTTTTTTTATGTTCAAAGTAGAACTATAATGAATTCTTCTTTTGAATCAGGGTTCATGTGGATCATGCTGGAGTTTCAGCACAACTGGTGCCCTCGAAGGTGCTCACTTCCTTGCAACTGGTGAACTAGTTAGCCTTAGTGAGCAACAGCTTGTAGATTGTGATCATGAGGTTTGCATTTTGTTTAGATAATTATTAAATTTACTGCGTTTTCCTTTTTTTATGCGCGTATATGACTTTGCAGAGTGTGTATATATATTGGAGATTGATTAATTCCAATCTGTTATCTACTGACCTATTAATCTGTTATATGCAATGAATACTTTTTCTAGGTCTACAATTTAACAGACTTCTACATGATTATAACTGAGGGGGATCTCTTGCTTGTGATGCTGCTAATCTATTGTCTTGTGATTCTACAAATTGAATTTTTTGTTTGCAATTATATTTTTAGCTGAGCTTGTATCTACTGCAGTGTGATCCCGAGGAGCCACGTTCTTGTGATTCCGGGTGCAATGGCGGGTTGATGAACAGTGCATTTGAGTATACGCTTAAAGCAGGTGGACTTATGCGGGAGGAAGACTACCCCTACACTGGAACTGATCTCAAAACCTGCCAGTTTGACAAGACCAAGATTGCCGCATCTGTTGCCAATTTCAGCGTTGTTTCTCTAGACGAAGATCAAATTGCTGCCAATCTTGTCAAAAATGGACCTTTAGCAAGTAAACATTTTCTTTGGTGTGCATATTTTCATTGACGTGACAATGGAATACCTTGCAATATTTTGACCCACTGATGAACTTTGCAAATGTAGTTGCAATAAATGCGGTATTCATGCAAACTTATATCCATGGAGTTTCGTGCCCATACATTTGCTCAAAGCGGTTGGATCATGGAGTGCTACTAGTGGGATATGGATCAGCTGCCTACTCAGCCATTCGAATGAAAGAGAAGCCGTATTGGATCATTAAGAACTCATGGGGAGAAAAGTGGGGAGAGAGCGGATTCTATAAAATTTGTAGAGGCCGCAACATCTGCGGAGTTGATTCCATGGTCTCAACAGTTGCTGCAGTTCACCCCACTTCCCAGTGAGTAGTTGACTTAGATGCTGTACATATTGAACGTTACATATTCATAAAGAGAGTCTCTGTGCCTTTGAACTCTCAAATGATTGAAAATGACGTTGTCAAAGCATATTGGAAGATGTTTATTGGTGGAAATTCTGTCAATCAACGCTGCTTGTAACAATGAAGTCGCTACATTTATGCTAATAATATCTGTGTTTACATCACGCAATCCAATATATTATGATGTTGTGAATTAACTGTTTCCCTTCCAAATTTCTATGCCTTCTGACTGAATACTACGTGTATGTTGTTGTAGTTGACAAAGAACAATGCAACTTCGATCATTTTCGTTTTTCTTTTTTGCTTTGTATTTTTATTAAAATCATTTAAAGTGCTGGCTGGTTTCAGTGATCTTTGTTTATCTACTAGCAGTAGCACCACCCAACGGGAAATGTACTTCCCATACTTGTAGAAAGCTATTAATGGATGATTGATTAGTTGAAAACATTTGTTAATTTGACTTTCGTTTAATATATCATTTGTTAATCTTATTCAACATGACAACAATATATATCCTGCATGAGCACCACAATTCAGAATCCTAACAAACTCCTGCAACATATATTATTCTCCTGCAACAATATTATTCTCTAGAACTTTCCTCTACTTGTGTATAAATACCTGGTTTCATATGTACTCAAGAGAGGTTGGATAATACAAAATATATTCTAATTTTGTCCTTACTACATTTGCTGTTTTGGTATCAGAGCCAGCAGAATGACATCTTCAAGCAATACAGCCTCTCCTCAATCTCAGTTCATTTCTCCGGCGTTGTCTTCAAGCAATACAGCCTTTCCTCAATCTCCTTTTCAATCTCCCACTGTTCCCTCTCTTCCTGCCTTCAATCAATCCCTTACTGTAAAACTTGATTCCTCCAACTATCTCATATGGAAGAACCAACTCCTCAATGTCATTATCGCTAATGGACTAGAAAGATATGTGGATAGCTCTGTCCAACCTCCTCCTCCCTTTCTGGATCCTTCTCATCTTCAACCTAATCCTGCATTTTCTGTATGGCAGAGATATGATAAGCTTCTTCTTAGTTGGTTTTACGCCTCCTTATCAGACTCGTTGCTCGCTCAGATTGTTGGCTATTCTTCCGCCTTAGAAGTTTGGACTGCTTTAGCCCGGCTCTTCTCGTCTACCTCTCTGGCTCGCCTTGCTGAAATTCGTGCTCAGTTGCATAATGTTTCGAAGGATGGTCTTTCCGCTGCTGAGTATATCCAAAAAATCAAATCCCTGTGTAACACTCTCCAAGCTATTGGAGAACCTGTTTCTTCAAAGGATCAACTTCTTTACTTACTTAGTGGTTTGGGAAGTGAGTACAATGCTTTTGTCACTTCAATCACTGGTCGGCCAGATCCACCATTAATTGAAGATGTCTATAGCCTCCTGTTGAGCTATGATTTCAGACTGGACAACCAACTTTCAATCGGTCCTTTACCTTCACTGCAAGCCAAGCTTTCTTCGTTTCATCAGCATCCTCCTCGCCCTCCTCGGTCGTTGGCTCCGATTCCTCATCCTCCTCCTCCTCCTCCTAGTTTTCCTTACGGTTCGCCACATTCCCAGTCTAGCGGTGTTCTCGGGATGCCGCCTTCTCCTGTAAACAACTGGCGTCCAGGTAGATCATCAAATCGCCCCAAATGCCAAATCTGTCACAAGATGGGTCACTCCGCAGCCTCCTGCTATCACCGCCTCAATGTTTCGTTCTGCCCTCCTTCCTGTTCGTTTCACGTAGCCGCTGCTGCTCCTCGCCCTATTGTTCCATCTTCTGATTCTTCCAGTGTTTCATCCTCACCGTCCACGTGGCTGATGGACAGTGGTGCCACCCACCACTTTACTCCTAATGCTTCGGACCTCCAGACTTCCTCTTCCTTCAATGGTCCGAGCCAAGCCTCCACTGCAAACGGTACTTTTCTTTCCATTTCAGCTTTCGGTAACTCTTCTCTTCCCTTACAATCTTCATCTTTATCTCTTCTTAATGTTTTATATTCCCCCTCTATAACTAATAAATTGATCAGTGTACGGCGTTTATGTGTTGACAATAATGTCATTGTTGAGTTTCACCCGTCTTTTTTTCTTGTCAAGGATCGCTGTTCGAAGACGATCCTTCTCCGCGGTGAAGTCCTTCATGGTCTCTATTCAGTTCATGCTTTTGTGTCCAGCCGTCCTAGGGTGTTGCTCGCTGCGTCTTCGTCCTCTGTTGCATGTTGGCACTCCAGACTTGGTCATCCCCATCTGCAGTGTCTTAAACGTTTACTACCTTTGTGTTCTCTTTCGTCTGTTTCTAGTATTTCAAACTTTCAGTGTACTGCATGTGATATAAGTAAATTGCACCGTCTTCCGTTTCCTCCCTCTGTGTCTCGTGCATCTTCACCTTTTGAACTAATTCACTCTGATCTTTGGGGTCCTTCTCCAGTTCCCTCGATCACTGGAGCTCGCTATTTTCTGTTATTCATAGACGACTACAGTCTGTTTACATAGTTCTTCACACTTAAAACTAAAGATGAGGTTCATTCAATTTTCATTCAGTTTTATACCTTAGTTCTCAATCAATTTAATCAGTCTATCAAATCACTACAATCTGACTGGGGTGGTGAGTTTTGTGCTCTCACACCCTTTCTCATCTCCAAAGGTATTACACATCGTGTCTCCTGTCCTTATACTCCTGCCCAGAATGGCAGGGTCGAACGCAAGAATAGACACGTGGTTGAAATAGGTCTTTCGTTGCTTCATCATTCTAGCCTCCCACTGCGTTTTTGGCCTTATGCTTTTGCCACAGCCTCCTTTCTTATAAACAGACTTCCCACTCCGGTTCTCTCTAATATTTCTCCCTTCCACTGTCTATTTAATCGATTGCCTGACTATCTTTCCCTCAGAATTTTTGGTTGCCTTTGTTTTCCTTGTCTTCGTCCTTATCGATCCCATAAACTTCTCCCTCGCTCCTCCGTCTGTGCTTTTCTTGGTTACAGTAGCTCTCACAAAGGCTATATTTGTTTTGACATTAATTCTTCACGTCTTTACATAAGCCGCCATGTCATCTTTTATGAAGACCAGTTTCCCTTTTCTACTCCAGTGTCTCAGTCTTCGTTGACTCATTCTTGCCCTCCTGTCATTGTCTCTGTACCTACTCATTTGTCCCTATCCACAATTCCACCCGTGTCATCTTCCTCCACTACTTCCTCTAATTCTTCTTCCTTCCAATCTTCAGGTCCCTGTCCACCTCTGGTAACTTCTATTCCTGTTTCTCCTATTTCCTCTTCCTCTGCCCCTTCCGTGCCACCTCCGATGTAACACCCCGACTTTTTATGAGAATTTAATAAATATAATTAGAGCGTAATTGGTAATAATCAAATTATTGAATAATTATCGGAGTGTTACCAAAGTCGTAACCGTTAAGTTTAATTTAAAAGGAATCATTTGCAGTTAATTAATAAAAATCAATTTAGAAAATAGAATTAAGAAATTTAAATTAGAACTCTAATGATTTTTAAACAATGTTTAGGATAAGTCAGAAGTTAAAAATTGGGTCGGTTAATATTCAATACGAATATTTAACATTTAAAAATCTTTTAATATTATTTAAATAGGGTTAAATGATTTCTAATTTTAAGAGAAGAAAACTTAAGAGAGAGAGAGAGAGAGGCACCGTGAGGAAGGGGGATCCGAGAGATGGATGCGATCGGCGAGCTCGATTCTCGGCACGGCGACGACGAGCTGGAGTCAGCTGTTGCGACGGCGGTGCGAAGCGGTCTGCCGTCCGACGAGCAGCTGTAGTTGAGTGGCGACAAATCGCGCTAGGGCTCGAGATCGGAGACTCTACCGTGACGATTCCAATGACGAATAACGATTTTCGACGACGATTGGCGATGCCGACAAGCTGATAGTGATCGATAGACGTGGGTTGGCGTCAGGATAGTCGGCTGGTTTGGCGATTCGCTTTTGGCAGGGACGATTCTCGGATCTGCCTTGTTTTGAAGCTCGGATCTGTTGGGTGTTCTTGGTATTCCTCAGGTAACGATGTCTTTCCTGCTTGTGTTGATCTGCAATCTGATGGATATTCTGGATGAATTGTTGGAAGTTGGAAATGTAAACTTGTTAGATGGGCTGACCTTATTGTCTCGTGAGTATGTTAAATGTCTCTGTTGGTTGAATTCTGACTCGTTGAGATTAAGTTGAGAAAATGTGGAGTTATAGGAATTGTGCTCTGTTTCTTGGGAAATTGAATGTTGTTGGTTAAGTACTTTGTTGAATTTGGTTGAGGAATTTAGTTGAGGGATATGTTAAATGGAATTTATGCCTCTTGTTGGGATTGTATTGAGTGATTAAATGTTGGATGTTATGTTTCGCGTAGGTATCAAGGGATTCCTAGAAATTCTATGTACTTAAGTATAAGGAAGTTTATAAGTCGTGATTAATGATTGAACGTTACTAATTGTGAAGGTATCGGAAAGAGACGAAGGGTAGCGGTTGAGCGTTAACACGCAATAAAGGATTTGAGGTAAGGATTAAGGAGTGTTGTTTTGGCCACGTAGGCCCTACACCACAAGTATGAGTGTGTGAGTTTAAGTGTTAATGTTTTTAAATGTTTGCTACTAGATGTTAAGAATGTTGTTAGTCTCTTGAAATGCTTACTGTTAATTGCTTAGGTGATAGCTCCTCGTACGATTTATTAGTTCCTCTGTGATGATTACTGTTAGTAGTTAATAATTGGTTTAGTCTCCTTGAATAACTTCTTGTTGTGCTTTCTTCGATGTTAGCTTATGAGAAATGATATATAGATTTAGTTGTTTATGTGAAGATTAGTTGTTGATAGTGTGAATGGTTAGTACTCCATAAATTATTGAAAAATAAGGAATGATAACTGAAGGATGAGGTAGCTTGAATGAATTGATTCTTTTGTTAGCTTAGTATGATTACTGCTAGTTGTTAAGTACGTTAATTGCTATAAACTGTTTAATGTTAGTATTGAAATGCTACTATTAGTGTTAATAGTGTTATTATTGCTCTGTGAATTAATGTCTCCCTGTTAATTAACTATCAACATGTTAATTAGGATTACTAATAAATGAAGTATCAAGCATGAAATAAACTAAGTATGATAATTCTTATGTTTTAAATAGTTAACTTGAGCACGTTAGATAAACTGACCATTTTAATTGGATTCAAGAGCATGTAAATTACTTAGGATAATTAACTAGATACTAATTATAATCATCTCGAGTATGTATCCATTGTTTATTGTTTAAAGCATGTTTCTATGGTTAGTTTAGTTTAGTTTAACGAGTACGCTAGTTAATCGTAATTGAATGCTTCTTTATTGTCTATTTATTTTATGCGCAAATTTAATTATAGTTTGTCTTCAATTATTTTTATTTCAACGTGCACTTCAATTTCATAATTAATGTTTTACTTTATTAGAGTGTAGAATGTTAAAGAAAATGAAAAGAGAATAAAGTAACGTGAATAAGTTGAGGGTCTCAAGGATCACACTTATTATGCGAGTGAATGTTTTACAACTACTTTTGTTATTGTTTTCTTAGTATTGCCTATGATCTCGATTATGATCACATGTCTTTAGTATGTATTTTCTGCTAAACCAAGTATAGTTAGTTAAGTGGAATAAAAATATGAAATCGACGTAAGAGTTTGTTGATAACTGAATAGAATAATAACTTAGAAATATAAATGTAGAGAGCATATAAATGGGCTAGGATAATTTACATGTCTATTGATAGTGTGCTTTCGATTCTCTTCTGAATGATATTGTTCTATTAATTTAAGCATGTTTTCCTTGTTTCAATTCGTCGTACTTGTTCTCTATGGTGTGCAGTTATTTCATTCTATTATGTGCTCTATTTTCCCTATACGTGTTTTCAGCTACTGTTACTTTATTGATATGTGTTGAGTGTGCTATTCCATTTGGTCGATTACTTTCCATGTTCAATGCGCTTTCATTTCCAGTTACTTCTATCTTAATGTGCACTTTAATTATTATGAATGTTGTATTGTGAAGCATCATGCATCATGTTAGGTTGAGAATGTATGTTCATGCATCATGTAATAGAAACCAAGTAGGGAGTACTCCAAAGGAGTAGTACTCACATGCATGGTGAGGAAAGTAAAATGTTAATGAAAAGACAAAGGAAAGGAATGAAAAGAAAAGGGAGTTGGGGGGCGGATGGGTAGCGGGTCTAGTCTGCAACTAGCAGAAGCCCCTCCCACATAGGGTACAGGAGTTCTAGTTGTAAGTAAGAGACTAGATTCGATCACTATTCCATCACAAAGGAAATCCTCCAATCTCCAGCTCGAAATACGAGTAAAGAAAGAAAGAAATGAAAGAAAGAAAGAAAGGAAAGAAAGAAAGAAAGAAAGGAAACGTAAATGAAAGAATTGGTTTGGGTGGCCCCCATTCCAAATGAACTAAAGAGAGGCATTTCATAATTGCATTTCCTTTCTTCCTTACTAAGCCCTTTGGGCTTACAGTTGCTTGTGGTGTAGATGTAGGTACTGTACGTAGAAGAATGCATGGACTAGGAGTAGCAAAAGATAAAGAACAATCAATAGCAAGCAGGGATGATGGATTTGCATGTCAATGGATGCTTATGGCTGGCCAGGCATAAAGGTAAAAAAAAGAAAAAAGAAATGGTTTTAATCAAGTTGTGTAAGTTGTAATTAACATAAGTTTTAATTTAAAGTGTTTTAAAGTTGGTTAGTCTTTACATTCAAATGATTAATGTTTCAGTTAAGTTTTTAAATGATGATTTTATTCACGCTTCCGCATAAGTTTTACAAAAACAATGAGATTTCATAACGCGTTTTACAAAAGAGTTAGTAGCGATCCGGTAGACGCACTCTGATAAAGATTTTCAAAAAGAAAATTTAAATTTTCACGCATTTTAAAGAATTATGAAAATCCGGGTCGTTACATCCGATGCCTTGTCCTAGTTCAGTGACCAATAATCATCCGATGCTTACAAGATCTAAATCGGGTATTTTCAAGCCCAAGGTGCTTTCAACTGGTCTGTCTGATTGTTTTGAGCCACATACTTATCTTTAAGCTTCTAAGTTCAGCCACTGGGTGGAGGCCATGCAATTGGAATTTGATGCTCTTATCCGTAATGAAACTTGGTCGTTGGTCCCCTGTCCTCCAGGCCAGAAAGTTATTGGCTGCAGGTGGATTTTCAAGCGTAAATCTAATGCTGATGGTACACTAAATAAGTTTAAGGCGCGTCTTGTGGCCAAGGGGTATGATCAAACTGAGGGTATTGACTATACTAAAACAATCAGTCCTGTTGTGAAGCCTCAAACCATTCGAGTTACCCTGTCTCTTGCTCTCTCTTTTGGATGGGATGTCCGCCAGTTGGATGTGTCCAATGCTTTCCTACATGGTGATTTACATGATTCAGTTTATATGGAGCAAGCTCAGGGCTTTGTCGACTCTTCTCATCCTTCTTTCGTCTGCAAACTTCACAAAGCCTTGTATGGTCTCAAGCAATCTCCCAGAGCATGGTGTGACAAATTACAGTCTGCGTTATTATCTTGGGGCTTCACAGTTTCTAAGGCAGATGCTTCTATGTTTGTTTTTCGTTCTGCTTCTTCAATTATTATAATGCTAGTGTATGTTGATGACATTTTGTTGGCTGGCAATTCTTCCTCTCTGTTGGACAAGCTAATTCAATTTTTGCACACCAAATTTGCGATCAAGGATCTTGGCCCCCTTCACTATTTTCTGGGCATTAGAGTTACTCGTGCTTCTGATGGTCTTCGTTTATGCCAGTCTCAATATATTTCTGATCTTCTCTCCAGAGCACATATGTCTGACTGCAATCCCGCTCCAACTCCGATGGTTTCTGGTTCTCTGCTGTCCAAGACTGCTGGTGTTCCTCTTCCTAATGGAACTCTTTTTCGGCAACTTGTCGGTGCTCTTCAATATTGCACTTTGACTAGGCCTGACATTACGTTTGCGGTGAACAGAATCTGTCAATATATGCATGGTCCGACAGATTTACACTGGCAGTATCTGAAGCGCATCCTCCGCTATCTTCAGGGTACGCGACTTTTCTCTCTACTATTTCGTCCCTCGGATTCTCTGGACTTGCGTTGCTTTACTGACTCCGATTGGGCAGCATGCCCGAATGACCGCCGGAGCACAAGTGCGTACTGCATCTTTCTTGGTCAAAACCTTGTTTCTTGGTCCTCTTCTAAACAACATGTGGTTTCTCTGTCTAGTACTGAAGCTGAATACCGTAGCATAGCAAATGGGGCTTCTGAAGTTATTTGGCTCCGGTCCCTCCTTCGGGACATGGGTTTTGACCTCTTCTGCTGTCCGACCATCTTCTGTGACAATTTAAGTGCGACGTTTATGGCCTCAAATCCAGTGTTCCACTCGAAATCCAAACATGTGGAGCTGGACTTTCATTTTGTTAGGGAGAAAGTTGTTACGAACGAGCTCAAAGTTGAATTCACTCCTTCGTCTTCCCAACTCGCGGATGGTCTCACTAAACCATTATCCATTTCTAAGTTTCAATCCTCTCGGGACAATCTCGGTGTCCTTCGTCCTTGAGATTGCACGGGGATGACAACAATATATATCCTGCATGAGCACCACAATTCAGAATCCTAACAAACTCCTGCAACATATATTATTCTCCTGCAACAATATTATTCTCTAGAACTTTCCTCTGCTTGTGTATAAATACTTGGTTTCATATGTACTCAAGAGAGGTTGGATAATACAAAATATATTCTAATTTGTCCTTACTACATTTGCTGTTTCAACACAATTCTAAACTTAGCATTACTCAATTACATAATTCATAAACTCCTAGTTACAGGATTGCACAATGTAGAACTCCTAAAAGTTTATACCTTTTCAATAGAAATGTTGATTTTTTAAAGCAGGGGAATTTGACCGCAATAATCTGACAAACATTCTTATGAACCAAGCAGATTGATTCACATACAATGCTACCATTAATCATTGATCTAAATACTAACAACATTCTTCAATGAACTCAAGAGAAGCAATGCAATTTGCAAGCACATTGTACGTTGAAATTAGAATCTTTGTTGTTACACACGCCCATCATTAAATCACGGACAAACCAACGGGAGGGGCCTTAAAGATGAACTTATTTATTCACTTCAAGTACGAGAAAGCCACCAATATGAAATGCAAATGCATTGCGAAAGAAAGATCGTAATAAAAATTCATCCTTAAGCAGACTCAACCAGCTGGTTTCTTTTCTTGCCATGTTTTAGAATGAGATCCAATCCGTTGATAACGAGGATCAATCAGCTTCATCGTCCAATGTCACGGTACTAGTGATCATACTGTGCGGCGCTAGAATTCACAACTCAACTTTGGCAAGCCTACTCGGGCCAACATGCTAATTTGCATACGGAAGCAACAACGATAACAAGCGACGAGTGAGGTTACCCATAATCGCCCCACTCGGAATCCACTAACACTGATGTCAGGACCTTGAACGCACTTCGCGAATAACCAACGAGCATGAAGGCACTCCTGCCCAAATGCATGTCTCGAGATGTTGACACAATCCAACGTGCATCTCGAGCGACCACGTGGCCCTCGATGGCAACATCCTTACTCTTGATGCGGTGCCAACCGAGAGCGCATTGTGCTCGACCTCGAGCCAGCCATGTGGGAATAATAGAGTCTATAGAGATCCCCACATCTAAGCCTCTGCGGCAAAGGAGGTGCGCAATACCGATGTTGGATTGACAACAGATACTGTCCATGGACCTCCCCGCTCCATGGAAACACCAAGGCCCCTTCTTGGCTCACTAGTGCCCACCCATCGTGGCATGCCTCACAGCACACCACGAAGTAGCTCACTTTAGACTAAGGCCCTGGGGGTGGTTGAGAGCTCACACCAAGTCTCCCCCTAAAGAGCAATCTGGAACAACTCCGTTGTGGTAGGAGTATACATCCCCTGGTGGGGAGAAGTCACTTTCTTGTCTGGCAGGTATCGGGCAACCATGTACCGCACATGAATTGCCCCAACTGATATCTCTGTGGCCCCTCGATGCCCTTTTGTCATCACGATCGCCTATGGACATAGTCGGATCGTGAAATCCAGCAACGAAAATGAAAATGGATAGAATTTGTAGCCATCCCCCTCGTAAAATTTGTTTTGGAATTCCACCCAATGAAGCTGCAGTGCGTGAAGAAAAGCACTGAGGGTTTCTATCACTAGTAACACGCCGACGGTGGCACATACGAAGACAATGATGCCTACTATAAGTATGATTACATTGTTGAACCTGAAACAGAGGTAAATGGTTTTCAATGGACAATTTGTACCTTCAGACACTTGGGAAAGTGCAATGAATAGCAAGAGATTCAAACACAAGAGCTAGTGTTCACTGGTCTACTCTCTACATCCTAATTTGGGCAAATTGCAAAGCGCATTTAATTTAACTAAAAGTAGATGATGCAAGATAAAGTGGACTGACGACATACCCCCAAGCTAGAAGAAGAACCTTCTCATAGAACACACTCGATAGTTCTGAGTGGGCAAGACTATACAAAATAAACAAAGAAACACCAGGTTAGTCCACGGTCAAGGAATGTAATTTACCATGTGATGTGTGGACATCGGGTAACAATTCTAGTAATGAATGCCATGAACGAAAAACAAATGTTGTTCTAATAGACCAACAAAGAACTTGAACTAATAGATAAAGAATTCAGTAGAGAGAAATCACTTTGTGTTTTTCTCTCTCTTTAATATATTTCTCTCTTTCTAGTGAGTAAATTTCTCTTTTTCTCATTTATTCTATTTTCATCTGTTTAATATACTTCGTTATTTATTAAAAAAGGATAAAAAAATCTGTTGCATATTACACAAGAATTCTAAACTAAACCAACTTCATAATTAAAGATCATGTGTGCACAAAAGACAGCAGAGGTGCACAAATATTGTGCAACAAAAACATGACACTGAGAGACTGTACCCAGGAACANTCAATGAGAAAATTGGTAGACTAATTATTTGACACCCTTTCCTTTGCTAGGGGAATTGATATACAGGTAATTTTTAAAGTAGATATATGTTCATTGTTATCAACAGAAAAAAACAATTATTAATTTATACTTTACCACAACCAAAAACTTTATAATCTATAAATTAGATCTGTTTCAAAGTATACAAGGTGAAAAAGTACAATATAATGGAGAAGATCATATTAAAAAAAAGTTTATTCAGATATGAGAATTCTAACAAATTGGGGTGGGAAAAGTAATCGCAATTGCATAATTACTAAACTGATATTTCAAAGCATGATGACATAACAATTGCGGTTGAATAGATAATAAGATATACAGCTCTTACTAATAATTTAAACAGAGTATAAAATTCTGTAATTTTTAAAGATATATAGTTATCCAAGAATGAAATAAAAAATTATTTGGAGAAGATAATATCCGTTTTAGTTACTTGTATAAACATTGCGCCCATTACCTGATTAGAAAGTTTCCTTTCCCTGATAAAAAAATACATTGTTGCAAGTAACAAACATATTCCATGTCCCCAATCACCAAACATAACAGCAAAGAGAAACGGGAAGGTGACAACAGTATATACACCAGGATTGGCTTCTTGATACTTAGCTACACTGCAACAATACGACAATGTAAAATCTTGTCAGTGATATTAAAATAAAAGAGCGTGTGAGTTAAGTCTTGACTCACCCATATGCATCAACAATTTCTTGAAATGCCGAAGTGAATTTGTTTATCCGGAAATAAGTAGGTGGAGACTCTCTTGTTTGCAGAACCTGGAATATGGCCCCAACTTGGGAATTGGAATCAAATGCTGCTCGTTGCAATGCATCCCGAATCTGCAAAAAAATCCCAATACTAAGTTTAAAGACTTAAGAGTTACATGCTAAGAGTTTAGATCACGTCCAGCAACATACAGCCAATTACACGACAAGATTTACCTGTTTTGTTGCAAAAACTGGAGACCATCCCTCAGCCACTAAACACTTTTTTGTCACATCAAGGCTGAGCATGTTCAATGTATGGTATATTGACTTCTCCTTTCTCACCTACAGAAGTACAAGAAGTATGTTGAAATTTTGAATAGACAAACAAACCCCTTGTTATATTTGATGTCGCTTGTCCAAGAAAACGATACAAAATATTCATCAGCAAAATAGGAAAAAACATCAATATGTCGACACTAGTCAAAGAAAATGTGTTCTATGGGTATAAAATATGCATTTAGTCTTTTATCTCATAAAATTTTTCAACAAAAAAGACCTTAGATCATAAAATGTAATATTACTTTGTTAGAAGATGGAGTGAAACGACATAACTAAAGACTTTAACAATATATATCACAATCCACACTTTTTATTAGTTTTCTACGTAACTGACAATAAATTAAACATGTGTATTATTTGATCATTTATTTAAAAAATAAAAACACCAAGCCATGTTAATTTCAAATTTAATGAGAGCTTTTTGAATTTTTATTTTCATTTCAAGTAATTATGAAAGATGCGATATAATCTTTAAACAAACACTCAACACATTCAAAAATAATTCATAGAATTAACCATTTTAGATTTTTTGTATAAAATAGAAATTATAATAAAACTACTTTATCACATGACAAAATACAAATTACACCTAATAAAGGAAGAAGATCAGAAAAAAATTAATGAACAAATGTACAGCTAGGGATAGTTATAGTCTTTAGGTCTTTTAAGGATTTTGATAAGAAGGGAACATGACTTTGTAATGTTGATAATTTGCCACCTTCGTACTCTAGTATAAAAGTAGATATTTGGAAAGGAAGACGGACCAAAATGTCCCATTGCTCAATTTGATCCCCAGTGGTCAGCAACAAATTTCCTCGATGCAGCAGTCCTACGTCTATGGTTGTTTTCAGTTCAGAGAGCCTTCCTGAAACCTAAATTTGAGAAAGCCATTCACAAATAAGAAAGTAATTACACAATTGATGTATGGATGACGGCTAAATCAAGCTATCTTATAGATGTACAGAACAAAGGAACAATGGGGATAATATAGCACAATTTTAGAACTCAATATAAAAGAAAATATACCTCGGTGACCATTTGAGCTTGTCTGTCCAGTTCTTCAGAAAAGGGATATCGATTGGCTCCAAAAGCCTCACATATTTTAAGAACTTTGTTCTTTGCTCTTTCTCCAGAGTAGAAAATCACGAACACATTTTTTTCAATCTGCAAATTAAGACTCACTCGTGTTAAAGGTAAAAAAACTATAGAAGGCTGAGAATCACATGAGAATAAACTTAGCTTCAAGTGGAAGTGAGACAAGATGTTAAGATAAGTTTAACATTGAGTAAAAACATAATGTCATGAAATAGACTTTGTGCAAATGATCAAATTCAAAAGATGAATCCTTATAAAGCCCTAAGTCCACATTGATGTCCTTTCTGTAAGACCAAGAGTAAAACTAACAACTTCATTATAATCCAATGTAAGGTATATAGATGGTTGTGGATATGATTTTTTTTCATTTTTTAACAAGTCAATGGGAGTTCAAGTTGATTTTGGGAGTATAATCAATGATGTTTCTATTGTAAATACAAGACATAAAAAGGGGATTGTAATTTAAAGACTCAGTATTCTAACTATCTATTGGACTATTTGAATTCATTGTAATGGGATTTTATTTGAAGATAAATCTCGGAAAAATAATTTATGGGATTATGTTAATTTTTTCATTGTCAAATGAGATTATAACTCCAAGTATTTTAATATTCATCCTTCAAGTGTAATTACCTCTAATGGAAGAGAAATTATTTTTCACTAATTTCTTAAGATCATTTAAGAGAAAATCTTTTTCTCTCTCATCACTTCGTACATTATTTTCTTAATGGATTTCAGTTTTTATCAAATAATAATAATACATGCATGAATAACTTAATCAAAAGATAGCATCACCCACATTTTCAAAAAGGAAAAAAAACCAAATATGTTTCAATCATCTACTTACAAGAAAAATATTATACCTAACTAGTTATGAGACAATTTAAACAAAATTAAACTTGTTAGTGATTGATAACTCCATTAACAAACACAAAAACCTCAATAAATATGGTCAAATATGATACATGTGAAAACATTGCAGAAATGCTTTCGTACAAAACTTCCACTCATTGATTAATATGACCGGCGATAGTCAGCCTTAGTCTGTCTATAATCAAGAAAAAAACCAATAGGAAGGGCAGCTCTGAGTAGGATAGTGATGCACTTTTGAGAGATTCAAAATATTCACACAACAGTGAAAAAACAAGTTCATGAAAGGAAAAATAATTTTGGAAATTTTTTTAAATTCAATTGAAATTGTGTGTAATGCAGAGGTAGACTTTTTAAATATTCTAACGTTTGCAATGACAGAATCTTGCCATCTATTGCTCCCTACCATGTAGAGAAGACAAAGTATATAATTTTTTTCTGTGAGCAAAATATATCAAGCTTCATCATATTTCCCTATTAGAATGGTCGTATGAAAGCTGGAGAAAACTAAAACATATAATTGACCTTGTCTCCAGAAACAGGATCTATTACAGGTTCTTCAACACCAGCCTGTTTCAGAAATACGTTTCCCCGAGTAGCACGAAACAAAATCCTCTCAAACGCCACAGATTTTTCTCTTGGCACAAGTCCAGCAAGGAACCCCAACTTGATTTGCTTTGAAGCATCAGCTGACATATCCTTCAAAACAAGCCAAAAAATGAAAATCACACCGAATAAAGTTATAAGATATCCAAAAATAATAGAATGAAACAGCAACTGTTGTTATACTTGTTCCAACAATAATGGCGTGTCTAAGGATTCTTCACCCACATGACGTGATTCATATTCTCTTCGCTGTTCTAAGGCACTGCTTTGAGCTAACTGGAAAAATTCACCAGCCTGAAGGAGACGGTAATGTGTTATTTGATTGATTATTGTGCAATAAGTTATAATGTGAAACTAAATGTACACAAATGAATTAGAAATGATAATTCTTAACTCATATATCAAGTGAAGGATAAAGAAACATACATTCTGGGGAAAAACCTGAATGATGACAAATTTAATCATACGTGAGCATGCACATCTACTCCATTTCAGTTTGAGGTAAGCATTATATGCAAGTTATGATAACTTACTACCACTGCTAGGTTGCACTTAATTAACGTCAAGTTATCAAGTATCACTAAATGAAACTTCAAAGCAGCTTGAAACAACATTTATTGTGGGATGCTATCCTTAGTTTCACAGAATAAAGGAAACCTCACGCAATTTACATTCCCACTTTCCGTCATTTTTTTTAATTAGAATAAACACTAATAACATAATCTGGAAAATCTATAATGGGAAATGGCTAATAGTTAGCACACTGTTTTGCATGCTATTTTAATATGCAGTAATGGAGCTGCCGGAATGATCTCTCTAGGTTAAAAAAATTCCAGAGAGAAGTACCTTCTGCAGAACAAGTTTGTATTCTATAAGCTCACTGTATGAACGCTGTAACTTCTCGCCATTTGCATTTATTTCAGCCAATTCTGCCTCAAGTTCACCAAGTTTGACCTATCACACAATTGAGAGAGGTAAGCCCACGCAGATCCAATTGAACTAAAAACACTCAAAACTATCATAATTACCTCTAGGTCATCCACATTGATATCAGCTTTTGTTAGAAACCCTTTTGAAACTAATCCAGCCTTCGACATCTGCTCTTTGAAAAAACGAAATTTGCGCGCCATCTCTCCACACTTCTTAATCTTAAGTGAACAACAAATAGAAAGTATAAGGGTAAAAAAGACATGAGTACAGAATACATAGCAAAAGATCATCAACAAAACTCATAACGAAGACAACAATGATATTACAAGCTTCACGCACCAATAAAGCTTCAAGTATGGCCCTAAAGAATCAATTTACAAACCATATAGGACAAAAAAATCTTCATTTCTAACTTATGTCATCAATCTAGATTATTCATTTGTTGGTAATCAAGTAACTTTGGCAGGAGATATTAAACCCTTTTTTTTGTAATTTTTCAAACTCAATACAAGTTTGTATCTCATTGAAAAAATAAATTAACTTTATTTTTCTCAAGTAAATAACATCATTGCCCATTAAAATGGAAAGTACAACATACCTGAGCAGCATAAGTGCGCTGAAATGGACTCTTCTCTGAATTGAGCTGAAAAACAAATGATATACTAGAAGAATTAGGTGAGAAAGATAATTTAATAGAAAATGAATTGGAGAAACCAAGAAAGATAGATTTTTTGCTAATCCCCCAAATAATACGCTTATTCCCCCAAACAATAAAGGAAAGTTTTGTTCTTTTCTTGCAACAACCTTGTTAGGTAGAACCCATTCCTTAAAACAAGCTAGCAAGGGAAGGAAATCTCAAGTGGTTACAAATCTACATGACTAATTCAACCTAGCCAGTTTGAGAGAAATTAATTCATTACGAACTATCCCTCTTTCATACAGTAATCCTCAACCACCCATCTCATTTTTATTTTTATTTTTATAATAAATGAAATTTATTAAGAGAAGAATTTACAAAGTGTTAGGAGGAAAAGGGATCCTCCTTTACAAGAAACTTGCAAACTTATTGAAAAATAATTTCCCTCCAGTTGAAGAGAATTACATTAAAAGAATAATTCTAAAAATAGAGTTATCAGTCCACTTAGAAAAAAAAAAATTAATGTTATCCCATAAATTAATCACCATATATTTATTTTCAAATAAAACTGCATTATAATAAATTTAAATAGCCTAAGAGATATCTAGAATGTCAAGTCTCCAAATTAACTTCATCTTCTTATATTTTTCATCCACAATAGAAATATCACTAATGATGCTCCAAGTATTAGAGTGAACGCTTATTGACCTATTGAAAGATAAAAAGAACTTCTCCCACAACCATCTATCTATCTCACATTGGATCATATTGTGGTCGCTAGTTTTACTTTCGGCCTTACACAATGGACAACAATGTGGATATAAGGTTCTCCTAGAATTTATCTTCTAAATTTGGTCGCTTGTATACAATTTTCTTTTTATCAAAACTCAAGCGAACACTTGAATCTTGAAAGGGACTTCCTTTTTCCTTGTGAACTTATAGACAGGGAAGTTGATACTCGAAGCAAAATTGAGGTGAGAAAAAAATGATCAAGATGAGAAATTTACAGAGGGCTTTAAAGTCTATATACGAGAATAAAAAACATTCTCTCTCAGTAAGAAAAAATTAATAGCCGCATAGAGATTGGTCAAGTTGCGTAACTCCGTATTTGTCAAGTCTCTTTGAAAGTTCAACACTCAAGGACTATTGCATGATCGAGTCTTGATATAGAAGGAAGCAATATATTGGTTTTTATCACGAGAAAAACGATAAATTTTTGAAAATTAATGCATAAGGACACATCCCCCACCCATTTTTCCTCCCAAAAGCTAATCAAGGTTCCCTCCCCCACTTTAAATCTAATGCAATCCTAAAAAATGCAAAACAAAGATAAATATATTTTCAAGAATTATGAAAAAAGACACGATTAACTAGATTCGTTGTCCTACCGAAAATCTGAGTACCATGTTTGCTTTTGATCACTGCATGCCACAAAGAATCATGCTCTATGGGAAATCTCGAAAGCTATTTTCCTAACAACGCCTTATTTCTAACTTCAAAGTTGTCAATGCCAAGACCTACTTAAGATTTTGAGGTCATCACGGAATCCCAACGAATAAGATGCGGTTTAGTGTTGTTGACATTACCTTCCTAAAAAAAGTTACTAACCAATTTATCCAACATACAGGTCATTTTGCTAGGAAGTTTAAAAAGAGACAAATAGTAAGTTGAGATGCTATTAAGAATTGCGTGGATTAGGCTGAGTCTACCTCCTCTTGAGAAACACTCTTTCTTCCAACCATTTAATCTTTTCTTAATTTTTTCAACCACTGGATGCCAGAATGAACATGAAAGTGGATTACCATCTAGTGGAAACCCAAATATGTTAGTTGCCAACTACCTTTTTTGTATTTAGTCATTGCACCGAAATTGCTCATCATGTTCTCTTTGATATTAATGTCTACTACATCACTTTTATTAAGATTCAACTTGAAACCAAAAAATAAAAAAAATATTTTAACAACATCAATCAAATTTTGAGCCTTAGTTATATCATCAACAAAGAAAAGAGTAGTGTCATAGCAAATTGAAGATGAGATACATGGATGTCATCATGGCCAACTTTGAACCCTTCAATTAAATTTAAAGTTTTTGCTCTCTCTAACATCTTTCTAAGAACATCACCAATAAGTAAGAATAAGAAAGGAGAATGACCACTAATAAGAACAAAAAAAACTTTGATGCATGTAAAAAAACCTGAAATTCACTTTCTCCAACGAGCATCAAAATCTTTCATTCGAAGTACAAAGTTAAGGAAACCTCCGTCAATATGATCATAGACTTTCTCAAAGTCAACTTTGAAAACCACCCCTTTCTTTTTCCTTAATTTATGATTCTCTACACTTTCATTAGCAATTAAGGAGAAGTCTAAAATGTTCCTACCTGCAACAAAAGCCCTTTGCTCCTTCCACATTGTGCCCCTAACATCTTTAATCTAAGAAGATAACACTTTTATCAAAATTTTATACAAACTGGTTAATAAACTGATAGGCCTAAAGTCTTCCAAATTCTCTGAATTAGATTTCTTAGGAAGTAGACATATGTAGGTCTCATTCATCTTTGCATTAATAACCCCACTTTGATAAAATTCTTCGAACACTTCAAGCAAATATGTTTTAATCATCCCCCAAGACCTTTGGAAAAAAGGCATGGTAAAACCAACGGGCTCAGGAGCTTTATCCCAATCACTATCAAGCACAATTTTTCGAATTTTATCTTCGTCAAACTTTCGAGAGAGATGCTTAGCCATAACCGAAGAAATGACCTGCCAATCAAGACCTGTGATAAAGGGCCAGAGTTTCTAGAATAAAGCTTCATAAAAAATTTATGACTTCTCTGGCAAGTTCGTTGTCTTCTACAATGATCCTTCCATCGCCACATGTAAATTTTTTTATAAATTTATTAATTTTCCTTCCACTTGCAAATTTGTGGAAAACTTAAGCATCGTTATCTCATTCACTGACCCCTTTAAGTAATAAGTATGATCTTTTGTATCTACAATTGAGCTTCCAACTTAATAATTTACTCAAAACGAGCTTTATTTGTGCTTCTCTCCATCATTTGAATGTCATCAACACCATTTTGCACATCCAACTCATCGACAGACTTAATTTTGCTTTGAATGTACATTTTCTCCAATCTAATATCACCATATGTGGAAACATTCTACTTTTTAATTTTCACTTTTAACATTTCGGAATTTTTACATAACCTTATATCCCTCCCAACCAACAAGGTTGCAATTCTCCCACCAAATTTTGATATTTTGGGCACAATTTCTATGAGAAAGCCACATGTTTTCGAACCGGAAAGGGCTAAGACCCCATTTGAACCTAAACGTGTCGAGAACAATAGGACAATGATTAGACACTAGGTGCACTAGAGCTTCTTGCCTAGTTTGCTAAAAAAGATTTTCACTTTGTTGTGAAAAGAAAACAGTTTAATCTGCAACTAACTAAATTTGCTCGAATGTTTGACAAAGTAGAAGTGGAATTGACCAAGTGGATATCTCTCAATTGCGCATCAAAAATAAAGCAATTGAACATTTTCATACTCTATGTTGGTCTACCTTGAGTGGACTTTTCTGATGGAAATCTAATAACATTCAAATCACCTCCAACACACCAAGCAGGGATAACCCATCTCATTGCACACAGCAGCTATCCCAAGTCATTCCATTTGCAACAAGGGTCATCTCCAAATGAGGCCTACTCTGATACTTTTTGTAATAACTACATTGGGTACAGCTCCCCATAGATACCAGGTCGTAACAGTAACAGGAGGAAATTCCAAGTAGATATAAAGTCTAAATGACTAGTTCAACCTATCCGATATGGAACAAACTGAGTCCTTACACTTCAAAGATCAAGTATTGTAAACCTATCACTTCACAGGACTCAGGGGAGCTCAAAACAAAATTTAAACGATGAGAGGTAATATGGAAGGGTTAGTTGATCACTATCAACGACACAAAGGATTTCTCATCCAAAGTGCTCCGGGAACTAAAAACAACCTAAATCCAAACAATGTTTTGTGCACATATCTAATAACGATAATGGTCTAAGGTAACTCAGTCATGACCTCAAAAAGGAACACAATTAGTACTCGTAATGCTCTCATATAACTCAACCAAACAAACTTTCTAGCACCTCATCATTTCACAAGATTAAGTTGTTTCTCTGTAATGAAGCGGCAAATGACCAAAATCAAATAAAATTACAATGAATTGAAAGAAGGCAGGGCTTCAGAAACAGAAAACGCAACACGATTAGGGGGGGAGAGAGAGAGAGAGAGATCATGTATGCGCGTACAAACATCTTTGAATTGAAGAAGGCCGAGGTCTCCAAGATAAGACACGGTCAGGTGAGCGGACTCGATAGGAATGATGAGCTGCACGAGCTGCATTGGTTCGGAGCGGAAGAGATCCATCGGGGGACAGCATCCTCCCATTTCTTCAGCGGCGACGCCTCCTAAAGAGAGAAGAACGATCGATCGGAAGAGGAAACGAGGGAATAGGGAGATGAGTTGGTGTCTGGAGGCATTAAGCGCCACATATAACCTCGCCCCCACAAATTATTAACATAACGTGAACACTTAGTCTTCTTCGAAGATTCACGTACAAGAAGCCCGCCACGAGGCCAGGGTGCCCGCTGCCTAATATTTAATGGCTGATTAACGATATCATCACCTCAGCCAACCAATTTAACTTTATAGAAACACCCAATCTTAAATAATCCAATAATTCAGTCCTCAGCGAACATCACAACGTAGTAGAGTCAATCAACTTGTCATTTGGTCAACTAAATTTCATTCCTTGATGACAGAACTAAGTGCTAACATTATTATGGCTGATTAGTCCATAGAAAAAACAGGGGCTTTTGTCACAAGCACAGCCCAGTGGAGCTAAACAAGTTACGACGCAGGGTGGATTTCTATGTCCACCTAAGATGTTTACTCTTGGTCTCTACATGTCCTCTGAAAGTTAACTAAACAAATAATGACAAACTCACTCCATCTTTCTGCCCTTCCATCATGGATTCCTGCAAATCCCTCGCTTGCTACACTTGCAACCCCAGTCCTCGGCTGAATAACAACAATGCATGCACAATTACCAATACGAATTTCCATCATTTGTGCATTTGTGTGTGAGAGAGGGAGAGAGTAATTACATGATCGTTGAGGTGGACTTCACTACCAGAGCTCCGCTTCTTTAGCTCCTCTAGCTGCTACTAAACCACAGATTGAGCACATTTAGCATTTGGGGCCGCCAAGCTGCATCTTCTCCATAATAATATTGGGGGTTGCTGAGAGCACACTTTCTCGTTTCCTTCTTTCCCTAGCTGAAACTCCAGTTGTTATTAGATCCATATCAGTTGTTCCTGCAATGACGTGAGAATTCAAATACATGGGTTGACAGTAATAGAGTGAACAGAGAAAACAACAAAGTCTGATAAAATATATATATATATATATATATATATATATATATATATATATATATATATATGAGAGTAAAGGCGTGGAGGGATGATTACTAGTCGAGTGATAATTCACTCAAGCCATTAATTATATTGGCGAGTTTTAACAGTATTTTCTTGCCTGGACAATAAAGTTGGAGGAAGGTGTATGTTGTCGGTCACAGATAAACGAGGATTGTTAATGTGAACCACTTGGATTTGCACAAGCCAACACTGAGGGCCTTGCATTAAGAGAGGCAATGATTCCAGAGCATCTTGTGTGAAAAGCAAAAGACAATAATCCTGAAGCTATATTACTGCTCATTGTGTTTTTCTTACGACAGAAAATGACTTCTTATAAGGAGAAACATAGAAGATGTTGTAAAATGTTGAGAACACGTCGAAAGTCATTATTGGACCTTTGGTATAGTCTATTTACAAAAATTTTAGTCTTCTACTGCCTAATTAAATAATTTAAAAGAAAAAAAAAAAGGGCAGGCTGTTTGGTCTGGATTCTGGCCGGGTCACTCCTTGTTCTGTCTCGGGTTCTTCCTGGGATGTGACAGGAAAAACAACGTTTTGTAGTGAAACGACAATGTTTTTTAACGAAAAACGTAATCGCAATGTTTGCTCTGTTTATTTTTCATAGTTGACTTTAGTTGTTAGCGAAAATTATTCAGTAGTTAACTCGTTATTGATATCATAGTATAGCAGTTGTTTTGTTAATTTTCCATTTATTTAATTAATAGTTCACTATTTTTAATACTTATTTTATATAAAATACTTCATATACATCTAATATTACGATGCATATTATATATATTCTTCTTGGGCACTCATAAAACTTTGAAAATTAAGGTAAAAACTTAAAAAATGTATTAAAAAAAAAAGGGAATAAGGCAAAACAAAGGTGAAAAAAAAAAGAATTTTTGATAAAACTAAAAGCAAACTGAAGCACTTAGCCAATGAGGATCTGAGTTTGTTGCTTTCTCAATAAAGTGGTAATCATGTTATCAAAATCCACCATAGCTGCCTGCTTTATCACGTAGGGGGTGATATTCTTCAACAGCATCCCAGCTGGCCAGCCACGATCATATTATATGAATACAGTATTGCACTGATGAAACACCCATGACAGAATAAAACTTTTATAATAATCTGAACTTTAACGTGAGAGAAAATTGAAAACTGTCCTGAAATACCCATCACAGAAAAGTATCAACACACCACTAGCCATGGTTGCTTCTACTTTCTACTGCAATCTGATGCCGAATGGTGAAATCTATGAGCTCCTAGCCATGCACAATTTCACATCGTTTGAGTGTGATTGAGGTGAGTGATTCACGAGTAAAATTTCTCTCTAGACTAGAACGACACATTGTAGAATAATAACAAATAACAAAATCGTGTGAGTTTGGTTAAAATCGAATGACAGGGAGATGAGTTTTTATAGAGATAATAGAAGGGCAAGATTCTCGGCAACTTTGTTGCATTATCTCAAGTATTAAACAAAAGAAATGTAGGGAATCAGCTGCTAGGCATCCACAATTTTCATGAAAACATTCTCTCGGCAATGCTTTACTGTCGGCTATTGTACGTGATTTGAAGGTGGTTTGGGAATATGAAGGCTGGTTTTAGAAATCACATGGAATAGCATTAGTGAATGTTGCAATAATTGTACGAGGGTATACTGACCTGTTTACCTATAATATTATAAGACTTGGCTCTTTGCTTTGACAAAGGTTAAGCCGACAGAGACAAAAGGTTGCTTCCAAGTTCACAAAGTAGCAAGAAATAAATTAGAAAACTAAAAGAGCCCTTAAAAGAAGAGATTTAGCAGCAAAACAAGATGGGTAATTCTACAAAATGACAAATTCATATTATTATCTGCATCGGCAGTTGAGCAGAACACTTTGTTGAAAATTTCTGGTTTCCTGGAGAGAACTGTTAAGATTAACTTGAGTAATGATCACATTGATCGAAAGTTATAATCGAACACCAACTTGGAAGTGCATCCAAGTGATTATATACAGGCATACAACAGATTATGAACTTTGACGACGAAATCTTGAGTTCTGTTTGAATCATCGTCTTCCGGCACCATGAGGTTTCATCTTTTGAAAAAAAAATATGTTATAAAGGTTAAGACAATGGCATGCATAGGTTTTGAGACTAAGATTTTGAGTTGGGAAAATTTAAGGTAGATGGCGAGAAAGTGTTGATGGAAAATGGAGGGGGAAGGGAGGCTGGTGAAATTATAATGGAAGAATTTAGAAGAGGACGATACTGAAGGGAAGAAGAAGAAGAGGCATTATTAGGCCGCATGTAATTATTTTGATGGCCCTGATCGTAGAGAATGCCAGTAAATACATGTCCACCGATACTCACGGACGTCTGATAAGCATACTCGTCTCCTCCGCCGTGGAAAGAGCTTACTCGGAGGCATCGAAATACAGCCATGGAATTTACTTCTACCGGAAATTTTGACTCTGTAAAGGGACAATTAGGTTAGGAAAACTACAATACAAAGAAACTAACGTCTTTCTATCTAGTTCACTATCTGTCGCTCGCGGCTCAGAGATTTTTCTGATGTGGGTAGAGGTCGGGTCGGAAGAATGAGTACCTGTGGAGTCCGGGATGACTGGTCTGAGCCTTTTAGGGTTTGGTTGATGAAGGCTGAGGTGAGGGTGCAGCCTCAAATGGCGTCTGCTGTGGAGAGGGATCCAAGTGCTAGTGATGTGAGTTTGGCACTTAAATCCTTTGTTCTTGCAGCAAGTCCTACACCTCCTGAACGCACATTCCTTCTTGGCTTGATTTCCACAGTCTTCACATCTTGATGATTCCATTAGCATCACTTCTCCTGTCTCCGCCAACAACTCGTCCCCCCGTCACTCATCTGGATTGACTCTTGCAGGAGAGCGACTGTTTGAGTTTGGAGGATTTGGGTCATCTTCTTTCGTCCTTATAACCTAAGTTTCAGCTTCCTACAGACACTTCCCAAGTACTAAACAAGCTTACAATATAATACACTAACAAATATTTTAAGACCCACATTCCACAAACCCACAAATAAAAACTTTGGGATTTTCATGTAATCTGTCACGTTTGAAATTTTAAATCATCCTCTCTTTCCATCAATCTTTTTGTTAACAATATATTAAGAGAGTATGATAAATATTAATATTATGATGAGTTTATTATAAATAGCGTAAAAGAGAGAGGACTGAATATTGTCTAAACACAACTTATGTGGTGGGTAGGGTAGGACGCTGTGAAGACATTAAAGAGTGAGGACAATTTTTGTGGAAACCGGGTTAAAAGACACTAAGAATAATAATATTTTAAAGAGTGGGGGTGAAGTTCCCCCCTCGTCTTCTCTCACTCCCGGCGTTATTCATCTCTCTCCGGTGGGCTCACAGTGCAGAAAGAGGGTAGAGTTTCTCCGACGAACATCCTTGACCGTGGTGAACTTCAAAATTGTTGAGTGTTGTGTTTTCCTTTCATTTACAATGCATAATCTAACAGAGGTAAGACTCACCTTCCTTCGATTTATGTATCTAGAAGTGGGAGACATCAGTTTCAGCAATTCCTTCTTTTTCCATTGATGGGTTCTCTGTATAAACATAGTTCAGTGTCGTGGAGAGGATTATTTTGGCTTGAAGGTGAACATCTCTTGAAAACTCTTTGGTTACAGAGTTTTGAATTTGGAATTTTGAATCTTTAGGTAAGGCGAACTCCTCCTTTATCATAACAGTTGTGCTCAAGATTTGGATTTAAGAGAAAAATTCTTTGAATTGAAGATTTATTCAGAATAAAAGTTAAAAGATTTATTGAGTTAAAATTATAAGCTGTGGATGACCAATATGGATTCAAGTTTGGACTTCTGGTTTGGAAGCTGTCAATTTTCTTGGAGATAAACCCAGATGGATTATAAAATTGACGTGTTGTGAACGTCGGGCTGCGATCCAGACCCTATTCTGGGCTCATTTCCAAGTTTCAATCCAATTGTTTTTTTTAGGGTTGTTTTATGACTTATTTTGGAACCATTTGAACCTTAGACTCTTATTGTTTTCAAGTCGTTTTCTTAAGCCTAAAATTTGAACTTATAGTGGAATATTTCGATTCTAATTTTGTAACATGATTATTTTCAAATCTGAGACTTAGAGTTTGAACTCGACAAATTAGTAGAATTTTCTAGTTTGGTTTAGGTCTTGATTGTTGGAAGTCTACTATGAGGTAAGAGTTTATATTTATGTCCAAAATGACGTGTCCATTTTGATGGCTCATCGGTTTTTATATTGTATACCTATTTACACTAGACAGGTAAACTTTATAGCATGTATTATACATTTAATTTTATGTATTGTTTGTTATTAACTAGAGTAATGAGATAATTGCACGTGTCATATCTCTGGGAGCAAAACCCTAAACTTGATCAGGGTTGTTGTGACTATTGTGATCGCTTGAGTATTGCTATTATTTATTTTTGTTACTGCCGATGACATTATATGTTCAAAGTCTTTGAGTAACTTTATTTTCACTAAGTTTTTATTGTTTGAAAGTAGTGACCTAATTTCTCGTATGTACCACATTATAGTGAAAGTTTTCAACATTGCCCTACTAATCGTTTTCTACTAATTTTTATATAAGAGTTTTATCCATGACATGTTCACATATATTTTTTTAAAATATTTACTCTGAAAACTCTACCTCTATTAAATTTAGTCGATTCACTCCAAACGACTACCCTTTTTTCAAGACTAAGTTTGACATATCTTGAGTTGTCGATACAAGAGTAGCCTTGACATGTTGTTATTCCTAAAGTTAACAATTCTATTTCAAGAGTTTATTTGTGAGGTTTGATATTACTAAATTGTATTTTCACTTTAATTTTGTTTTCTCTATACTTTTTGGCACATTTTTTTATTATAGAATTATATTACTACAACGTCTTTGATATCATTAATGGACCATTGATTTTAGATTATTTGATTTGGGCCCTAGCGAAACTTATTACTTTAAGTCTTTCACTACTCATTAAGTAATTAAGTTTAAGGGTAGAGCCACTCAGTTCGTTTCCGAGCCAAGTTGTTCCCCGTTTAACTTGGGTCCCCTTTGGAGCATGATAGTTGACAATCAGAATGTATGGTTTTATGGACTCAAGTGTTACTCATCATTTTTCTCCAAATGTTTTTGTTACCCCGGTATCTTGGTGATGATAAAATCATGGTAGGCAATGGTAAGACTCTTCTTATTTCTAACTCAGGTTAGCACCACTCTTTCTAAACCTCTTGTCTTAACTAATGTGCTCCATTATCCTTCCTTTTCTCACAACGAAGTCAGTGTGGCTAAGTTGAGTCGTGATAATGATGTCACTATTGAATTTAGCTCTTTTTTTTGTTTGTTAAAGATCAACTCTCCAAGGTGGTCCTCCTCTAGCGATCTCTCACTAATTGTCTTTGTCATAACCTAGAGATGGGTCAAACAAAAACGTTGGATCAAGTGACCCAATCTTTAGAGATGACTTGACCACCCAACCCAATACTAGTTTGTCAACAGAAGACTTTTATATTCTTTAAGCCCCGCTCAAATAATTTGGGCAAAGGTCCATATAGCAATCATGTGAATAATAGTGCAGAGTTAAATAGAAAATTAAGAATATTGTGCACAAATCCAAACCATACAAAATAGATTTTATACATACCCAAATAATATATGTTATCATGAGGAAATAGAGTTAAAACACTCCAAAGAAAAATGAAACAGGAAAGAAAAAATCTGACCCAGAATTCCTAGCTGCTCTTGTCTTCATCTGGAATAAGGAATGAGTTGTTGGGGTGAGTGACCAACTTAGTAAGGGATTTACACTAACTGCAATGCATGAGAAAACTAATTTTATCTTATTTCATGAAAACCATGGTTTAAATTGTTCCTCACTATCAATCATGAACTTTTGATTCACTTTTAAAATTTTTTTTTATCATTTTATTTAAAAAAGACCCATGGGCCACCGATGAGACTTTTATTTTAAAACGTGTTGTATACATAGACAACTATATCGTAAAGGTCTATATTGTTTTTCATCCAAAAACGTCATCAGTGAAAATGGATGGCTACATAAGGACTCATCTTAAGCACAATATAGAAAGGTGGTCGTCCATTGATAGCAACACCTCGTGAATTTGAAGAAATAGGTGCTCACAGTCTGTAGATCAAGCGGCGACACCATACATATCATCAAATAACGGAAAAGATTGTCAACGATGGATTACTCCGCAACTAACTACCTACTAGATCCAAATTTACAAGGGTTTTCAGCGAACATAGCTTTGAGCTGAAACATCCGCTCATCAAATGGAAAGATGCTAGGCGAGTAAAACTAAGCAATTAACAATCTCTCAATCCATGTGACTAAATACCCTGGCCAAGTTTAGGAATTCAAAACCTAAGGAGCGCATCTATAAATTTTGAGATTTTTAAAATTCCACGTGTAAATTTTTCAAGTTTTTTTTGGTCAAGTGTTGAGAGTGGATTCGATTTGTCGCTTAGCGGTCTCGTGCGCATTTTTCAGTCAAACGGTCAAATTAGATATTTTCGAACGATAAATTAATGGCTGGAATATTTTTGGCATTGCACTTGGGGAACATTGCACTTGGGTTGTCTTCATCATTTCCTTGGCATCACAATGCACTTTGGTGATTCCAATTTGGCTTTATCTCAAGCAACGGATATTCATGATCTTCTTGCTCGAGCTAGTATGCTAGAATACAAACTAGTTTCGACACCCATGGCAGCAGGTCCACTCTTATCTCGTAACTCTGATATTCCCTTGAAGGATGACTCTCAATATCGTGGTATTGTGGGTGTTCTTCAGTACTGCACAATTATAAGACCATATGTATGTTTTCTTGTCAATAAGATTTGTCAGTTTATGCATTCACCGATGGATCTCCACTAGCAGGCCATTAAACGAATTTTGCGTTATTTAAATGATACGTTAGATTACTTGTTGGTTTTCTCCAAGAACTCGGAATCCAATCTTATTTGGTTCATCGTCGTTGATTGGGGGTCTTGGTCCGATGATCGTAAAAGTACGAGTGCGTATTGTATCTTTTATGGTTCAAATTTAGTTTCATGGTTGTCCTGTAAAAAGAAGTCTGTCTCATGTTCTAGCACAGAGGCTAAGTATCGTGCCGTTGTTAATGGTGCAGCCGAGTTAACATAGCTGGTTTCGTAGCTGGGTGAATTAGGCATTTCTGTCTCTGTTCCCACGATTTTTACCCACAACGTAAGTGCCTCTTACTTCTCTTTGAATCCAGTCTTACTTTCTCAATCTAAATATGTTGAACTAGACTTCCACGTCGTTGGAGACAAAGTTGCACAGAATATTTTACTTGATAGTTTCATTCCTTTTGCTCTTCAAGTCGCCGACTGCCTCACCAAACCACCGGCTGTTACCGATGTTCAGACATTTCATTCCAACCTGCTTGTTCTCCGCACATTAGCTTGTAGAGGATAATATTTTGCCTACGTAAATTGTCTAGAATGTTGTACACGCGTGAGTTAATTGTACCTTTACGTACAAGTATCAATTAGTTAGTAGATATTCTCTCACTCTACATTTCAAAAACCTCAACTGCATTAAGCAGCTTTCAAATCCTCAATTATCATTAAAACCGATATAATAATGATGTCAGTTTGTAGGACTCGCACAAGCTGAGAAGAATATTAAGTATGAGCAGGACTCACATCTCTCACCCTCACTGCAGATCTGAGTCCTACTAACCAACATCATTATTGTAGACTTGTAATCAAACAGGCTGAAGAAAAAATGTTAATAGAAGTGTTATCAAACAGTAGTCGACTTCACTACTCGAAACTCAAGGGAAAAAAATACCCTTTGGGACTTAGAACTCAAATGCCTGCAGAATTTTAGGGATTAAGCAACACAAGTTTAATGGGAATCCTAAAAAGTAAAACCACTATGCCAACCAAGAAATCAGAAGCTGATTGCCAAGCCTTTCCCTAAACCATTCTTCAGTTCAATTTTATTATAATTAGATTTGTAAGGATCACAAGTCGAAAGTTCATGTTGTTTTACCTTTGACGAACACTAAAAATAGTTAAAAACCCTTTCTCTGAATCATTGTCTAGTCCTCGTAAACATATAAAATCAGTCACCAAAGAAGATGAACAGAAAAAAAAGAGCTTCTGTAAAAGTAAGCATCATACCTCTAGAAACAAACTGTCAATTACAACCTGTTTAGTAATAGTGATTCAGACCTACCATGTGTTATTCTTCAAAGATTCTGATGAATTCTTTCACCAGATTATTTCAAGCGATATACCTGTTTAGTAATTGTGCTTCAGGCCTAGACCATGCTTCCCGCGTACGCATCCAGGCCTCACAAACAAGTAAGGCGATTTCTTGGAATTGAGCATCTTTGGAAAAGCCCTCTTTCCTAATTTCCTCATCCTCTGCCTCTGGAATTTGCTGCTCACAGACCAGGGTATGAGTTCGTCGTCCAAATCATACTTATCTCCATCGTCACTATCATCATCTTCGTCATCGTATTCGTCGTTAGTAGCATGAAGATCGTGGTCAACGCTGTTATTTTCAAGCGGAACCCCATTGCGATTGTTCCTGATTCCTTCGAAAGAAGTAGGAACTAACATCACAGGTAAATCTCCATTTCGGAGGGTATGAAGAGCTTCGTGACCGGCACTCTCTCCACCGAGGTGATATTCGGAATCAGCATCAGACGAATTGAGCAACTCCCACTGAGAAAGCCCCTGAACCTCGCAGAGAAAATCGAAATCAGAATCCGAATCGAATTCAAGTTCTTCCAGAAAAAGCGAGCGCATGGACATAATCGATGCTCTCTCGTCCATCCTCTCTCTCTCTAACTGACCTGAACAGCGCTCAAGCCATTTGGTTGTTCCAGAGCTGATACTTTATACAGCAAGCGAAGCGGTTGAGGCATCGTGGCTTCCCTGCCACTCTGGGCTTGACGCCCAACCGCTTTTCGCCAAATATTGACGGAAACAACTGTAATGTAAATCACAGAGTGCATACAATGAGGAATATTCCGCCATTGACAGAAACGTACCATCCATTGGCTCCCAAAAAGTTCCAAAAACAGTCTATAATGCCCTTACTTGACAAAGTGTAGCAGGAAAAAAGAAGAAGAAGAAGAGGAAGCTCCCACTCCCTCCAAATCCATCTCAATTTCCAAATCTGTCTCTACGATTCTCTCCATCCACCTTCGTTCCCGACCCAAATCTTGACAATTAATTTTTTGGGATATTAACAAATAATTTTTTGGGAAATTAACAAAACGACCACTTAACTATTAATAAATGATAATTGAGTCACCAAATAATTTTTGTTAATAAATAAAATACTAAACTATGAAAAATAAATTATGCATTAACACTGACCTTACTTTAAAAATAAAAGAGTAGAAATTATTTCCTTGAAAATGTCTTCTCTTATGCGCTTCAAATTCATTTCTTTGATTTGTTACTGAGTTTTTTAACATACAAACCAATGATTCCCACATATTTCTGTTCAGAGAATCACCGATGAAAACAAGTTTTTTTCCTCTCAACAATTTCAGCATTCTATTGCCATCTAATCTGAAGTTAAAACAATAATTTGAAGGAAGAACTAAAGTTTGATAAATCGAATCAAATGAACAATTCTTAGCGATCAATCAAAATATTTTCTTTTCTTCATCGAGATTACTCTTCCTTAAAGACATTAAATTACTTAGAAAAATTCACAATTTGATTGAAAAAACGTCGTATTTCTTATACGGAACGTCGTCTTTCCACTGTAGAAAGTCGTATTTCCTATAAGGAAAATAATTTTTCTTTAATCTCATTTCATGGACTTACTTTCCACAATAGAAAGAAAACGTTATTAAGCGAAAAACGTGATAGTGATGTTTACTCCGTTCATTTTTCATAGTTGAATATTTTATTTGTTAGAAAAAATTGTTTAATGATTGACTTATTATTAATCCATAATTCAATGATTATTTTGTTAATTTCTCTTAATTTTTAATCTTTCATTTAATTTTTTTTAATCTAATAGTCTCTAATAACTTATTTTTCACTTTCTTGTTAATAAATTATTATTATTATTTTTTAATTACATCTCATTCACTCTCAAACTTTTCTCTTTTCTAATTAATGATTATTCTCTTCTCTCACCCTTTCTTTTTTAAGACTAACTTTTTTTTTGTATTCTATCTTTATTTTGTTCATTTTTACATGTATTAGTTATTCTCAAGTAAAATAAATAATTAAAACAATAAATAACTTACCTATGAATAACATATTATACTATTATTCTGATATCTACAAGGAGGCCTTGTCATCGGCAGCTAAAATGTTTGAGCAAACATTTGTTGGGTACATCCCTCGGATGATTGAATTTGGATATATGCAAGTGAAATTGGATTTAAGGGGCACTTACTTTCATCATCAAGATAAGACACAGCCAGCATTCCTTTCAATTCTTTAAGAATCATTGAAGCATGTATTGTCAAATAGGTATAGTCGACGCCATGATAAAAATGCTTTGAATATATACCTCTTTTTCTCGTTCAGAAATTCTTCTGCAATACAAATTGTACTCGATGTATGTTCATGTTCTTCCCTGAAGTATCTGAACAATGTCTTCTGACCTTGATTCAATGCCTTTAAGATACTCTGTAAGCACTCTCTGCTGGTAAGATCCACCCTCCTGTGATGTGGGTAAGAGTGAGAGAGAGAAGTAAACAGAGGAGGACAAAAAAGAAGCAATTCGAAGCCAGAACAAACGAAAATGCTTACTGTCCGTATTAGAGTGCGCTCGATTCGTTTCTTAATAAGAGCATTCAATTCCTCTGGCGCAATTTGCCCTTTGCCAATGCTCAAACCATTAATCAAAATCAAGTTCCATTCTTCCTCAGGAGCTGCAAGACAATCAGATATGACACGAGGATAGAAGGTTAAAAACTAATTGAGATTACTTTTCCAGATTCTATTACAATCAATGGACATTTAGTTCCCTTCTTATTTATTCTCCTTTCGTACAATTAAACTTCTTGTACATTTTGTCATCCATGGCACTTTCCTTTGTAAGCCACAACCAACCTACTGGAAATAGTCTTTTCTAAAAATTACTACGCAAAAAGGCACTACATGGGTGGAGAGTTTATGTAAAAAAAACATCTCAAAGAAGAAATATTAAAAATAATAAATAAAAGCTGAAGAAAATACTGTGAACTCAGAACAAACATTTGATTATGGTCTCCAGAAACTCCTCGGCCTTTAAAACTTCATTTCCTGAAATAGAAGGATGTAATGCTTCTAATTATATACGAAGAAAGAGGTGTACTAATAAAAGATATGCAAAAACCAATATAAGGATAAGATCAAAATCAAAATCAATCATCGTATATAAAACTTGATGCTGTGAGTGATCCGAAGATTGCACGTTCTTGAGAGATTAATTTTTGAGAGAAAATCATATTAGAACGCGAATTAAAAGAAAGGCTCAAGGAGTATAAATACTGTTTTCATCTAGAAACAATGATAGCTTCCGCATATCACTTGGTCCCATTGGCCATCAGTTCCTTTTAAATGTTCCATTTCTTTTCTTATGGTTCACTTTTCTGGCTATGTACTTTTTCTCCAAAAAGTTCAGAAACAAGGATGTAAATGATTTTGGAGCTTCTATCATCTAATAAAATTTCCAAATCTCAGTCATGTACATATATTTGATCACTGAAAGTATTTACCAATGTTGTATCGTAGCATACTAGCATATGATCGTGTAATTTAAATTATGAAACCAGAACTAAAAAATAAAATTCTTATCGAAAAAGCTGTTGCCAAAGCTTCTGACCTTTCTTCGCATAACTTCGCTTTGAAAGAATTGTGGATGCATATAGTTGCAAAACTTTCTGTAGCATTGCTTCCAACCCTGGCTTATCCGCATCTTCTTTTGCCTGAAAATGACCAATGAGAAAATTACAAATCATAACATCACATTTTTAATCATTACCAACTTACAACATATTTCCAAAGAAAAATTAATAAGAAAACAGTTCAAGGGGATTGAACAAATTTCTCATTAAGAAAGCCATTATGATAGGTGTTAGGGTGCATTTGGGATTTGATCCGAGAAGGATGAAGGCGATTTTTTTAGAATTTAATTTCTATGAAAATGTCATACACAATTTTTAATTTTTTTTTTGGTTTTTAATTTACCACAGTTTCAAGAATCTTAAATAGTTCGCTTTTAAGGCCACTTCCAGCAAAATCTAACTAGCTCATTGAAGAAATTTATAATTTCCTACTTTATTCTTTTAGATTTTAATTTGTTATTCATATCTCATTTGATAAAGCCAAGTCTATCTTTGTCTCTGAGTTCTCTCTATGATCTCTATAGTTTACCAGTACTTACATATTGTTTGTCATAACTAACGGCAATTATTCTAAAAATTTCAATGTCAAACTGACCATTAGGCCGATGAGCAAAAGCAAAACAGAACCAAATGAAACCAATAAACTCTGAATAAGTTCAAAAATATAGCCAGAAACAAATATGATGTATGATTAAGGTATCAGAGAAAATACATCAGAACCATATTTATAGAAATGCAATGCTCAGACAGGATACGCCACCTTAATAGTACCGCAAATACTTGAGACAAAAACACAATTACTTTGTAAAGAAAGATCAGCTTGTCAGGCAAAAGAAATAGATCGTACGCACTTGTCTTAGCTGTGCATTAACTTCTGAAAGAAAACCTTCATCTAGCTGCCCTTCTTGTTCCCTCTGGATTATTTCCTGATAATTAAAAATATATATGACATAATTGCTTCCTTTTCTAAAAAAAAATTGAAAAACTATTTAAATTGGAGTAAGGTTTTTTAGACCAACTGTTAAAAATAATCACATGAATATTATTTCATTCATAGAAGCGCATAGTATATAGTGTTTCATATAAGAATCAGCTTTTGGTTTTAGACAACATATTTCAAAATGTTACTCAGCCAAAGGAAGTACATCCTTCAGACAACCTTATAACATTTTATAGGAGAAGGGAAAATGCAGTTTTAAAGTTCATATTATTAAGGACAGCACCTAATGAACATTATTCAGTGATGCTACAATAAAAATGCAGTCACTTAAGAAAAAACAAAAGTGGACTTGATCATCATAACACAAATGTTCAACTGGCAAGATTATATTAGACTAGACCCAGCATCCAGTTATAAAGACATGTTAAGGATGACAAAATACTTTTTCCATGAGTTTTACAGCCTCGGGATTCCTTGGGGGCCAAGAAATCTCTTCCACTTCATCAACCACGGGTTCAAGGATCATCTTAAGAATATCAGTGGCCGACTCTATCTTTTGCTGTGAAGATAAATGAAATAGTTAAAAAGACAATATGATCAAGAATATTTCTCTGATGCATTATCGAGAGAAAGAGAGAGATGTACTTTAGTCTTATGGACAACGCAATCCACAATACTCATGATCGAGGAAGCCAACTCCTCATAATCTCTCTGAAGAACACAATATTAAACTAAAGCCAATTACTACAGAAAGCAAACTGTTACAAGTGAAACTAAAGAAAAATGGTCAAAACTAAAAAGATTTGAAGAGCCATACTTTATCATCCTCTGATTTCAATATATCAGTTCTTGTAGCAAGTCGTATCCAAAAACTTTCATTGAAAGCAAGAATATTTTCAATAACAAGCTTTCGAAGCTGTGCAAAGAGAAGAAAAGTCATAAGAATTCACAAAGAAGCATGTTGTCAACAACTTTTAATGAGCAGTTGAACTGGTGTAGAAATTAGAAATGTCCTAAATAAGGGTCCAACAGAAGATGAACATTGTTATCTAAATTAATAGACATTCATTTTTCTGGACTCGCTATAAGCCAATTATTTGTTAGAAGCTTCATCATGCACAGTTCCTATTTTATCTACATTTTCCTAGAGGAAAAACCGAATAAAACTGTCTATTAACAATGTTTGATATCTCCAATAAACTAATGGAAATAATGTCTTACCAAATTTTTTGAAGAGAACAGTTAGTTTATGATAGTATTTTACTACAGTATTAATAGGCATGAAATAAAAAATCTTCTCATATCTCTTTGGCTCTTTAACAAAAGGAGAAAAGCAAGAAATTGAAGAACATTAGAAAGTGATTTTTCATGAAAGACAACGATAAACTAAAAGATTATTGTTATTTTTACCTGATTTGCATTTGCATCCCTTAAAGTATCTATCAGTCTATCGACTTCTACTGTCTTTTTGAATGCCTCCTCAGCATCTTGATTGACTGCACATATCAAAGTTCTCCTGTTGTATTAATTCGACATATTCAATTTTACTACTCATACTTACTGAATAACAAAAAAAAAAGATCTTAAGTAAATAATTATGAAACATCAAATGGAATATACTATAGCATATTATCATATAAAAGTGTAGTATTACTACTGAAAAATGGTCTGCGTCGATAAATAAGTTAGGAGTTTTAACTTTTCAAAAAAGGATAATATAGCTAGAAATCACATCCAATAAGTAGGCTGCTTGTCACATATGCAAAGTATGTTCGTTGCGAAGACTTCAGATGAAGATAAAATTTAATATCTCACGATTCATTTTTAAGTTATTAGACCCAAAAAGGCAATTATAGATCTTATTTTCATTTATAAATTTAGTCCAATAACCACTTTTTTCTATTAATTGAGATGGTTGGAAAGAACATAGCACAATACATTCACCAATGCTACTAGTAATTCTATTTTTTAACATAAATCAGATGATATTTTAGATTTAAATAAGGAAAAATACTAGGAAACTACAAGATTAATCAAGCGTTGATATTTAAAGCAGTCATGAAAAATCATGCTGACACAACAGAGCAACATTATTAGAAAGTGTAACAATGCACATGAATAAGCTGGTAATCTGATATATCGGATGTCTAAAATACACAGCACAGAGAAATTACCTCTTTTTCCAATCCATCAAAATCATAGCTGAAAATGGCTTGCGATTCCACATTCCAAAACCTCGCACTTTCCATGATCGAGGCAACTGAATCTGGATGAAAAAATGAATTCAAAACCACAATAAACAAGGTAACGACGGAGCTTTCATCTTCTCTTAGACGTTTTCAGGAGATTTCACCTAAAATTTATGATTTCTCGGACGCGATGATTATACACTACATTAATCGCTTCATCTTGCAAGTCAGACGAAGGAAATAGTACGAATCGGATAGATATAAACTCAAAGAAAAACAGAAACGAAGTTGCAACGAAAGCACCTAGTGGAAAGGTAAAGTAAGGAGAAAGACCTGGTGAAGGAGGAGACGAGGATGGTGGGAGGACGAGGCAGAGGGGAAGCACAGAGACAGTGAAGGAGAGGCAAGGAAGGACGCCATTTCAGTGGTCGTATCGCAGTGTGGCGGGAGAGCAGCTAACGACCGTTCGTCCAATTTCCCGCAACCAAATCCATTTCTGTGGGCCTTATGGACTTAAATTTCCCTTATTGGGCCCTCATCTGGCCCAGATATGAACCAGTTCTCCAAATTTATTTATTTACAATAAAAAAAAAAAAAACAAACAAACTATCTAGTCTATGAGCAATCTCTTTTTTATGATAATTATCCCTTAAAACCATATATTTTAGGCATCTACAACTAATATTTTATACTTTAATTTCGTCATTAAAACATGGTGCACCAAAGAAACTTGGTGCACCAACAAGTACGAGCACAAGAGAGAGAGAATAAAGAAAAAGCAACTCTGTCAACAAATAACGAAGGATTTAAATCTATAATAGTTTCTAAGTACATGGTTTAAATTAACAAAATTTAAAGCAGATAATATTAATTATAGATATCCAAAATACATAATTTGAATTGATAATTACCATTTTTTTTTCATTGTTATCTGTATATGCTCTCACAAACTTACAATTTTACTTATTGAGCTCGAGATGGCCCAATAAATCATATTGTAGTTAGTTTACGAGCACTTCAACTATGAGTGTACGAGAAAACAAAAGCAAACATCGGGAGGAAGCTGGGAAAATGGTTTTGATATCATCGTTTTTTTCATGAAAAATTACCAAATAATATTTAAAAATAAAAAATGAAAGCATTGATCAAATCCTTCCACACAAGAATATAGTAATGTGCAAGCCTTAACCTCAGTGATAAATGACAGAAAACCATATTTGTCAGCCCAGCAGTTTTCCACATGGCTTTTAAAAGACTGACGGTGACCATCTTATAAAAAAGTGGGTTCTAAGCTCAAGACATGTGAGGGACAGCATTGGAGCAATAAAATATAAATACAGGATTCTCCTTCTGTCTCCCTCCTCTTCAACTTGCCAATCTTTTAGTCGATGATACTCTCGAAAAGATCAATCCATATCTTCCCCTCAAAAGGTTCTGCCTGTCGTCTAGCATTCTACGCATTCACTATACAATTTATATTCACTTTTCCGAATTAATGGGGAATTGATTCTTTCTGGGGTCAGTGTGGAGGTGGAGAATGCAAACCCTCATACTTTCGTCAATGATGATTGCAAGAAATTCATTGTTTTATGCGTGTGTGCGTGTATAATAGCTTATCTTTATTTTCATTGATTGATATTGTCTATAAATTAATGTATACTCGAAGTCATCAATCCCATGTACCTTCGAAGTCATTAAAGTGGAGAGAGAGAGAGAGAGAGAGAGAGAGAGAGAGAGATTCATCAATGGCGTTAGTCCAGAGTTTTTGTTAATATAAAAGACTGTCAAGATTAGCTGTTGTCATTTGCCAGAAACAGGAAACAGCCCCATAATCCTTTGTCTGCGTTCTCAATTCAAAGCACCAAAGAATCAAACCGTTCATTTGGATAGAAAGAAGGAAAACAGAAAGAATAAGCGAAGAGAATGAAGATCCAATGCGACGTTTGTGAGACAGCAGAGGCCTCAGTCTTCTGCACAGCCGATGAAGCCGCTCTCTGCAATGGCTGCGATCGCCATGTCCACCATGCAAACAAGCTCGCTAGCCAGCACAAGCGTTTCTCTCTCCTCCACCCCTCCTTCAAACAATCCCCTCTCTGTGACATCTGTCAGGTACTGACATCATCTCCTCCATAATCTAGGATAGACCATTTGAATATATGGATCAACAAACGATAATCTAGAGAGATTGAATCGATTACAATGAAAATGTTGCAGGAAAAGAGAGCTTTTGTTTTCTGTAAAGAAGACAGATCAGTTCTTTGCAGAGACTGCGATGTTTCGATCCACAAAGCCAACGAACACACCAAAAAGCACAATAGATTCCTTCTCACGGGAGTAAAGCTTTCTTCCTCATCTTCTTTCTACCCAACAACGTCAAACCCAGATGGCCGTTATGCGGCCATTGATGCTGAAACTGGAAGCTTCGAAACACAAGCTCAACGACCCAAGACAAATTTCAGCGAAAGCCATAATGCCGGGCCAGTTGGTGAGGGTTGCTCATATTCAACAAGCAGCATATCGGAGTATTTGACGGAGACGTTGCCCGGATGGTGCGTGGAGGATCTCCTTGATCCCTCAAGCTTTACCCATGGCTTCTGTAAGGTTTGCAGCACATCCATTTTTTTTGTAGAGAGAGAGAGAGAGAGAGTTTGGCTGATTGAACATTTGGGTTATGGTGCAGCTTCGTGGAAATGAAAACGCCAAGAGGGAGTTTTGGTGGACGCAAGGTTTGGGAAGTGCAGTTCCACAAGTCCCATTTCAGGATTCCAGGATTAAAGTTGATCAAACGGATATAGAAAACTCTTGTAAAGTCAAGGGGGAATTAAATCAAAATTTTCCCATCCAAAGCATTCCGTTTACTTTTTGGTACTAATAGCAATGTCCATCTCTTTCTTTTTCTCTCTGTGTGTGTTTCGATTGATGCCTTTCTCTTCCAAGCTCATCGGTTCAACCCATTCCCATTCCCATTCCTGGTCAATGCCCTCGTACAAACTAGTATATTTACCAAAGATTGATCTAATTATTGTCCCAGGACCAGTCATCGTTGAGGAACCTCCACCAATATTTTCTTCTCTCGATGAGATTCGAGAGAGAGAAGGAAGATGAGATCAAACAGCTACAACTAAGAAGCTGAAGAATCCGACGTGTAGGAATCATTAATGGCCACCTTCTTCCTCCCATACATAGAACTGCCAATCTAATACAGTGGGATATTCTTCTTCGCGATCCTTTTGAAAGAATAGAGAAACAGACAAATTCATATTTTCAATAGGGGGCTTATGCATCGAAGCAGGATCTCCATAGAGGCGTGGTTAATCAATAATGCACCAACACAACTCTAAAACTACCAAATCCAATGAGTAAACAGAACCCATCTGCTTTAATGAATACTAAACAGGATCTAGCCTTACGAGCATACGCCCATAACTATAAATCGACCCCCGCTGGAAAAACTACTTTTCAATATATTTAACTTAACAGTTCAGACTATATGTAACACTCATCTGATCATAAATTAGCGAGATTGTTAGAATTTTTCAAAAAATCTCATTGAAAATTTGCATAAGCTTGACACGCAAAAAGCTAATAATAACAATAAAAAAAAAGGAGTACAGTATTACTGCTATAATATTCACCGTAGGAATAAAAAATGAGCGAATATGGGCATTGCAGTGTTACCTAAGGGGGAAAAAAAGGAAAGAAGAAAGATTGAATATCATAAACGACATCGCCAGAAGAGAGCCAAAGGTGCAATAAAAACACTAGTTACGCATGTAAGAAGAAATGGTTTCTTTAAGAAGCTAATATAGTTATGTACACAACATTCTCTGCTTCGTGGAACTATAAAAACTTGCGTCTGGTATCCAATTTCTTTTCATATTTTGCTTCAATTTGTATGACACTGAGGATATACTTATCGCTTTATATGATTAGATACAAACAAACTAATAAAAGAATTGAATTCGTAATTGCATAGTGAATTACCGGAGATCCCTGCAAATACATAGCAACAAAGAAACAAAGCATGTTACGGTAACTACGCTTTGTTGTGCGACAATAACTACTAATACACAAAATCAAAGAGTGAACGATAATTTTGGCTGCACAGCATAAGAATAATAATCAAATTACCTCACTGTAAAGGGCATAACTCCATTTTAAGATGTGAACGCAAAGAGCCTATCAGCAATTTTTGTACGACAAATAGGGCACTCAGAACAAGCAAGGGAACATGGTTTACACACTGCCGGAAACATCAAAGTTGATGAGAAATTTGATAAACATTTACCATAATCATTTTTTTATTCAATTTGACTTACAACAAAAATGTCGACAGGGAAGAAGCATTGCTGCCGTTGGCAACTCATAGCATACTTTACAAGTATGCGAATTGGCATCTCCATTACCCATGTATTTCATCTCTTTTTCCTTCATCTCCTGCATTCTTGCCTGGAAACATATCATTTTTATTAAGAGATATCGGCGAGTAACATTTTCGGGAACTTCTAAAATACAATAGTATCTATTAAACTAATCACCAGCTGTCAGCTAGGAAAACACTATGAAAATCTCTTACCTTGAGGCGAGCAACAAGTGGTTCTTCCATGGGAAATTCTTCTCCCGGTTTTGAATCGTCCAACACTTCATTCTCCTTGAGGATGTTAACACCTTCAAAGCCATTGTTCTTCAGATCATTATTGTTCTCAATTTCATTACCTTGACTTTCGTCACCGTTCAAGGCAGGAAGAGCTCCACTCTCTTTCTTTAACCTCGCAACAAGCACCCACATATTTGCTAAATCATTTTCCAGAGCCTCCTCTCTTCGCTTTGACTCTTCACTCTTTTTTCGGTATTCATCTTCTATATACTCCTTTTCAGCCAAGGCAGCCTCAAGAGAAGCCTCTCGTTGTTTCCTCGCCTGCAATTCCATTTTCAAATCATCTATATCAAGATTCCATGACTCGAAGTCATCACCAAATGCTGGTGGGATTTCATTGGAACGACCAGAAAACCTTCCCTTCCTCCCAGGTCTTATGCTATCATTATACTTTCGATTGACACCATTAACTGTCTGTACGGTTCTAGAATGAACCGATTCTCGAGCAGTTAACAACTCCTTTTCCAATTTTTTGTTCTGCAAAGAAAGCTTTGTCACTTCACCAGCTAAATTCTTCAACTCAACAGCTGCAGCAGAGGCTAGCTCTTTTGCATACAGAGCTTCTTCAGCCAATTTTTGATTCTGCACATGTAAGCCACTGTTTTCTTCTGAAAGCTGAACATATTCCAGCTTAAGTTTCTCATTCTCAATTTCCTGCTCAAACAAACCAGAAAGATTAATTGTCAATTAATTGCCACAATTATTATTATTATTATTATTATTATTATGTACTATTGTCAGTGAGTGGAAATGTACAGAAGACTACATATTTTATATTTATCATAAGAAGTAGGATGCAAGTTGTCGATTCATTTTATGCTTATAAAGAAAATTTATCAGGAGCTTTGAAAGTCATAGACAGGGATCATAACACAACATCCCCATGAAAACTACTGAGAGTGAAAGCCATTTTTTTATCCATGGAACGTGGACACTTTGATACTACATGTATCGAGAACATAATACAATGATTTCATCAACCCATTGAGAGCAAGATCCAATGATTTCATTCAGCTGGAGCAATCATCATGATTACAGATAAAGCAATAACCTGAGACTGAAATTTCTTTTGCAACTCATGAACATATTCTTCAGATGAACAAAGATCGGATGACAATAATGATTTGTCGCCAGATGCAGTGAATCGCTCCTCGAGAAAATTCACTCTTTCCTGAAGCTCTTTGTTCTCTGAACACTGCAGTGACAAAAGATACAATCAATATCCAATTTATTTGAGATATTAAGTACTGTAGGAAAGTCCTTGATTAGTCCGTTGGACATTAAGTATATTAGGAAAGAATGAAGATATTTTTGGAAAAAGAAGAAAAAGAAGGATACAGCAACTGACCTTGTTCTGCAACTGTTCTTGAAGAATTCGGTTATCTGCAGATTTGATCTGCATAATTTTTTTAATGGAATAAGAAACAACAAAGACCACAACAACATAATATTATATTATCATTGCTATAGTATATTACGCCTTAGGGCAGTTCCCCCTCAATGTCCATCAAATAAGCACAACTACTGACCTCAAGTTCAAAACCTTTTTCGTTGCACTGGGTCATCAGTTTCATAACAGTCTGGAGAAACAACAAAAGTAGTCCAGTAAATACCTTGTGAGAGCCATAAGAGTTTAGTTTTGAAAGAATTCATAACGCACAAAATATGGGATTGACGGAGCACCTGCTGCATTTCAACCATTGATGCATTAGCAATAGAAGCCTCACCATGCTCAATAATGTGTTGTTCTAAAGCTCTCAATTGTCTCCTCTTTTCTTCAATCTCACGTTCCATGTTTTGGATCTGCACGAAAGGATCATCCGTGATTAATCAACAAAATTGCCATATAACTTAATCCAGTTGCTTTGACGAAGAAACAATGTGCTTCTGAAAAGAATTATAAACCCTTGATTGCCAAAGCCTATGAACCAATTCAGTGTTTCATTGGGAGTTAGAATTTACTAAAAGAAAGAAGAGAAAGGAGCCATTTTGCATGAAAATTAGAAAGTGAAATGCTTGGCAGAGACAATAAACTCGAGATTGTCATACTTGAAATGAGATGTCCGTAAAGAGCTAGAAGTTGGGAGTGGAACAAAGTCAGTTATCTAAATGATTGCACGGTCAAAGAAGGTTGGCCTTAGATTGCATAAAATCTAAAAACAAATAATGAGAAAAATGACGTTTCCTGTGCTTCAGAATTACAAGACACAACTATATATCAAGTTAAGAAATTATACTTGGGTTCTGGAACCATCTGGATCATTAGCAGACTGCTCCACCAAACGTTTCAGGGTGCTGGAGCTGAAGGCAATCTCTCCTGCAAGCATCTTAACTTGCTCGACAAGAAGATCCATTTGATCCGATATTGTCATTCCACCCTTCACATTATACAATCGCAAGTGTGAAAAATTTAGATTGAAAGATATCAATCTTTACAAATGAAAAAATGTAGGATTGAAGAGCTTGAAACTAAAATGTACCATAGCCACTTTTGAACCACTAATGATTTCACCAGCTAAAGTTGATTCAGTAATTATACTGCTAACAGGTGAAAGTTCTTCATTCCACTTGCTAGAAGATCTTCGATGTTTCAAATCACATGAAAGATCTAATGGACCTACTAAGGAAGGTGAGTCCTTTTGATTCCCAACTAATGAACCCTCATGTGGTATGTTAGATTTCTGGAAGGCAAAAGGCAAATGATGAGCATTTGATTCATGAATTTTCAGACAATAGTAAAATTCCAAATAATAGGTCTCATAACTATATTTTATTCTGCAACTTAAAAAATATTACAAGCTAATTAGCTAGACCAAGACAACTATGTCTCGTACATTGATATAAATCCGTAATTGCAGGTAAAAATATGAATTATGCCCACACAAGCTGATTAGCTAGACCAAGACAACTGTCTCGTACATTGACATAAATCTCTGTGTTGCAACAACTGCAGGAAAAAAATATATGAATTTTACTTTTCCATTATTTTTCTCAAATTGTTCCCATACCATGTCACTTTAGGTGCTTAGCTAAGTTAACAGTTATATTAAAAATAAAACCACTTGTCTTTCAATAGAAAAATCCAAAGAAACTCACGTCATCATCTCCCACAGAATAACTCTTAGAGTGACTTGGAATGTCACTCAAACATCCTGGAATCGTATTCTTGGAAGAGACAAGTATGAGTTTTGTCAGCCTCTGTATTCTACTCATGAGAGCCGCCTTTTCTTCCTCTTCTTCTTCCAATCTTGATTGCATTTTTACTTGACCTTCTTCCAACTATTTAGTAAAATAGAGCAGACAGGTTAATAGTGGCCTCTAAAAGTGTAAACAAAACATAATTCTATTGGAGTTAGAAGAAAAGTTTATATAAAAACCTGTTGCCTTAAGATCATAATCTCCTCATGACTAGCACCAGAAAACATCCCGCTCTTAAGCTGATCAAGTTCATGCTTGAGGGTTGAGATTTCTCTTTGATACTTCTTAATTAAAGACTTTTCATCAATAATCTAAGAGAATTTTAACACATGTTAATAATCAAAACAAGTAATTAATCCGTCCATTGAACTTGACCATAAGAAATGAGATAGTAATGAACCTTATTGCGTGATGCATAAATTTCAACCCTCTTTGCCCTACTAGCAAACTTTAATGTGTTGTGAGTTTCCTCCATATTACTGGATGCAGGAGTAACAGTGCATATAAGCTGAAACAATTCATAGATTAGACCAAAAGGGTAAAGCTTCACAGCATCCTTGCTTAACAGTTGATGAAAAAGTGACACCTTATTATGCACAACGAGTTTTTTTTAATTTGAATTCGATTGTTGAACAAAATATAAAGTCAAAGCATTTGGAGTTTCAACAATGAAAGTAGAACAAATACTCACTGAAACATGTCCATGACCACTTAATGAAGATTGCAAAAGGCGAGTAAGCTTCGAATCTCGATATGGAACATGGGAAGCCTTTCCCTCACTCAATTTTCCAATGACCTTTATATTGCAATCATATATCAGTACGTTTCTTACATAATACATCTGCTCATATATAGAATAAACATTTAAAAAGAAGAAGCCACAGGTCATTTGAGATAGTAGTCACTCATACTAGTTCAACTAGACAGTTGACAGTTTCAATTCTTTGTATTTTTTGACTCCCACACTTAGTTGCACAAAACAACATAAATCAATGAAAAAAGTGAGTGACAGGTACATATTGAAATGCATCAATTAATCACTTAGTTATTGTAACTTGAGAAGATTAGTACTATAATGATTTTTTTTATTAAAAAGGCAAGATTAAGTAAAATCAGCGCAGTATGAATGATAAGGTACTTACAGTTCCAAGCGTTAAAAGACTTTTGTTTATGTAAGATCCTTCCTTCCTTCTTAATCCAGTAGTCTCAGTTTTGGAGCTCTCAGATCCAGCTAAATCAATCAAATTCTGATAAAAATTGCAAAAGACATCAACGGAACACCACAATTTTGAAAAATAATATCCTTTATTTAGGCAGAAGAAAATCTTACAAGTTGAGAGAAAATCACACCATCATATTCATCTCCAGGTGCGCTACTTTCAATCATCTGCAGATGTATATATAACTTAGTCACTTATTCAAAGCCATAAAACTAAATTACATATCCATAGACACTTCTTACTAGTGAGGTCTTTTTATTCTCATGACTTAAGTGATGTTATAAGTTCTATATTTGTCAAAAGAAAAAAAAAAGAATAAAAGAATATGGAACAGAGTATAATATGGAATAACTAAACTGCAAAAAACTTGAATATGTTGAGTGCAATTGGGACAAAGTTGGAAACACTTTCTGAACAATTTGCAGTTCATGAATCATATTTTCATTCTTGTAAACCGAGCATTAACAAAGGAGCTCAATATTGTCACATGGACTATTATTTACAAAGATGAAAAAACAAATAGGGAAAAATTTTGTTCACGCTCCTGAAAAGAGAAAAAGCAAATGGTTGAAGCAAAAAAAATTTGAACAAGAAAATCTTAATCAACCACCAATTTAGCATCTGACTCCAACTGAAATTTTCTCAATGAAGCAACTACTTTCTTAAATGTGTAGTAATCGGTTACCACTGTAAATATGGTATGACTTCTGCTACTCAGTAGATTAAAATTATTTGATCCAACATGACGATGCTCTGTCAATTCAAGATCAGTAAAAAAAAATCACTAATTAATTTATCATTAATCAGTTAAAGTACACATAGGCATAATAAAAAGAAAAAGAACAGGTCACACAAAGCAAGAGCACACACTAAAATACCTTCTCCAGCAGCGATAAAAGAGAGTGCATGACTGGGAGATAATACAACTTCTTCCTTAATTCCCTCAACATAAGTGCCCTGTATGAAGAGACAACTATAGATGTGGAGCAGGCAGATCCATAAAGGAGGAAAAAGAGAGTGCAACCAACCAAGGTGTACAAGAATCGGCATAAATTACAAAGAAGAAATCTATAAAACCTGTGCATCTTCTCGAACACGTAAATTCTGACCCGTAGGATCCAACAAATCATTTATAACCTGCATTCACTAGTACGTAAGTGAATGAGTATCTTTAGAACACTAACAACTTTAAACGATTGCCAACAAAACTTGCAATGAAATGAAGAGATTATAATAGTAACTCAAATATAAGAATGTGTAATGACAAGCAAGAAGGAAAAACTTGATAACAAAAATTATAGATTGCAAAGCATGATAATTGTTGATTGATAATTAACACTTATCAAGTCTCTAATTTCTAACCTCATTGTATATTTCAAGATATGATACACGCAATAAGAATTCCCTCCCAGGAGTCTGCAGGAATAAAAATTACAAACCAGTCAAGAAACTGGTACTAAACATTAATCAAACAAGAAAGGGAAAAAACAAATAAACAAGTACCAACACATAATAAGGAAACCTGTTTACTCAATGATAAGTAAATAAAATAAGTACACATTCTTTTAGAAAATAATTCTTCAGTAGGACAAAATAAAAGAATGCAATTGACACATTAATTGCTGCCGATAACCAAAAGAAAGGCTCATCAATAAATATACAGTAATGTCAAACAATAAAGAACAAAAAAATGCACATATGACACTTTATCATAAATATTTTTAGGGGGAATAAAAAAATTAATAACGGAAAAGATGATAGTAAAGGAAAATGGACAAAAGTCATGGCTGAATAAGACAAACATTTGGAAAACAAGAAAAATAGGAAGAACGTTGTAACTGAAAGTTATCTCACTTTAGTTAGAATACTTACATCTTGAATCATACTGAAAACATCTTTTATAGCCAATGGTATAACCCCAGGACAATCTTGATCTCCCTGTAAAATTTTTCAGAGATGCCATCATTATGATTAGATAAAGTTCAGTACAAGGGTGCTCATGAAATACTATTAAAACATTTATAAGGAGAATTTTGAACACAACACTGCAATATAACACCCAAAAAAAGCAAAAATAGCCAGGTAAATAACGCTCCAGACACTCAGAAAAAAAACATACTAACTACCAAAGAACATAAAAATACAGCAAAATTCATTTGGTAAGTTCCAGCCAACGAAGTTCAAAAAGAGCTGACTAACTGTTTTTAGAACAGAAAAATGCTATACTAAATGCACTAAAATAATGTGCATTGAGATGGTCGACGCAAATACTGTAAAGACAGTCAGCATCTCCTTTCTCAAAGAAAAAGCTCAACATAAACAGTCATTTAACTAATTTGCATGCATAACCGAAAAATCATATTTTTCCACTCAACACTTTATAATTAATTGGGCAAGTATGGTGTTCATTTTCCTTAAGAACTTAGGTCAAATATATATTAATGTCAAAACAAGTAATCACTCTTACATGCATAGTGTGTGTCTTCCCACTACTCGTGACACCATAAGCAAAAACTGTTCCTGCATCGTCAGAAACAAACTCTTGATTTCAATTTATTTCTTCCAAACAAGATTTCTTCCAAGGTCAATTGAAGTACGGAAAACCATTTCCATAGTTCCATAAAGTTTTATCCCTGAATTTTTTCCCAATGTTCCTTTTTGAATTTTCATTACACTTATCACACGCAAAATCAATACTTCAAATTCATTAGTTGTGGGAGAAATACTACTTACCATTAACACCTTCCATCGCAGCTTTTACTACAGGCTTAGCCGCAACTTCATACACTTCCTGTGAAATCGTATGTGGTCCAAAAACTCTATCTGCGAGATAAAAACGACTAACTATCATAACTACCAAACTTATTAAGTGAATTGCCTGTGCATACTCTTCAACATCTAAATCTAAATTAGCTTCGCATTTGAGTTAAAGTTACAAATTCCAAAAACAATACCAAATGCATAGGCCGTGGCAGGATTATACTCGCTTCGTACATACTTATCTCCATCTGAATACCAAGCAATTTCATCCCCCCTCTGGAACTCCCTCTCACTACAATTAGAAGTCCATAAATTAAATTATTCAACCGAATCAGATCAATATCAATACTCTAAAACCTTAAGCATTTGAATTATCATATCTAAAACGGTAAAAATCTGCTCCAACAATCTCGGATCTATAATTACCTTAGTGGCCGAAACCGAACCGTCACAGAAATGCTATCCCCAGACCTCGGTGCATCAACCTGCTCCGCTATTAGTTCGTCGTTTGCAAATCCAATCGGCGTTTGGCTTCCACATCCTCTTGAACCACAATACATTGAATCAGACTGACCTTGACTCGGAGTTACGGATCGAGAACCGAGTACAGCACCAGAGTTGAAGGAAGAGGATGCAGTGGTCGAACAAGAGCGAGGAAGCATCCTTCCGTTCATAAATGAAGACGATGAAGATGTGGACGAGTAAGGACTAGATTGCTTGCGATGCGAGAAAGGGGAGCTACTCCGTGCTCGAGACGACGACGCCATTGTGTCAATCGAGTGAGCCGGAGACTCGAGAAGAACGAACCGACAAAAACGAACAGAAGAAAGCTGGAAGTAGAATAAGAACCAGAGGAACAAAAAGAAAAATTGTCAGAAAACTCACATGGTTGAGGAAACAATAGAGAAGAAAATAAAGAATTCTCTCGCCTTTTCACCCACTCTTTACCAGCTTCGCCGCTTTAAGCCATCGCTCAGGATAGAGAAGGCGAGCGTGTGTGCGAGTGTTTGTTTCGTCTTCTTGAAGACAAGGAGAGTTGCAGAGAGTCTATAGAGAGAGATAGAGTGAAGTGTGAATGGGTTAAAGAAGCTTAAATTTGATTTCACAGTGGTGACGTGGCAGAAGAGAGTTGGGTTTAAATTTAACGCAGCAGCCATCAGCCCCGCGAATTTCAGAGGGACTTCGAAATACAATCTAGAAATTTGAGCGGGAACGGCACCGGCCGCCGCTTCAGACGGCGAATAGAGACAGGGCTCTCTTATTTGCGAGTTGTTGAGGGTAAAAACGTAAATACACGCCCGACATTAGACGTTGATAATTAATAAATAATGTCTACTAATTGCAATTGCTTCCTAATTTAAAATTCAAAATTATTTGAAAATTATACCAAAAACCATTGTCGACTAAACTTGACATGCAATAGAGTTGTTTTGAATTGGGTGGTTGATAATTCGAAGAGTTAAATTAATTAATTGTACTGTCAAAATTAATTAATGTGATCTTATAATGATTTGATTTGGTGGATGATAATTTGGAGAAGCATAATTAAATATTGATTATTTTAAAAATGATTGCTTGAATGAAATTGTTACAAAGCTGGAGATGGGGAGAGAGGTCCTGCTGAGTCCCATGTGATGGGGGGGAGTCTTATTTTGCTCTCTCAGCTCTTGGATTTGACGCTGATGTGACCGTCGGGGGAGGAGGTGGAAGAGGAGGTGGAGCCATCCGAACACCAACTCTGGCGAAGGACCTTTTTCAATTCCCGACGCCGTTAGGTTGACAAATCCTCCCACTCAACCACCACCACCACCAGCAGTCTCCTGTCGTGCCTGCACGTAATCACCCATTTTAAACTGTCATTACAGTCGCTGAGCTACGGCCGAAGGTCTTCCAATGGTGTTCACACCAAGAATACACCTTTTAGACACTCCAAATCTTCACTTTACATAAAACGACGCCTCCGTTGTAAAAAAAGGTGGGTCAGGTTATATTATGGAGATGGGTTTGTTTTAACTAAACCAACTACCACATGACAAACGTAATATGTAATGCCTAAATTGATTATGGCGCTGAAAGAGTGGAAGCAACGCATCAGAAAGGAAAGCCCCTGGCTCTTCTGATGAACTTTTCATTCGCACATGTCACCGCTGGCTTGCTTTGCACGTGGGTCCTGCTCTCCATCCTTCCCTTCCAACCCTTTTGTGGGTCCATGATTCTATATTCGTCAGCATCCTGCCTTTTGTGCTTCTCGGCCCATTTGTGACCACACCTTAGATAATATATTTGTGTTTTTTTGTGTAATTTTGAATAATTGAATTTTATATATTTTTGTAGAATAATTCCAAAGCCTTTGACTTACTTTTAATATTAACTTATATATATTCATGCTCTCTTTGACTCACTCATGCATAGAAAGCATGCAATTATTACGCATATATTTCGTAAATTTTGCTGTATAAATCGCTGATTATGATATATAATAGTATGTTTTTTGGTATTAAAATAAAATATTTTCTTCAATTAATAATATTATTATTTATAACATTAATGAAAATAAATTTATATCCAATCAAATTCACGGCTGCCATAACTCAACTTAATAGTCTGTCCCATTAAAATCCCTCTCATCTATGTAAGAGAGTTGAATATTTAGTGTCACGCGTAGTTCATATAACTCATTTTAATGAATTTTTTTAGCGATAGATCATAGGATATAAGTTAGCCTAATAAAATAGTTTCTGGGTATTTTTATATTTTTCCAAAAGTAAAATATAAATAATTTGATAAAAATTACAAGATTAGAAGAGGAGGTAAACAGATGTTAAACGAGGGGTGGGGGATGAGGATGAGTATTCTAATGTCATCTCACAGTTTTTTTGGGCAGTACAAATTCACATCATCCCTCAACAGTCATCACAACCATCATTGAAGCAAGCAAATTGCATAGCGTGGCTCAGGCCTTCTTCTCTGTCTCTCTCTCTCTCTCTCCCTTGCGGTACCTCAAACTCCAAGCTCTCCCATGGCTGCTACGTATCCCAGAGGTTGTTTAGACCCTGAAGCGCCGGAATTCTTCCCCGGTATTTTAACTTCTTCTTTTGTCTCCCCTCCTTGTTCCTCTCTTACAACAGACCCTTTCTTCTACTACCAATCTCTTCCACCTTTTCAGCTCACCTTATCTCCTCATTTCTATTATACGTTTAACCTCTCGACCCACAATTTTCCTCACTCGGCTGCACCGCCACCACCCCCTCAATCGCACAGCTATCTGCAGAGTAAACCCTATGTCGAGGTCGAGGAAAAAATGTCGGGTCGAAAGGACGTGGAGAGGAAGTATAGGAATGATAGCTCTGGTGGAAGTGACGTTTGTGAAAATAGAGGAGAGAAAGGAAAAGTTGGGAAAGAACACAAGGTGAAGTTAAGAAGCGTAGATGATCATCGGAAAACAAATGTGAAATCCTTCGCTGCTAGAAAGAAGAAAGAGGGTTCCTCCGTTGAGCCCGAGCCTGTGGAAAAAGGTGGAAATAACACAACTGTGATGATCAGAAACATACCCAGCAAATACACGTAAATCCTGTTTTCTAACAGCGTATTTCTCTTACTAGGTCAGCTAGGGTTTTCTCTGTGTAGCTCTTTTGTGGGAAATATTTATTGGGAGACTAGCCCTCTGGGTATTTTCCTTGTCTGCGTATGCTTTTGGTCTTTTCGTATGTTGCATTATAGGTAGAGTTCAAAACCTTTTCCGTTGTATTAAATACTCCTAATTGCTTATCTTGTTTCGTGGCTCTCGGGAGGAAATCCCTTAATTTTACTGGTCTTACGGCCATAGAGTTTGGAGGAGATGGTCATATGATAATCTTTGAATTTCGTAAATTTCCATTTCCATTTCCATTCATTTCAAACGATCATTCTTCTTCGGCAATTGACTAAGATTCGTCTGTTTCAGGCGTGATATATTGATGAAGTTTCTCGATCAACACTGCATGAAGCAGAACGAACAGCTGGAAAAACACAGTTCCGATGATCAAATAGAAGATGACCCTATATCAGCGTTCGATTTCCTCTATTTGCCAATAGATTTTCAGTATGTTCGTCTGTTCTTCTGTGTTTTTCTTTTCTATAGAAACATATCGTCATACTATAACCTTACAATTTTATGGACGAGTAAATGCAGTACTGGAATGAACAAAGGCTATGCCTTCGTCAACTTCACAAGTTCAAAGGCAATGTGGAAGTTTTACGAGGAAACCAATAATCAGAATTGGGATCTCTTTCATTCCAACAAGATACGCCAAATAGCCCATGCTAGGCTACAGGTAATACATTAAAACTTTTCTTATACGCATATTGCAAGCTAAAGATTGGTCATTATGGTTATTTCCTCTTATCTGAGGATCCTGCCTCTCTCTCTCTCTCTCTCTCTCTCTCTCTCTCTAAAATACTTTTTCATGGATGAAAACTAGGGTAAGGCAGAGCTGGTGAGACACTTCGAAAACATGGGGTTTCCTTGCGATTCAGATGAAGTCCTACCAGTTTACTTCAGCCCCCCGCGCGACGGATCAAGGGAGTGGGTGGAGCTAACGACTGTAGGAAGAAGAATAGGGCGCAGGAAGTACAAATCAACGCATTACTCTAACACCAACCAAATCTAATTTACTTCTTTCTATCTAGATTTGGCAGCTCTGACGCGATCGCACGAGTCTCTCCATCTCATCTTTCTGTCTTGTCGTTCTTTGATTTTTCATGCTTTTTGTTGCATCTTTCCTTTCTCCGGACCAGAGTCTTCTAGTTCAGTTCTGATCCCATTTAGGTTTTCTCATCAGTCTCTCTGTTGCCTCCAGTTAGAATAAATGGGTTTGTTTTTGGATAAAAAACAGAATGGCGAGATGTTTCTGTGGAGTAGGTTGGTGGAGCTTGGCACCTGGACATGGCAAGAACAAGGTGGTGGGCTCCACCTACTAAACGCATGGTTCTGATACCATGATCAGGTAATATGTAGAACTTCATCTGATCGGTTGTGTAAGATTTTCATATCATAATATGAATTTTCGTCTGCTCTTTAACCCTTTCTGTCGATACATCTCTCTTTATGAGCCTCAAAAGAGTCGAGATTGGGGAGAAATCACCTAGGGCTTAGGGTCTGGTTACGGCGGAGAAGATCATAGCCCACGTCTCTCACTATTTTGTGTAGTTAATGCGATGGAAATATCGTACCCAGTTTGTGTAATTATTACTAATAGCCGTCCTTGAATATTGATAAAGAATTTCATATCGATATTATTAGGTTATGGGTCTGGACTTAAGCACAGAGAGAGAGAGAGAGAGAGGGTAGACTAGAGAGAGATGGATTAGGGTAATAGCTAACCCATAATGATGATGGTGGTCTCTGGCAGTTGCAGCCTCCTGCCCGTCATGAACAATGAATTAAGGGCTGGCCTGTCCTCTCATTACATCTCCCTTTCTTTCATTTCTATTTTATGAAAATATCTGTGAAAGAATAACACTTTGCCAAAACTTAGAGGACAATATCACCCTGCCACTGCGTAGTGAGAAATACATAAGAGGAGTTTCATAAAGAGAAAGAAACTCTCTACATTTGAGGATTTTGGACAAACCGCAAAAGTTTCTATTCAAATTCTGACCAACAATCTAAGGCTGTTTCGAAATTCTCTTCAAGGTGAGGATAAGTTTATTGTTAAGTTTGTTAAAGAAAATATTGAAATTATGTTGATTTGAGATTCAATTCCAATTTTGATTTAGAGTTGTTTGGTTGTTATATTATTGAATTCAGACCCGGTTTAGGCCATGGATTGGTTGACTCAAACCATGATTTAAACCCAATTTTTAAGGACATTTTAGACAATTAATCCGATTTTGTTTTTGGTTGATTCGAGGCTAATTTTGGAATTAGTTTAGGCCTCCGACTCGATTGTTCTCGAGTCATTTTCTTAAGCCTAAAATTTATAAATTTAATGGAATAATTCGATCTAATTTCATAAAATGATTATTTCTAGATTTCGAGATTTGAAATTTGGACTCAGCTAATTAGTTGACGTTCTCGTATTGGATTGAGCTTTGATTATTGGTTAGTCATTGTTAAGTAGGAGTTTTATTTTATGTCTAGCCTTGCGTCATTTTCCAAACGATTAGTTTGAAATGTGATTTCATATAAAATGACGGGTCTGTTATGACCGTCTGTTTTAACGATATTATATGTACAATTTTTCACTGGATATTTTATTTCGAGCATGTATATCATTTAATTGACCCATGACGAGGTTTTGTTTTATATACGCACATTCGATAGTTGAAAAATGTGTTTGTTATGTTAACTAGAGTAATGGGGCAACTGATTGTGTCATGTCCCTAGCCACAAAACCATATACCTGAGCAAGATATTATTATTGTAGCTTTAGCAATCATTGAGTATCGTCTTGTTCTATGTGTCTATGACATTGTGTGCCCGAAGCCGTGAGTGACTCCATTTTCATTGAGATTTCTGTGGAGCATATTTTACATACTCACCACAATATAGTGAACGTTTTTCACATTTTTTCTCACTAGTCGATATTACTCAGTTTTAATTAAATATTTTAATCATGACATGCTCCCTCATTTAATTTATAAAATTCTAATTGTTGAATGTAAAATGTTTCCCCTATTGAGTTTAGTCGACTCTCCTCAAACGACATATATTTAAGTGTTAATTTGGAAGATCGCCAGTGGCCGTCGTCGGATTGAGCTGACATATCTCTTAATATTTTAGTATTTTATTTCGAGAGTCTTTGTGAGATTAAACTCCTTTGTTTAAAATTTGAAATATATTTGTAAAAATTTTCAGAAATTATTGTACTTTTATTTTGGACATATATTATAACTTTATCTCGATGTCATTATTGGACATTCAGTATAACTCATTTGGTCAGGTCCTCATAATTATTATTATTCACTAAAGTCTTCTGCTGTATAAATAAATAAAAAGCTAAAAGGTCGGACGGTTTGGTTCTGTTTTCGGCCGGGTCGCTCCCCGTTTGTCTTGAGTCCCCTCCTGGAAGTGACAGAATTCGCAGGCGAAAAGAGTTAATACCCATAAAAAAAACTGCAAGTATTTGTGACTTCAGAGACTTTCAATGGAAAAGAACTATTACCATGAACAATGAATTTTAGAAAATACTATATAAGTTGATTTTAATTTTTTTTAGTTTTATAATTTAAAAGATTTTATTAAAGAATATATAATGTTTTAGATGTCAGATGATTGAAAATTGTTTTACTATCTATGGAAAAATCACAAGTTGTCTATTTTTCCACGAAGAAGACAATGAAGTCGTCTCCTGATTTCTATTTTAATGACTCACTTTCTGCAACGGAAAGACAACGTTCCATAATGGAAAGACAACGTTTTTTAAAGGAAAATATAACTGCGATGTTTGCTCCATGTTTTTCCCATAATTGAGTGTTTTATTTGTTAGCAAATATTGTTTTATAATTAATTTTTCCACGAAGAAGACAATGTGTAATATCCCAAAATTTTATATCGGAATTTAAAATTGATAATTGAAAAATAATTGGAGATATACGAATTAGTCGAATACATTATCGGGATATTACTAATGACGTAATCAATATGTTATAATTTTTAATTTAGGAAAACTAATTTGGGGAATATTTGAAAAAATAATCAAAGTGTGAAAAATATAGGAAAAATGTGTACAGTGAGTTTCGAACTTCTGAGGATGCTAATTTGGACAGCAATTGGCGTCCTAATCTCCAAGTTGTCCACATGCAGACGCCAACGGACCTTTGCGGATAACAGCAGAACCGTCCGCTTTGAATCTGTACAAAACTGGACACATTTGGACGGTAGCGGACGAAAGAAAAATGGCGTCCAAATGAATCTGTCCTTAAACTGGACACATTCGGACGGTAGCGGACGAAACAGACAAGAGAAAAATAGCGTCCGAATGAATCTGTTCTAATTATGGGAACATTCGAACGGTAGCGGAGAAGCGGACGAGAGAAAAATGGCGTCCGAATGAATCTGTCCTAAGTCTGGACACATTCGGACGATTGGGGACGCCTCATGCAGACGCTAAATGGCGTCCGAGATGCATTTAAGATGGTACAGAAGAAGGACTGGGGAGGCGTTTTCTCGTCCGAAAACTAGTTTCGGACGATGCGGACGACGCACCTCATCCGGAATGGCAAAATTGGCCGAAAAACCCTTTTTAAATCTGATGCTCCCCTCTTCCATATCCCATGTTGCTTTCGATTCCTTCAGTTGGAAGGAGGCTTCCTACGACCACTCCTCTGTCAATGAGTAAGTCTAGTGTTCTGGGTGTTTTGTTTTCTCGGGTGTTCCTCCATTCGATGTTGCAATGAAAGTTATGAAGGGAAGGTTGGAGTCGGATGATCTGGAACTAATTCCCTCGGTTGAGGTAAGTTGGATTTCCTCTCCTTGCTGTTCGGATATTTGATTCAGTTATGTTAAATTGTATGGAGTAGTGAATGTTGAAAGGATTGAAGGTTTTGTTGGATAACCAGTTATGTTGATTTTGGTGACAACCTCTGTTGAATGTTTGGTTGTATGTTGATTGATTTTGGGTTGTAACAAATTGTTTTGTCTTCTGTTTGTGAGTTGCTGCAAAGTGGATAATGGACGAATGACTGATGATGGATGGCCGACATGCTGACAATTTCTAAGGAATGTGATGTATTGCTGCTTTTGGACATACTTCAGGTAATGAAATCATTCATTGTTTGATGTTGGCCTGAAGTTGTACACTTGAGGATGGTGAATGGATTATTGGATGTTCGCCTACGTTGGATTGTATTTATCTGGATATTATATTGGCCTTGGTTTAGATGTCTGTTAATTGTTAAGTTGAACGATTGCTAGTCAAGTTGTGGCTCTTAGAGACTGTTAAATGGTTGAGTCTTTGTAATGACTGTTGGGACTTTATGTTTGGCACGAGAATGGTAATGACATAAGGCATAATTATATGATGTATATGATGGACTTGGGTTTGATTGCAAGAAATGGTTTAGTAAATTGCCTTGTTGTTAAGTGTTCTTGATTGGTAAACTGCCTCTTGGTTTGAAATGCATATATTGTGCATATTGATCATTATTGACTATGGAAAATAATTGTCGGTTTTGTAAGATTAATTTATCATGACATATTGATGGAATTAACAATATTGTGGGTTTTTGCTATTTCGTCATAATTGTTAAGGTTTAGGGGATTGTTATTAATGCATAGTTGTTGTGGTTTTGAAGGTACGAATAAGAGAAAAGAAACAGAAAGGCGTTGTGGACGCCATGTAAGTGATACTTACTGTGCCTTGGTCTTCGGACCCTACATCGCAAGAATTAGGATTGCATGTTGTGTGTTTACTAGATTTAGGTTCTTTTAATGATGTGTTTATTAGACATTTATTGCATATATGATTGTATGAATCCACGTACATATTGTATGACATAATAATCTATGTAAATAGGCATGTGGGAGTACGGGAAGTTAATGATGTCCCATTGTCATATAGATTCGTGTTGGACGGATTAGAAAGAAAATAGGTTAGCGACATGGGATACCAGGGTTCATTGCTTCCTATTCTGAAATCCCCAATGTTCTCATAACAAATGAGTGTATACGGCCTGAGTAACCTATTGATATATATATATATATATTGCTCCTTTGTGGATTGACTGGGTTACTCATGGTCCCACGGTGTTTGTCATGTATGCACTCTTGACTTAAATTGCATTGTATGATTATGCATATCATCTGCACTTCACTTTATCACTTATTGAGCGTTAGACTCATTAGTTTAGGTCTTGTGTTGTACGTACGAATGAGCAACAGATGAACAGGTGAAGGATAGTTGATGAATGATTTGCACAGGTGGATTTTATGGCTGGCTGGGCTAGAAAATAAAAGGAAAAGTATTTGAAAAAGAGTTTTGTAAATTATTTCTTATTCTTAATGATGTTTTTATTCCGCTGCGTTTTATTCAAAGAATGTTATGGTTTTTGAACGTAAATTGATAAAGGTGAAAGAAAACTGAGAAAAGTGAAAGTAAAGCGATCGGGTGTTAGCAATCAAAGTAAAGCAATCGGGTTTTAGCAATCGAGTGTTAGCAATCGGGTTTTATGAAGGAAAAAGACTCTAATGTTTTTATGAAAAGAAAAGTTTTGAATTTTACGTATTTTAAAAAGACGGGATGTTACACAATGAAGTCGTCTCTTGATTTCTATTTTAATTACTCACTTTCTATAGCGGAAAGACAACGTTCCATAATGGAAAGACAACATTTTTTAATGAAAAATATAACCGCGATGTTTGCTCTATGCTTTTCCCATAATTAAGTGTTTTATTTGTTAGCAAATATTATTTTATAATTAATTTGTCATTAATTTCATAGTATAGTATAGTAGTTGTTTTGTTAATTTATCATCTCTTTTTATATGGAATAATAGTTTTGCTATAAACATATTAAAAAACAAGTGTCTATTGGCTGATTATGTTGAATATATATTAATAGAAATAGTAATTATTCTTTTCTTTGTTAAAAATTCTTTAGATCCGAACAATTTAACAAAACTAATTTTTTTTATTAAAAGAATTTAGAGGATAATTCATAATTCTCTTTGTATTTGATATTTTAACAAATGCAAAGCTCTTAATTTTTATTACGTTAATTAATTAATAATTTATGTTAATTATTTATAATATATCATGTTGCATCAATTAATTATTGTAAAATGTAAACATAATAATTAAATATTATCTGCTTTGAGCATAGTCATATGCAGAGCTCCATTATTGCGTGGCGCTTCAAAACATTTTGTACTAATTAACAATAAAATTCACTTATAAATCATATTTCTCAACTCTTCCACAAACAACATAGTGAGATTTGATACATTTGCCTAATGTTGGGTCTGTGGCATGGGAAGACTGGGCTATCATGACTGACAGTCGGTTCAAACTCATACTGAGTGTGGTGTTTAAGAAGTTTTAACTTGATGGCCACAATGAAATCAAACTAATGGGTGACGCTCAATTGACGGATTAAGATTCAAAGGACTTGTCCAGGGGAGATACAATGATACATGATGTGGTAGTGCACCTGGCTCCGTCGTTGTGTGTCCTCTCTGGCCTCAGGGTCATTGTCTGAGCAGCCGTTTTGAGCTTCTCAATTTCAAATAGACTTGTTTTTGGCGAGAATGCCAGTGGGAGAAAGAAGACGCATTAGAGCAACCAAAAATCGTGCCTGCAAAATACGTCAGGTCAGTGTCAGTTTTATGATTTAACTTTTCTTATTGAATATGAAACTATTCTACTTTAAGAATATAACTCTTAGACATATTGAGACGCCCACACAGCAGAGTGATTTGTATTCTGTGCTGATATTGGAGACGAGGAAGCTAAATTTGTCTTAACTGATCATTTAGAAATCTTGATCGCTTAAACCAAGAGTTGAATTAGGTTGTTTTAATTGAAAAACAGATGACATTATAGCACGACAACTTTAGTCTTTACCCATTGAAATCCGACGAGAGCAAACCAGCAACCTGCCAAACCGTACCCTCGGACCAGCTGCAAAGAAAATGAAAGAAAAAAATAAAGAAAATGAAGAAATAAAAGTAAGCAAATAGAAATTTAGATGTGGATACTTACCAATAATAGTATTGTTGCTACGCATAAACACCCAAACATTGCGAAACTAATATATGAAAGTTCCCTTCCAGCCTGCATGCAGAAGGTAGCAAAACAACAATCTTGTCATGCAAAAATTAAGTACCTGCGTATTATATGTGCTCATCGCTTGACGAGTTGCAAAGTTCTTGGGAAAAATAATTATGGGTAACCATTATGCAGAATTACATTTTTGTTGGAAACTAAATAGATAAGCTTAGCATAAGAAAATGGATGTGCACCTACCAGCAATGTGCCCTCTAGACTGTGAGTGCAAGGCGACACCCACAATGCCAGAAAGAAAAATATCAACACTTTGTGCATCTGCATTGACAAAAGAAGTGTGAGGGCGCCCCAATTCAATCCATTTCAAACAAAGAACGTTGATTCATATGTGTTCCAAAAGGCATGATATGAATGACAAACACAGAAACCGCCTTTCTTCTTTTAAGTAACCTGTAGAACTAGAAAAGTCTTATTTAGAAAAAGGTAATGTTAGGTTGACACCCTATTTTTGCACCTAGTATATGTCGTTCAATAAGTGGTTGATGTAATCTATTATTTTAAATATTTACATTATACTATAATAATTTTACTAATGAATGAATGATATCAATAACTCGTAAAATTAGAATGTAAAAATAGTGTCAAGTATAACTAACCTCTTGTATGACATTAATATCTTGAGTAAACATGTAGGGAAAAAACCAAGGAATGGATATTCCAATAGCCCCTATCAAGGTTCCAAGTATAGCTCCAATAATCACTAATGATTTCAACAGCATTCTAGCCTGAGCAAGCATAATTTCAATGAGTACAAATCCTTAAAAATCAAATTTCAACTGTCAGGATGATATAATTACTTGTTAATTAGTTTAAACAAATGAGGTAATTGGGCTACTTAAATCACTATATGTGAAATTGCATTCTTAGATTATTTGATTTCAATAATTAGCAAATTTTGATCTTTTCTGTTGTAAATCAGAGAACCATGGATTATAATGAAGTTTTTTTAGCTTGCAATATGGATGAAATGGAAAGTCATATAAACAAGGTTAACGTTCATTCACCTGATGCAAATTTTGTTTAACTCCACATAATAATTCAGGCATAAATGACTGAGCGCTTTGAGAGAGAGGTTCCCCCCATACCACAAACATGGCAAACGTTTGACACATCACCTGTTAAGATTGGGGACATGATTAATCAATTTCTTATGCTTTATGTAAGCAGCTGTTAATGTGAAAGACTGGATTAGGTCTGGCTTTAAAAATTGCAAACCTGATGTGCGGCCCCTGAGTATGTTCCCATTGCGGTGGCACAATATGTAAGTAGAGAGTAAAAGGCAACCTAAAATACCAATATGCACCGGAAGTACGAGCACTGGAGTTAGGCAATGTGAGCTGTATGGTGAAAATTTTAGATTTTGCATTTGAAAGAATACCATACTTTAGAAAACATTGATACAAAGACAGGAGCAGCAATTTCAAGTATTTTCTGAAACTCGATAGGTGAGGGAACAGAGATGGCAAAAGCACTGTATCCTTTCCTTTGTAAAGCTTCAGTCATCATGTAAGCTGAAATAATCTACAAGATATACTAACTTTTATAGTCAGTGGTAACAAATGGAGAAATTATTATGCACTAGTTTAAATAAGTCGGTTAATAAAACTTGCCACATGACAAGAATCTTATTGTTGCACTAAGAAAAAATTATTAAACACAGGAAAGTCCCTCGGTCTTAAATACTTTATGTATAATTATTTCTCCTCCTATGGATTAGTATCTCCCATACATCCATATACAGTGCAGAATCATTACTTGAGAGGCCATAGTGGCAAATGCTGCGCCCTTAATCCCATAACCCAGCAAACTGCATAATACTAAATGGCCAATACCATTCACGATAATGGCAACAATCAATGCCTTCAAAGGTCCTGAAGAGTTTTTCATACCGAGACTGAAATTAAGAAACATATCAGAACACTTCAAAAAGTAAAAGGCTTAGGTGCTCATATCTAGAAAGTTAGTAAGCTTGGGAAAATAAGTATTTTGACCTTGCACTCTGAGCAATTAACCCATAAAGAACTGCAGGCCAAGCTAATCCTCGAATCTGTGAAAGAAAAAAAGATGATGTAAAGATCAAAATATATCTTAGAATTCAATGAAGAAGATCATGTGAAAGCAGAAGAAGAAAATAGATGACCTAAGAAAAGACCTGAAACAACTAGTATTTATGTGACTGTTATAATCTTAGGAGACATTCCACTGAAGTAGCCGGAAAAGAATTACAAGAAGGAAATCGAAAGCTTTTTATTGTATTTCTCCTTCTGATTATCAATCAAGTTAGAATTTTCGTATGTAGACGTGAAAATAGATATTAGATTGCATGGAGGAGAAAAAAGGACCTGAACGTATTTTGTTGCTACAGGAACAATATGCAAGTTCTTTGGCCCTGCAAAAGCTGAAAAAGAAACAGAATCAAATTCACTGGTTCTTTGATTTACTGCGTGTCTCAAATATTTAGTGACTACACTCATTTAAGAATATAAAGCTGATGTAGCCAACATAATGATGAAAAGATTTATTAGTCATGCTTACCAGATAATGCCCAAGAAGAAAGAAATTGTGTAAACAAAAGCATCAAAATGCCGAACGTCAATCCAACAAAGAGAAAAATGGATAATTGATGTTGTGCTTCAATTTCATCCTGCACCACCATTTTCAGATTCAGAGAAGAGCTCGGTGATTGAAGTCTCGACATGCATCATATATAAGGGAGTTTAAGGATCCATTCACTAGATTGCAGATGTTTGACAAAAGGACCAATTCGAACTGAGCAGTAGTATCTTCGCTGGGTGGAGAACAAGAAGAAGACGTTGGTAGAGTAGCCACAAAGAAGTTGGCCCTTTAGGTGGCTCTAATACCAAACGTTCTAATTATTAAAGTAAACTCAAAAAATCTTTTCAACTGACATACAAGTTCATGAGAAAAATTTGCTGATGAAAAATTCATTAGCTTTCATCACAAAACTCTCATCTTTAACGAATTTGAAAGTTTACAAAATTGTCACTGATAGACTTAGTTGATTAGCAAATATGTAAAATCGACAAAATTGTCCAAACACAATCAGCAAATTTATAAAATTGACATCAATCAACATAAGTTCAGTGAAAGCTTTTGAAATCCAACTCTAATTGGCATGTCAAAACTAAAAAAAAAAAAAAACAAATTCTCCTCATTGCTTTGGTACGTTATTCTCCCTATGACATTATGTCATGTCAAACTATGAAGATGAAAGTGAATATTAACCGAAATCCATTGGTGATTCGTGTTTTAGTAGTGTTCCGATTTTTTAATTATTCCTTCCCAAAAAGTCTCCACTAAAGATCTTTTTTCTCTATTGATGATGAATGTTCCAAGGAGATTCTAAAAGTTACTAATGAGAATAGGGGACTCTAACATTTAGTTTATTATTAAGTGTGTAATTACGAGTTTGTCCATCACAAAATGAAAGAACTATTATTTGTCTCTACATATATTTTGGCCAATTGAGCATGACCAACATCATCTTATGTATTAAAAGCTTAATTATTAAATATGCATTAAACTACTTTTAAAGGGATTAATATAATTACAGCTATAAAGTACCATATATGGTATATGTAAGCTCATTTGATATAATAAAGTTTATCTAACATTACATCCTAAGGGCAACCTTGGCGTTGATTTGTCATTGACTTGTGTGGAAAGCTAGTGTCTACAATATTCTAGTAACTTTGTTTAATTAAAGAGACGACTTTCATTAAAATAGAGAAAATGGGTATTTCTTGAAAACTAATATTTTATCAATTCTAAAGTACCAAATTAAAAATTTCTTCAAAAAGAAAGAACTAACCCGTTTGGCTAGCGCAGTTGCTACCATGTTTGATGTAGAAATTGAAAGGAACGCGAACAAAAGGTTCATGTTATCGCAAAGTACTGTCGCTAGACCTGCGCAAACAAACCAGCATATATTTTTCTTCATCTAGAACCGAATCGGAAAAGCTTCTTTGCTTTTCTTTCCTTTCCGTAACAGAACAGGGAAATCTCAATTGTCAGTGAAAATTGAAGCTGAAAAAAGTGACCTAACGCAGACAGCTCTGTGGAGCTTCCCCGACCGACCACAGCTGTAGATAAGAGACTCATCAACGGCGCGCAAATCCAAATCCCAGTAGCAGGTCCCGAAAACATTAAAATCTCCTGCATTTGCTTCCATATACTCCGATTCACCAATTCCTCTCGCTTCAATCCGATAACCTCCCCCACGTTCCCACCTGCGGGCGTCGAAACTGAAGCGACGTCCCCTTGTCCGATTCCCCCATTTACACCGACAGCGAAATCTCGGCCGGATCTTCCCCAACCAGTCATCAAACGACTCTCATTATTATTCACAGAAATCACTCGTAGCCTCTGCAGAAGGACAGAATGGCGGAGACCAGAGGTTCGACCGAGTGAAACTGAAGGCCGGGAAAAGCATTGGAGAGTAGGATTGTGCACAAAACTCCGGGAAGGCAGAGATACGAAATTGAGCTGCATCACCAGATGGTCGGAATTTGAGTTAAGGAAGAAGAATACCGAATCAGCTGAAGGTTGGATCACACTATCGTAGTGAGATCATAAGCAAATAGAAGAAGTGCGTTTGTAAATCGGCAACTCGCTCCGATATCGAGGCGTTCGTAAATTTTATAATAAAAGCACGGAACAGTCCATGCTTTTATTTCATATTTTAAAATTCAAAAGCCGTGGGAAGGAATCCATGGTTTGGGATGATCAGGTGGTCGCTAATAGCCGTCTGATTGGATTACTACTGGGTCAATGCATTCGCCGGTAAAGCGAGCGTAACTCGCCCCGCCTCACCTATAATTCTCCCGCCTATTATTATAGTTATTCCTTTAAGTAGAGGTGGGAAACAGTTCGGTCTCAACCGAGTAACTGGATCGAACCGAGCTAAATTGCTTGGTTCGATTTGGTTGTAACACATATATTTACTGTTTATGACCGAACAGGAACCAAACCGAGCATATTCGGTTCGGTTGTTGGTTTCTCATTTGGAAAATCGGGTAAACCGATAAACCGATATTTGAGTGGCTTCTTGAAGAAGCCTTCTTCAGTTATTCTTCTTCTTCGACTGCGACTGCGAGCGGCGACTGTGAGCGGGTGCGACTGCTAGCGGTTTGCGACGGCGAATCCATTCTTTCAGTCACGGTGAGTCTCACCTCTCAACTCTTAAGTCTTTCATCAAGACTTTTCTTTACATTTTCAATTGTCAGATCTCATCGACGATTTGAAAACAGGAAAAAACTGGCGAGCTCTCACATGCACCGACGATTTGAAAACAAGCGAGCTCTCAAGTCTCACCGACGATTTGAAAACAGGAAAAAACAAAAAGACAAACAAAAGGTTTATCATCTTTCTGCTGGATATGCGAGAGTCATGGATATGATTTTAATTTCATTTTGTATTTATTTTCTGGTATCTTCTATGCTTGGTCGTAAAATTCTCGATGCTGACCTTGGCATCTGTTTTCGCCCAATCTGGTTTGAAACTAAGTTATATTCTTCTATAATTTTATAAGATTTTAGGAAAAACTCGTCAGTCTTCATTTTTGTTCCCTTGTCAAATTACATGCCCCCAAACAACTACAGAATAAGTTGATCACTGTCTCTTTTGGGATCCTTTTTGACCAAATTACAAATATTCTTCTTTTGGTTTGTATAATTTGCACAATGATTAACATTGTAATTTTGTTATTGACCTTAGTTGCCTTAGTTGAACTTTTTTCTTACATAGTCTATGAATCTTTGCCCAGAGCAGATACATGGCTTTTCTGGGTTCCTATCCTGCCATTTTAGACATTAACTTTTTTGAGTACTATCTGTGTAATAAATCTCATGTACCCTCTTTTGAATGACTTGTTTGACGCTATAGCATGGGAAGCTCTTCCATCTCCTGTAATTGGTTGTAAAACTTACATGGCTTAAACGTAAGTATTCGGTTCGGTTTAATTCAAAACATTAAACCGAATACTTAATAATCGGTCTTATACAAAAACCAAAAATCGAACCGAAAACCGAACCAAATATAACAGAATCGAATACTTCGATTCTTGTTCGGTTCATCATGTGGTTCGGTTCATGTTCGATTTCTAAAAAAACCGAACCTAATAGGTTCGATTTGAATTTAAGCAAAAATTGAATCGAATCAAACCATTTCCACCCCTACTTTTAAGACAGTGGCCTCCTCCTCCTCCTGTTTTTATTTTTTTTAACACTAAATAAATTTTTATTAACGAATGAACATTAAACTATGAAAAATAAACGAAATAAATATTATTCTTACATTTTCGTTAAAAATTTAATTTTTTTTCATAGCAAATAAATCATCTTTAATAGACCTGTATATAAAGTAGTTGTAGTCAAAGATTTATTTTTCTAGGTAGAAATCAAGTATCTGCTGCAAAAATGATTTTTTTCACCATGGAAAAGATATTTTTTGTAGCATAAAGGGTAATTTCAGCAATGGATACTTGCCTTCTGCTATAAAATCTTAATTTCCTCAGCGGAAACGTGTCTTCTATTGAAAAACTGGTAAGTAGAAACAACTTGTTATAAGTTGGAAATGGACCAATTAAGGTACTAGTCATGCTTAAGGTTATACTTTATATTGGGGTCGTGCTTCACTCTCAAGTTGTACTGAGTAAATTAAAATTCCACAATGGATGACAATAATCCTTTGCGGAAAGACCACAAATTTGCTACTGAAAAAATTTAAATTTCTAACAAAAAAAATTGTGATAACGATGTTTGCTTTGTTTATTTTTTATAGTTCAACATTTTATTTGTTAGTAAAAATTATTTAGTATTTATATTTTCATTGATCTTATAATCTAGTGCATTTTTTTTTATAATAAAATTGAGATTATTTTTAAAAAATAGGTTATGGATCAATATAACTATTGAGCCCGACTCATCCAAATAGAGCGGCTGAGTGTTGAAAAGCATACTTGGGGTCGGCTCATGATCTGAGTCGGGTAGCTCAGTCTCCAACCCTTAACTTTAATTACGTTACTCCTTCTACAATCGCTTGATCAATTCCCGTGCAAGAAAGAAATCAATGTGGTTACCATCAATCTGTGTTTGCGTGTGATTTGCTTTACCTACTACTTGATCAAGTTATAGGATTCTCCACACGGTTCCCAATTGTTTGAACCAAGAGAACAGTAGTAACGGGCCTGTCCAGAAATCTTCTTTTGGGCTCAGCTATAGTAATTGGGCTTATGCTAGTTTCCTCTGTTGTTAATATAATATTAGATTAATAATTTTAGCCCAAGATCCTAATTACTTAATTCATTCCCCATTAATTTCAACTCTTTTATGTTTAGCATTTTATAATAATATTTGGGTGACTTCAAGAACTAACGATGACTATGGACCACTTATTTTTAATTGTTAGATTGGACTAAGTCATAGCCGTAAGACTACTTCTAGTTGGACGAAGATATTCAGCGATCAATAATCATATTTTATTTGCGGTAGTTAAAAATGTATTAAAAAATTAACTCCAACACCATGATTATCTTGTTCATATTTGTCGTGGGAAAATCTTCGTATAAATATAATGAAATTATATTTAATAATACGACCCAGTAAACGTGAAAATGTTATTACATGTCATAAAGTATTAATACCAAAACAAATGAATAAATAATAATAATTACATGTCACAAAGATACTAATTATATAGTTTTCAAATTTAAGAAGTCAAAAAGGGTTTGGCCTGTCAAACACGTGGAAAAAAATAAAATAAAATAAATAAATAAACAAATAAAAAAAAATGATGTTTATGTTATTAATTATCATTTTTTTTTATATAAAAACATAATTTATTATATGAATATATATAAACAATATAATTGATATCGCATAATTTTCAAATTTTGATAGAGACAATTTATCAAAAATGTCACATATGCTGCACATGTCTCAATCTGCACGCAAAAATATCGGCATAAAAATGTCACTACACCTGTTAACGATGCCAGCTTTGGTAGGTGAGATTGTTTGTCGTTTGGTCCTGGGATGTTGAAAGCCAATTAACAAGAACAGTATTGATTTAGATGAAT
>CM039471.1:4613236-4738568 GCA_022433065.1 Begonia loranthoides
TCTTGTTAATTGGCTTTTGAGGGGGGGGGACCATGTATTGTTGTCAATTGAGGAAGATAGTTTGTCAATGGAGGAAGATACTGTCGATTCAGACAAATGACTCTTTTTGAATAATCCTTTTTTGGCAGTCAATTATGGATCAAGTGGTATGGTAGCGACCGAATTTTGATATCCATGCACAGTTGAATTGTTATGGTGGCTGTTTTTTTCACCGCCACAGCTTTTTTTTCCTGGTCCGTGTGTAATGTGTACATATATAGAAACAAATACGTCTTCCTCTACCAGGTTTCTTTTTACACTGCAACATGTCGAATTTAATATTGTGTTTTCGCGATTCACGTTTTCTCGGTCGCCATCAACATCTATTTGCTTAATTGATGTTCTTAACTTCGTAACTGCTCATTCATCCACACTAGGTTTGGTAGCCGTTTTGGGTGACGAGAAGGACGAATACCCAACTCTCGTGATCAGTTGTTTTCTGGTGTGGGTTTTTGTCGTGAATTTTGAGAACTTGGGATTTGTGTTTTCGTTTTAGATCTCTTTTGGTGCGGAAAATGGGTAGCTTGGGGGCGATTCTAAGGCACCCAGATGATATTTACCCGCTCTTGAAACTGAAAATGGCGGTGAGGCATGCGGAAAGGCAGATCCCGCCGGTGCCTCATTGGGGATTCTGCTACTCCCTGCTTCCCAAGGTTTCTCGAAGTTTCGCTCTCGTTGTTCAACAGCTCGAGCCCCAGCTTCGCAACGCTGTAAGTCGAATCTCGCATTCTCAGAAACTATGCAATTCTCAATTTTCATTTTCTGAAATTTAAATTAACCAACTTTTATTTGACATTGCTCACGATGATCTTGTTTTATCGATTAGAACGAAATGCAAAACCGTACTTACCTAGTTGCCAGTGGATTGAAATTTGAAGAACTGAATGATTTTTGTCTTAGAAAACACAACTTTCGTATTCACGATGATTTTTGTCCAAGAAAACACAACTTTCTTATTCTGAACGGGTCAAATTTCTTCCCATAAAAAGTCAAACTCTTGTTTCAAACAGATCTTGGTACTCTCAAGGCTTAATTTCGTTTGTAAAATCCCCAAAATATTTGCTAAGAAAGCCTTGTCTTTGGTTTCTGGCGATTGCTTTGTATTTGTATTTTTGCTAATGCTCTTGGATCCTGATGATTGAAGGTTCTTTCTCTTCTTCCATCAGTTGATTTTTAGGACATTATTGGATAGTGCAATCGATGCATTTCTATTTATTTTCTATGACTAAGATATGCCTTATTGTTATGGTTCATGTTAATAAGCTTTGACTAATCCCATTTGCGACGGTTATAGTGGTACTGCTGTTTAGAGGTTGAATCTTATAATTTTCTCTACAAGGATGGAGGATAGACTTTTTCTCTATATCCAATCTCTCTCTCTTTCATGTTGATCCATTTAAACTTTGTATATTTTTACATTTACCATAAACTTTAAAATTTAAAACTAATTCTCAGCTTGTTCTTGCTTAATTATCATGTCTTTATTGAAGCGTTCAATCTCAAGTATGTTATAATTTCTGACTTTTATCCGATTCCTTCACAGGTATGCATCTTTTATCTGGTTCTTCGAGCCCTTGATACCGTTGGTACGTACCTGTAACTGCACCTGTTGTTACTAATGGAGCCTTTATTGCATGCTGCAAGTGCTTACCTTGTCTTTAGGAGATTGGACAGCAAATGGAATTTGTGATGACTAGTTTTCTCGTATGGTTAGGATTGAGAATTTGGAGTATGTTCCACTTTTAAATAGTTGGTCTTTGACATTGTTTTAACAGATTAAGCTCCTCCACAAGATGTAGAAGTTAGTCTTATAAGTTTTGATAAGTAATCCAATCATAGAAGTGGACCGTCTATATTGCTGCATAGGATCTTTGCTTTCACTTTAAAAGAAGATAGTAGTTAAACTTCAAGCCATCAGATAGTCTAAACTAAATTCATGTGTTCGAGGCTTTGTTCTGGCTTCAATGCATCTGGATTTTTTATGCATAATTTTCTTTGCTGTATGTGACAGTCCGTAAATTCTGTATGACATAATTTTCATCTGTAATCACTTTGGTTTACCATTCTCAATGGTTTCTTATCAGAGGATGATACAAGCATACCCACAGAAGTGAAGGTGCCTATCCTGATAGCTTTCCACCGTCATGTATACGATCGCAACTGGCATTTTTCATGTGAGTATTTGGTTTGAAGTTGCATCAGTTATATTATGTCATTGGAATCTCAAGCTCAAATATTTTAGATGGTATAAGAAATACCCTCCTTTTTTTTTGCAATACAGAGTACATGACAGTATAATGTTTTTACTGACTTTAGTTCTTTTTACTGTATTTAGGTGGTACAAAGGACTATAAAGTTCTCATGGATCAATTTCATCTTGTTTCCACTGCTTTTTTGGAACTTGAGACAAGGTTATTCTTTGATCTTAGCTTCTGGTTTTGCACGAGAGGAAAGACGTCATTTGCGTGTCTTCTGTTTGGATTGTATGCTTTCCTGGGCAGTGGTTGCAAAGGAAAGTGAAATAAATTCTCCATCATAATCCATCACATGCACCTCGCATATTTAGGAAAAATCAAATTCTAAATAATAATCCATGATTTACAAGTTGCATAATTGCATAATCAGCACTAATTAGAGAGTTACATATTTTTTCCTAGTTTATAATTGCTCATATATATATGTACCTTGCAATTGTTGAATGATATGACAAAAATCATCAGATCTTCTAAACTGATAATAATAACCAGGTTGGAATAAATAACACCAGGGCTTTACATATTCTTCATTAGCATTTCTGATCATGCACAAACAGACAACATTGCGATTGAAGATATAATTTTGGATTCATTTGGGAAAAAATTAACATTTAGTAAATTAAACTGATTGGGCAGCTATCAAGAGGCAATTGAAGATATCACCAAACGAATGGGTGCAGGAATGGCCAAATTTATCTGCAAGGAGGTATGTCATGCTTCTTGGAAGATGTCCTAATTTTTACTTTCTTCTGTAATTTTTCATATTTGCCAATGACCCTTACAATAAATGAAAAGTAGGCTAGTGAATAATGGACAGCATTTATTAGTTGGAGGTCATGGAAGAAAATTTCTTTGGCAGATGGTTTGGACTGGCCTTGAAGACAAAGTCTAACGATGATACCTGCAATGAAAATTTTATGAGCCTCAGATTTGTGTCATATGCTATTTTTTCTTGATTGGGAATCCTCAAACCTGTAATTTTCTGCTAGAGAGAGTTCTTGGAAGTTTATTGATTGGTATTTATGGCGTATACTTATAAGTTTTGCCACTGATTCACATTTACCTGCTAATATACCTTCGTCCGCCACTTTTATCACAGATATGTAAAATAGACTTTGTACATTTATTTTAGTGAAAATGAAATGCATTCTGTCTTAGAAGTCATTATGATTTCTTCTTATTTCGCAGGTAGAAACAGTTGATGACTATGATGAATATTGTCACTATGTAGCTGGACTTGTGGGACTAGGTCTATCTAAGCTTTTTCATGCCTCTGGATCAGAAGAGTTGGCATCAGATTCTCTCTCCAATGCCATGGGTTTGTTTCTTCAGGTAAGGCTGTGGTGTATTAAGCAAGTGATCGTTTTTTGCTTCCGTTGTCAGGCTCTTTATGAAACCTTATGAGAATCTTGGATTACAGAAAACAAACATTATTCGAGATTATCTGGAGGATATCAATGAAATACCCAAGTCTAGAATGTTTTGGCCAAGCCAGATCTGGAGCAAATATGTCAACAAATTAGAGGTTACTATTTTACTAGATGTATCAGAGCTATAGCTCCTTAATCATTTCTATTTGTTATTTTTGCCACTTTCATGTAGTAATTGTGTTTTTTTGCAGTAACCTTAATGTTTCATTGAAACTATAACAACAAATTCGTCCTCACTCTGTTTCCTTCCATCTTTTCATTATTTTGCTCTTTAGGAATTGAAATATGAGAAGAACTCAGCCAAAGCAGTCCAATGCCTTAATGACATGGTGACCAATGCTTTGATACACGCAGAGGATTGCCTGAAATATATGTCTGATTTACGTGATCTTTCCATATTTCGATTCTGTGCAATTCCTCAGGTATAAATTATTCAACTTGTGCATAGAACTGTTTGTAAGTTTTTTTGTTGACTTTTTATATAGTTATCGAGCTCGCTTTCATCACCATTCTGTGAAGCAATAGCTTTCTAGCTGATTTCATGAGAGTATAAAATACATTACATAGTTTATCATAAGTTAATGTTGGAGTTCCTTGTAGTAGATGTTGGTCAATCAAATTCTTACAAGTGTAAATCACACTTAGTTGAGATACTAGATTTTCTATAGAACTTACCATCTTCTTTGATACACACTGCCTCTTCTAGATCATGGCAATTGGAACACTAGCATTATGCTACAACAACATCGAAGTCTTCAGAGGCGTAGTAAAAATGCGACGAGGTATGACAGCATTATCAGATCCAGCAAAGCACATTATGCATGAAAAAACCTGAGTGAAACGTTTCAAGAAACTCCTCGAAAGTTCTGTAATTAATGGTTTTCTATAAATTTGTTGATTTTCTACTAGGTCTTACTGCTAAAGTCATGGACCAAACAAAGACAATTGCTGACGTCTATGGTGCGTTCTACGATTTTTCTTGCATGCTAAAGGCTAAGGTAGGATTCTTATCTTTAGCTAATATCAGCTCATGATAAGCAATTTCAGCTTAAACCTCCATCACAGTTTTATCGCATTGCAACTATTTACTTAATTTGAGCTAATCCTATGCTGTATAGGTTGACAAGTCTGATCCAAATGCCACAAAAACCATTAGCAGGCTGGAAGCAATACAAAAAACTTGCCGGGATGCCGGACTGTTAAACAAAAGGTCCAAACTCCTTCATTTAGTAGTATAATATGTTTCATATTTGACATAAAGAGAAACACTATTTATTGTTTGTGTTGAATGATGTTGTGGATGCATCTCTTTTTTGGACAGGAAACTGTACGTGGCCAGAAACGCTCCAAAATACAATCCAACTCTGGTAATTTTTTTGAGAAATTCTATGATTATATCTTTGTACTGGAAAGTTCTTGACGATGGTCCCATGATTTTTATGCAGTTACTCGTAATGTGCATCCTATTATCAGTCATCTTTGCTTATTTATCGGCTAATCGGCCAAATAATTAGCGTAAGAGTTCCATAACTTGTCAATCTAATTACTGTCTAAATATAGAAGACAGAATGGAAGCAGCCACCCATAACCACGGGCATTGTCTTGCTTTGTTAATTTGGTGCAGGTATATTGCCTTCTCTGAAATTCCTCAAGACGCATACTGGACAGCTTAGCCTCAACCCAGTTCTTGGTGTGTGTAATCTTTGATTGACTGAATTTGTGTGGATAATAGAGCTCAATGTCCATCAACCATTACTTGCAATTGGCAATTGAGCATAATTAGTTTGTAATTTATTTTGGTTTACACTATGGAACCTCAAACTTCTCCAATAAACACAAGCACCGCCATTTGTTCTACCCAATTATGATTAAGTTTAAGTCAATCTGAGAAGACCTATATGGTCTCAAGTAAAATAGAATGATGGGACGGATTGCCATCGAAACAAACTATGTCAAAATTATCAGAGTATCTCATGGCATTATTCCGCCAGCATATCATGAATTACGGACAAGATGTAGATAATTTTAAGAATTATGACAACCAATCCTCTTTACCTGGATATAGTGTTTCATGCAGGAAAAGACGACGCCTAACTCAACTAATCTAGAGCTGTTGTAAGATGATTCCTGTTCACGATACTTGGGTTTGGAATCAAATAAAATTTTGGCAAATCAAAAAAAGAGACTGTAAAGGAGATCATTACAGGCATATTTTTGCTCTGATCACCATATCAACGATCACATCACTCAGATCAGTGAGCAATAATTAAATAATGGAAACTCAAAACAAGATCATAAAGAATTTTAGTTGCTTGTTCACAATAGAGGCACAAAGAGGGACCCTCCCCAAGTAAATAAAAGATTCAAAATATACCTTTTGGGGGAGAGAAATTGACTTATTTTCATTTCCAGTTAAGTAGGCATGATTGTTTCAGATACATGCTCCAGATATATACATAAATATATTTTGTAAGTAAACCTATTTAGGTCGCCTGCGGTAAGGATAAATAATGTCATCAAAGCTCTCTTTTATGTGGTTGTAGACTCTATTCACATTTCTGGCTACACCTGATGCAACAAGGCTCGCATTCCTTTTAAACCTGCCCATTAGTATAAAAGCCTTCAGCTATTACAACAATCTCATTTGCAGCTTAACTCATTGGAATGGATAAATGTTATCCCATTTTAACTGTAACCATAAATTAGTATCTAAACTGTCCTTACCTGTTCAAATACTCATCCCCTGTGGAATGTGTTGGTTTGTATGTCCGAGGTTGAGGAAATGTATGCCCATCTTCTAAAAGAGAAAATTCAAATGGTAACTTGGTTTGATAGTTGTCATTTTAGAAGAATAATTCTAATCAGGATGAAATTTTGACAACGCTAAATTTAAGACAGATGAGTGATGTGTATCATGGGGAGAAACAGAAGCAGTGAGGTTAGTGCCTCTAATTTAATAGGCGATACCCATATGTTTTTTCTATCATTGATAAAAACAAATGTGTATCACAAAAAAAATATTTACAAAAAACGAGGTTAGCAAATAATAATAATATTTTTAGTTCCACAGCACAACATTTGTTTTTGAGATAAAAAGGGGACTGAAAATGTTAATATTTAATATATTAACAACATTCATTTCAAGATTGTACTAAGATTTTCATAAAACATCAGCTCAGTAGTAATGGCAAAAAAAGGCTGCAAAGAAATCAAGTAAACTCATGTGAATGTATCCAACCATGCACGCATCGGTAGAACTGACTTCATTTTCTATTCCTGCCAACATGACTTTATTTGTACCAAAAATAAGAAACAAAAGCTATATTGCTTTAAGGACACTGAGGTTATGAAAGAAAATAAGATAAATTATGTAGACGATTAGCACATACTGCTAATTTCACTAAATTCAATAAAGATGTGCTTTAGATTGCAATAAGAAACAGAGTTACATTAGCGTAAAAAGTAACACCTTCATTTTTGTGAGCATGAGCAGTAGCATGGTCTGCAGGTCTTTTGTCCAGCAATACCTGAAAATAGACATTTTTTCAATATTTGGACAAATTGTTGAACTCTAACAAGTTTCTAACTTTGAAATACTGCCCTCCACTCTGTAAAACAACAAACTATGGTCAGCCACACCGATTCCAAAACAAGCATTACTTCATGTTATCTTCTAAATGTATAAAGACAAAATAAAAAATCCTCCTTAATAAAGCAATAAAAAGGTTTCAAGTAGCAGCATTATCTTTCAAATTGAAAAAAAAAAACTATGATTTTTTTCTAGTTAGAAAAATTAAAATCCTCGTCCTATATCAGAAAAAGGAAAATACACTAAAAGATGATAGTTCATACCAGCAACCGCAATTAGGAGCGTGACCTAAATATATAAAATACTTAGAGCTCAATGAGCTTCGCATATGTTGCATGGAAGGGAACAAGATTTAGAGATACAACCTCAAGACCAACACAGAAGGGCAACTCTGCTTGTTTATCTTGAACATCTGCTGAAGTATCGTTCTTGCCCAAGTAGACAGAGTAACCTACACAAGCATACTTGAAATCCATAAGACTTCGCCCCTCTTTCGAAGCCTCCAATTCAGTTTCCCCCACGACGTAGCTAGGTGCTGCTTGTGATAAGAGGGAAAAAAATCAATTCAGTACAAATTTTCTATAAAATCATTAATTGAAAGCTTCTTTGCTTCCTAAACCAAGGAACCATCTTAGGTTTCAAACTAGAATAGACAGGAATGCCATCTTTTAAGATATTAACACAGAGAAATTGTAGTTCTCTATTATTTCACACAGAAAATATTTAGTATAGATTATTCCAAGAACTCTTAAATGCCGTACATAAATTGGCAATTTTCTCATTTGAACTTGAATGCAAAATAGATCAATAACACAAGATTTCCTGCATTTTTCATGGAATTCCTTATTTTAAAAATCACCCCGCACTTGACAACAAAAACTATATGATTTTTATGCAAAAGGTTGATCGCCGAAACAATCATTCAGACACAAAATGAAGAATGTTAAACAAGCATAACATATCATTCTAGTGACATTAATGTGAAGCACGGTTCATACAACAGAAACGGAATGAGAAAGTATAATCACTACTGAATATTTACTTATTTCCAACAAGTTTTCTTCTACCAAAATTTTAAGCATACTTTTTAAACATGTGACAGTAACATATAAATTACAATAAGCTATATTATTTCAAACATTAAAAAATATATAAGGAAAAAAGAGTGAATTGAAAACTATTAGTATCAAATTTGCATGAATCATTTATAAGTATTGTTATGCATTTGGAAAAAAAAAAAATCAGCCCAGTTTATTAGAACTTACACTTTCTTTAAAAGGGCAGAGTTTTTAGCCGAAATAGAGAGATGAATAGAAAGAAGAGAAATTTAGGGGAAGAAGAAACGCGAAGTTGAAATAAAAAATCAGTGGAATGGGTTCTCATCTAATAGCTGTAGAAATGAATTGGGGATTCTTTAGACTAATCAAATAAAGAAATGTGCATTCCATTAAAACTGTCATTCCTTTCTATAGCCAATTCCATTCAACCAAGAATGGGCTACGATTTCAGAGTCTATCATCCTAAGCTTTGTCTCTTCCCAGTAACTCAAAAATCGGTTTGATCCACCAACAAAGCACATGCATATTTAGAATCTCGATGAAAAATTCACCGAGTATCTAATATAATAGAGAGATGAAAAAAATTCATATTTATCAAAACCCAGCGCTCTGAGAGTAACTGCATAAAGAGATACAATTTCTGGAGCTAAGAATAGATCGTGAATATTCTTGATCGGCTAAACAGACATAATTCAACAAACAAGGTCCATACTCAGTCAAGAACATTTTCCAAACTTCGCTCAAAAACCAGATTGTAAAAAAATTAAAAAATCTTTAAGAAAACACGACTTTCATATCGTCTTCCTAAATTTCTGACCAACTAAGTTGAATTCTAAACATTGAGAACAGAGACCTTGAGAGAGAGCAGTAGATAATCCGACGCATGTAGGGGTATTGGATTTAGATTTCTGAGCAGAGGAATAATAGAGGCATCCCTTGCACGACCTTGCTTTAACGCTTCTAGCCCTGGTAAGATTAGGTAAAGGTCTAGGGCTACCATTTTGATCACCTCCAATGTCTGAGTTCTCCATCTCAATTCGTTATTTCAGTAGTCTCCGCCTGTTCCTCCGTCTGTCCCTTGCCACTAAACTATCCTTCTCTCCGTCTCCCTCTCCCTCTCTCTCTCTCTCTCTCCCTCGCTCTCTCTCTACTCCCTCTCTCGCCACAGAACGCGTGTATCTTATGGAAGCATACTTCAGTTAAATAAATTGTTAATTGTTTTTAGGAAAATTCACAAAGAAAATAAAATTCTAATCTATATGCATGTTATTAGCATCTGTGCACGCCTGTAAAGGAAGATGGGGTGAATTTAGATATTTTAATTTTTTTCGTACGATATTCATTTTTTATCCTTAAGTGATTCATTACAAATAAATTTTATAATTAAAAACAATAAAGAGATTAAGGAATAGAGATTGCAAACAAGTTTGTACACGCGGTTCGGCAACCCTTCTTATGTCCGCGCTCCAAGCGTTCACTTGGAGATCCTTATCATTCCAACCTCCCCGGTTGACGGTGTTTGACTTCCGAGTGTCAAACAAACTTTTACAATGACTATTTCGGGACGTCACCCTTTGCTTTGACTATTCCGAGGCGTCTCCATTTAATTGACTATTACAAGGCGTCACCCTTGCTTGACTGATTCGTACGGTATCACCCTTTGCTTTGAAGTACAATTGTGGAAGTGAGAAGGTAAAACAATTACTAACTCTCAAAATAGAAAACTTAAGTTTGGAAGTGTGGAGAGTTAATTTATAAGCTCAATATATAAATTGGAATTGAGTATTAATTTTGGCAGAACTTCGCTTAATTCTCGGTTCGTTGAAATGAGCTTCAGAGGACATGTATTTATAGAAGTGTCCATTTTCGGTCGACCCAATCCTTTTCAGTCGTCCGCATCTAGCCATTGGAAATGTAGCCATTGAAAATCTGATCGTTGAGTGATGTTCTGCACTTTTTCTGTCATACTCTTCGACCTGGGCTTCTACCGATGCTTCGTCCGAAATATTTCAGAGTAATCTGTATATCATTTTGGATGCATTCTTTAACTAGGGATTCATCTGCTGCTTCGCCCAAAATATTCCAGTGCAATCTGTATGTCTTTTCGAACGAAAACTTCAACCGCCCATTTGATTGCGGCCTTCGCCAGCTTCATATATATCAGACATTCTTTTCCTCAATGACGGACGTCCGTTTCTCAATTCCTACGTAAGCCATCGTTCGTTTTCTCAACTCGGGACATCTGTTCGTTCACAAATTTCGTTTGTTCTTCAATTCTTTGCAATGGCTTCATGACGGACGTCCTTTTCTTCACGAGGGACGTCCGTTCCTCAAAATCTTCACTACGGCTATAAGACGAACATTCTTTCCTTCATAAGGGACGTCCGTTACCTTCATTTTTTCTTCGAGCGATGTCCGAAATTTCACTCCTTCTTTGAGGGACATTCGCCACTTTCATTCCATTGCTTGCTTTATAACTCTTTGATTTCGGATACATTTTCACTACATAGACTTAGATAAATATATTAGCACAACATAATACTCATTTTGAAGGTATTTCCAATTAATGTAAATATAAATATAATACTTAAACAATTAAGAACAAAAATAATAAACAACTTATAATTGCAAACACAATATTCATCATCAAAACAAATGAGCCTAACACATTTAGGCTAACAATTTCCCCTTTTTTTATAATAACAAAATATTATAAGTTGGTTATTTTTAAACCTAAGCATGTGCATATGTTATTGTATATTTGATCTCTCCCCCTTAGTTTATGCAATATATCTACCATTTAATTTCATACATACATGCTATCATTTTTTTACCCCATAACAACTTAAACAATTTTCTCCCCTTTTTGTTATAATTAAAAAGAATACCTTGGGGAGGGAGAGACAAAAACAATTAAAGTCATAATTGAATCAAAACAAATATTATTTCCCCTTTGACAAAATTTATACCAAAAACAAATATTGGAGGGAACCTAAGCATTCAATTCAATTCAAATTACCAAGAAAAATATATTAATTGTCAATACACAATTTCAAAAAATGGAAATCAAATTTCACAATTCTCTCCCTTTTTGACATTAACCAAAACACATTAGACGGGGGTGTATGCATCAAAAGCTAACATATACGTTGCGAATCCACTCGTACACCAAAAGATACCATGCGGGCTGAAATGCAAAGGAAAAAAATCAGCAAATAAGTAGAAAGTGATATGAATCTACACCAGGGAAAAGATATATTTCTCTTTGTCCGTTGGCACTACGATGATCACAATTGCTTCAGGCAGCAATACCTGGTAAGGGTAGTGAGTGTACAGGTCAATGGACGTCATAACACACGCTGCTTTTGGTGTGACTGAAATGTAAATCACGCATTAGAACTGTTCAAACATGAAGGACAAACTAGAAAAGTGAGATGTTTACTTACGTGAATCTACCCTAATGGTATTAGCTATTTTTCAAATTGAATGTTGAAGTATTCTTCTTTGTCCAATGCATAGCACTGCATACAAAGAATGCAACGTAATGATGAATACTAAGATAAAAGCTTATGAACTACTTAATGTAATATAACGTAATTCTCACTGTGTTTGTCTCGCTGCTTGCTTCGGGAAGATGATTTCAGTGATATAGTACTCATCTTGAACCTGAAAAGAAAAACAACAGGCGAAATATCCTAAGTATACATACCAAAACACTTAATGCTACAAAATGAAAATGTTTACCATAATTCCTGAAAGAATTATGCACGTCATCATAAATCTTTTGACAGAAATCGACAATTGATGATTAGGTTAACGCCAAATAATATTATATATTAGCATATTATAATATCGTCACAATTACTTAGATAACCTGTCATCATTGAATATATAATTGGAAATTTCTTCCAAATATGAACATTAGAAAAAATATTTAAACTCCTCATCATATTAATAAGTCAAACCACTAAATAATTTTTCGCTAATAAATAAAATACTTAACTATGAGAAATGAACGACCACAAACATCACTGTTAATTTGAAAAAAATAATTCAACCATATCGTTTCACAGAACTCGTAGTGAAAAAGAGCTAATACACATAAAAAAAAACTGCAAGAATTTATGATTTTAGAGATTTATAGTGGAAAAGAGCTAATAACCATAGACAACGGATTTAAGAAAATACTGTATAAGTTGATTTTAATTTTTTTTAGTTTTATAATTTAGAAGATTTTGTAAAAGAATATATAATGTTCAAAATAGAAGATTATTTAGAATTGTTTTTACGTCTATGTGAGAATCACAATATATTTATGTTTTTCCACAAAGAAGACAATGGATTTGTTCCTTATATCCATGCGTTTCCAACGTATGTTTATGCGGAAAGTCATCTTTCCTGCCCAAAAAATTGTCTTTTCACAGCAGAAAGTCATGTTTCATGAATCCTGTTTAAAGAACTTACTTTTTTATAGTGAAAAGACAACGTTCCACAACGAAAAGAAAATATTTTTTTAACAAAAAACGTGACAACAATATTTGCTCATTTCATTTTTTATATTTTAATAGTTTATTTGTTAACAAAAATTATTTAGTGGTTGACTATAGTTGTTTTTGTTAATTTTTCCAAAAAAAAAATGACAAGGATGATTAATAGTTGTTTTTGAAATTACATATATCATATTAGTGTTATAATGATAACGTACGAGCGTAAATAAAAAACTAGTTTTTTATGAATAAGCATGCATTTATCTTTTATGAAAATTTGGCATAATTTAAAGGTTCATGTCGCAATTTATTGTTATAATTAAAAATTTACAAGATTAAGCATTTTACTCCTAAAAAAAGTAATTTATTATATTATTTACGTGAAGATGATAATTTAACCCTTGCTAGACTATCAACTTGATAATTTCTTTTGCTTTTATGAAATAAATATTAAAAATATATAATGATTTTAAGCTTTAATAAACTAAACAGTAATATTAACAAGGAATAATTGAAAAAATAGTTTAATTACTCATTTTTTTATTTTAATAGAAAGAGTTTCCACTAAATAAATTTTAATTATTTATAAATACACCCGTTGTTTCAGCAAATATCTTATGTTAAATAATTCATAGAGATAAAAAAAAAAAAAAAAAAATTCGATAAGTGTTATATTTTATAACCCTTAAAATGATTGAGTAATTATTGAAAAGGTAAAATGTAATTTGGATTTGAACATTTGAGATTATTTATAATAGGAGTGAACACAGATCAGTTCAAAAATCAAATTGGAATTGGTTTTGGTTTGAATTCAGTTTGGTTCTTATTTAAAAAAAAAAAAATTTAACAAAACAATCATTGTATTGTGGGATCAATAATAAGTCAATCACTGAACAATTTTTGCTAACAACTTAAAACTGAACTAGGGAAAATGGATGGAACAAACATCGTTATTACATTTTTTGTTAAAAAACGTTGTCGTTGCTTTATGAAACGTTGTTTTTCCGCTGCGAAAAGAGAGTTCTTGAAATAAAATTCAAGAAATAGGTTTTTTCGCAGAGGAAAGTGGTATTTCCTCTGTATCTTTCCTCTACATATAAAAAAAATAAATTTATTGTCTTTTTCATAGAAAAACACAAATAAGTTGTGATTCTCCTGTGGACAATAAAACAATTCTAAATCATTCAAAATATAAAACATTATATATTCTTTTACAAAATCTTCTAAATTATAAATCTAAAAAAAATTAAAATCAACTTATATAATATTTTCTCAAATCAATTCTCTATGGATATTAGCTCTTTTTCACTGCGAGTTCTCAAAAAGTTATTGGCTTTATTTACTCAATTTATTTGTCATAGTTCAATATTTAAGTTGTTAGAAAAAATTATTCAGTAGTTAACTTGTCATTGATCCCATAATACAAGGGTTGTTTTGTTAATTTAAAAAAAAACAAATTAATGTTCTTAAAAGTAAAATAAAAAATTATTAAATTATTAATATAATAAAATATCAAATTATATAAATAAATAAGTTAAATACTAATTAGATAATTTAATTAAATAACTCAATCAATTTAATAGGCAATTCAATCAATAACATTCCGCCGCAGAATAAAAATTTAAATTTTTAATGACAAATGTAATAGCGATGTTTGCTGTATCTATTTTTCCTAGTTCAGTGGTTATATTGTTAGCGAAAATACTTTAGTAATTGATTTGCCATTAATCACATAGTACAATGATTGATTTGTTATTTTCCTTTGTTTTTAAGTAAAATAAAGAGACTTTAACATAAAAATGAGGTACAATCTAAGTTAAACCTTAAATTAAGTCTCTCTAATCAATAAAACTTTGAATTTTAATAAATCAATAATCAAACATCGCAATTATGTTTTTTGTTAAAAAAACATGTTCCAGACGTCCACGCGAACTTGTAGACGTCCATGTATTTACATAAAAGCGGGCGTCTGTACTTATAAAATAGACGTCTATGTCTTCACTTTTACATAGTACTGGACATTCTAACATTAAGAGAGGACGTAGGTGGGCCATCCTTAGGCGTCGGTGGACCATTCTCGAATGTCAGTGTGCAATCCTTGAACGTTTGAGTTTGATCCTTAGACGTCTAAGTGACATTCTTGGACGTTTCAGTGACATAGTTGGACGCAGATGTTCAAGTGATGACATCCTTAGACGTCCAAGTGCCATCCTCGGACATCCAAGTGACATCCTTGGACTTCCTTTCAACTTATATAGATGAAAGTTAAAAGGGCGTCCGTTCTTAACATGCGGACGTTTGCACTAATACAAAAATGAGCAAAATTATATATTTGAAAGCGTAGACGTTCTTCCTGTTTTGTCTTTCCTAGTGTAATATTTAAGGGAGTGGACGTCCGCTATTTAAGTACGGACGTCTGCATCTATGTAAATGCAAAGACACAGACGTCTGCTTTCATGTAAATGGGTATACACAACGTCTTCAGGTTGGTGTGGACGTCTGGGAGATATTTTTTAACGAAAAACGTGATTACGAGATTTGTCTTATTCATTTTTCATAGTTGAAAGTTTTATTTGTTGGAAAAATTAATTTAAAGTTTAGCTTATTACTAATCTTATAGTTTTTTTTTTTGTTAATTACCCTAAAATAAACAAAGGCAAAGTATATACTCCAAAGATTACAATTTAATTTGGTTGCCACTACTTTCAATTTTAAATTTTGATTAGTCTTCTTTTACATCAAAAACAAACATTCATGTAGACATGCTTTGTGTTAATACAATAATAACTTTGAATAAATCATTTGGATTTTGCCTTCGGTTCGATAGAATTCCAAGTAGCCAGTGACTTAGGTAGCCCCCTCTTGAATCCATTGAAAACAACTCTAAACTTAGCAAAAAGATATAAAGGTTTAGGGAAAGGACTTATTCAACTACAAGAGCCTAAGAGCAGCTACATTAAACAAGAAAAATGATTAACATAGTTTGATGCTATGGGTTGGGTAAATTACTGTACAAAGTAAAAATTGATTTCTACTACTACCAAAACTCAAGTGTGCAGATAATCGCAAGCAGCTCCTTTCTTGCAGCGTCCACCCTCGTGGTACTTGCACACTCTCTGTCCTTTGAACGGTGGCCTTGGAAACCCTCCTCCCCCATTGAAAGCTGGCTGTCTTCCCCAATCCCTGTGTTCATTTCCTCCCACACCCACGTTTCCCGGAGGTGGCCCCCACCCAGGATTAGGATTTGCCGGCGGAGGAATCCAACCAGTGTTTGCATTTGCAGGTGGTGGCGGCGGCTGCTGCTGATTATATGTGCCCGGCCCCCAACTAGGAACCACATTTCCAGGAGTTGGCCCTTGAGGCGGAGCAGTCCATACTTGATTTACATTTCCAGCTGGTGGGCCTTGGGCGGCCCAATTTGGGTTGACAACCGCAGGTACGGGACCGGTCCAGCCAACATTTGGATTTCCCTGATGCGTGGGAACCCACCCAGTGTTGTTCTGATTCTCTAACCCCATACCCCATGGTAAATTGGTGGGAGCTGGAGACTGCATGTTTGGCTGACTGCCCTGTACAGGAGGTCTCCATGCACTGGACGGAGGCAGATTAGACATGGGGCCCACTGGGAAGTTCCCTTGGGGTTCCGCCCACTGACCGTGAGGAAGTTGTGCCGGAATAGCAGAAGTATTATTAGTTGCTTCCACCTTGTAAGATGGAGCACTCCCCCAAACTTTGGAATCACTTGCAGTTGCAGGGCCCGGAGCATTCATTTCAGGTCTTGGGACAGATGCAGACGCCCATCCTTCAGTTTGAATAGGAACACTACGGCTGTTTAGAGATTGAACTAAACTCTGGAGGTTTGCACTAATACTTTTTATATCAGCAGATGGGTTCAAGGCAACCTCTCCCAAAGAGGGTGCCGCTCCGGTTGAATCAGTATGCATTTGAAGAGTACTAAACGAGCCTAAACCCACGCTGTTGTCCTGCCCTTCAGAGCTTCTAGCAGCACCATCTCTTGTAAAGACGGCAGAATGTTGCAGTCCCGGATTTCCTCCAGGAAATGAATTGGATTCTGAAAATGGAGGATTCAGGGGAGAATGCCCCTTAGCTCCACCTGAACTAGGAGTAGGTGAAGGAAGGTTGGTGGACTCGTTTCTGATACCAAAGTCGGAAGTCCGTCCATCCACAGAATATTTTGGAACCTCGATTGAAGGAGGTACCCTTACTGTAGAACTAACTTCATTTTGAAATCTAAAACTTTCTGCCGCAGAAGGGCCTGAAGAACTCGGATTGCTGCGAGTATCTGAAGCACCATGACTCCGACTTTCGACAATATGTTGTAAAGGAAGTCCTTGAGATCTCCCCGAATATGACAGCAAATTCGAACTCCGTGCCATTTCAGCCTTCGGTATGCTGTTATCCATCAACAATAAATCTTTCTGGAATTTTCCTGCCAATGCATCAGTCAAAAGTATAGAACCATCTTCCTTCTCAGCACTATTCCAAATTCTCAAGTCAGCAGGAAAGTAACCAGTGGTGCTCCACTTGCGTAGCTGAACGATAGAAAATGGTCCCTGAACTTTCCCAGAAGGATCTTTGTAGTGCCACATTTTTTCTGCTTCGTTAATTTTACTCTCAGTCTGCTTTGCTACAGTAGACAGGGGCGCTGCTGAAATTTGCGACTCACGAGCAGAAGACAAATGAGATTCAACAATGGATTGCGTCTTCCTAGGACTGATTTCTGTGACAGAATAAGGTTGTCTCTTTTCCTCACTGATTGGCAGTTGAATGTTCGTTTCTCTACCTTGATTCCTGGTATAATCATTTGCAATCTCGCTGCTGCCAGTTGCATCATCAACTTTGTTAGAATAGCTTTTGCCAAGCGAGTTCCTATTTGATTCCATATTCGTGTTGGAAAGATTCCTCATCCCACTCCAGTTATCACTCAAAGTGGAGCCTCCTTTACGTGGAGAAATCATCTCCTTCCCCCTTCTTCCAAAGCCATTATTGCCTCTGGGTTTAATGTAGGTTTCTGCACAAAATAAAAGCAGATCAACAGCTGGGTGAATAACTCTCTTCACTTAAAGGCAACGTAAATAACTCTCTTCACATAAAGTGTTTCACCTTCCTCTTCCTCAGATTCATGACTTGGATCCATATTTGGGTCCGAATGAATTTCTGCAATTTCCTCCAATCTTCTTTGTCGCTCTTCAGGTGTTTTCAGAATCTGTAATTTCTCCACACATTCTCTGAGCGTTCAAAGAAGTCAAAGATAATCACAAAAAAATTTGAAACACTTAATAAATAAAGAATAAGCAGGGAACAAGAAGTCACAGCAGAACGATCCACCCAATATTTAATGTATAGAAAATAAAGCAAAGCTCAGAGAAAAGGATATTCCTTTCTACGGCCTTTTTCACTAGCTCGATCACGAAGATGACTGAGTCGAACAATCTCTGCTTCTAGCCACTGCAACAGAACAGGTAGAAGGTGAATTGGGGAAGAAAAAAATGGGCCAGGAAAGTTAAGATGTTATCATTTAGGTACTATTTTGTGTTACACCAACATAACATTTTAGCAGAACTTTTTATGAACTCAGAGAAGAATCTCCAGATAGAGATGCGACGAACTAAGAAAGCATGAGAGAGCCTCAGGCATACTTTGTTGCTTAAACATCTCTGAAGACTGAATGTGACGTTCACTTCTTCCCATTCAGAGAGATTATTCTCTTTCTCCACTATTTCTTATACAGATTCATGAGTCATGCCTACGTGATAACCTTCCCTCTTTACAATAGACTTCTCTATCAAGAGTTCCCTCCAACCACTTACTAGAAATTTCTGATTTCCATTCAAATATTAATTGACATCTTGAATGAGAATTTGGAAATAGAAAAAAAATTTAATTTTTCTATTCAAAAAATCAATGGACTTTGTATTCCATAAACCATCATCCAATATAAAAATTAATACCAAGCACAGAAATCACAGTTATAGAATGAAGGAATACATAAAGACAGGCAACCTATTGCATAAATGATTTCATGTTCCCTAGTGTAACTTGGTTAATCAGTAACAATAGGGATCAAATACTAAACCACCAAAGCCATACTGTAGAAATGATTTCATGATCACTAGAGTAACTTGGTTAGTCTGCGACTATAGGGATCACCAATTAAATAAATAGCAAAGCACCAACGCCATATTCTTAAACTAACATTTGAAGTAATATATGTTCATTGATAAACAATAAATATATTTTACGATTATCAACACAATATTTTAGAAGTGCATTTTCTTTCAGTCTCTTATCATGGGAAGATTTGTACCTATACCGTAATGGTAAATGAATTGTTAAAAAGCAAATATGAAATACTTACATCCTTAACCCGAACTTCTTGTAATGCCATGGCTTTCTCTTGAATGTCACCCTACAAAAAATTATTAACTTGCTCAAAACAAAATTCTGAGTATTCAAATCCAAGATATAGAAGTGAAATGAAGTATTACCACAGTCAGCCTACTAAGAAGTCCGCATTTGATGCTCTGACGGAGCCGCTTGCACTCATCCTGACAAAAAACAAAATACACCGTTCAAAAAAAATTGTCATGCGACTCTCTGAAATACATCTCTCTCTCCTCCATAATCTTTTATAATGCATCATTTTGCTCCAAATTCAAGTCTAAGTGAGATTTAATGTTCTCATTTTCACCATGTAAAAAAGCCCATCAAATGGCTAAGCAACTGATGTCAATATTGCTTCTTTATTTAACCATTAAAGATCATTAATGTGATAAGTGATAGGTAATGATGACCCTATAATGATCTATCTTCATAAATTATGATACTAAGGTTCCTCATTATAGCCTCATCAAATAAAGCAAAACGGTTCATAAGTTGTTTAATTTAATAGAATCTCAACACCACCAACGCAAGTTTACAATAAGGTGTTTGTCAATCACCTCAGTGAACTCCTGATTTGATATGATATCTGATGATATGATCTCTGTCTTGTTTAAATTCAAAATCTCTAGCAAGATATTAGTCATCTTTTTACCAACTTTATAAGGTTCACCTGCTTTGCATGTACCTGATATCAAGATCATTGAAACAATTACAAATCTCACAAAAAAAATACTTTTCACATAGCATGCCAAAAAATTTAAACGAGACAGTTTAAGTAATTACCGACAACTTGGACCAGCCTATACAAATCTTGCTTTTGAGCACTACCTGATATCCTTATCCTAACAAATGTACCAACAACCTTATTATGAAAATTTTCCACATCATCTATAAGTTCTTCAACCAAATTACGTCTTAAGTAAATCAAATTAATGTTATGACTATCAATGGCTGCATAATCATCAACATTATATTGAAGTCCTTTCCCATCACTCTTTTTGCGTCCCTTCCGTTTCCTATCTTTACCAGCCTTAACTACAGAATCAGTGTTTCCATCCACCTCCATTTGACTAGACTCAGTATCCACCACACTCCCTTGATGATCATCAGCCAGGGCATCCTCTTTCAAAAGAAAGTGGGACTCAAGAAGCTTCAACATTTCAAAATGTCCCACCCGTGGTTTGCCAAACAAAGTCTCCAACCTTATATCACAAACAATTTGACTTTTACGACGAGGATCACGTAGTTTGTTTCTCTTAATATATTCTAGCAAGAGAGCCTGCACATCAAACTGAGATAAAACCGATCTGTCCCCATTCCTCATGTGCATAACGAATTCTAAGAGCTCTTTTGATGCCCACTCAATCCTCTCAGCTGCGGATACACCTTCCACACTAGTTGCTATCAAAGAGTGAGATGAATCCCTCTCTTTCGAGCGCGACTTCAATTGTTTCTTAGGTTTTTTCCTTTTGGAGACATTTGACTCAAGATTACCAGAACTATGTGAATCTGATTCTCTATTCACTTTAGTATCAAGTTCATGAGGAGATTCTTGCTTACTAGATAGCATATCAGATCCTTTCCATGGAACCTTTGCCTGAGTTAGCTCATCAAATGTTAGAGACAGCTTTTGTTTTACATCTGACCAGTAGTCTTTAAAAAGATACTCCCAGCTACTTTTGTCATTAAAATCAACTTGACTCTGCAAAAAAGAACGCAGTGAACCAGAATAGATGGGCAGTTCATATAGGAAGTAGCTCAAACTTTTGTTGGAAAAAAGTCCATATTATTAAATTGAAAGTAGAAATTGGCAACTGTCTCTTTAAAAAAATCCTATTGTAAGGCAAACCTTAACATCCCTGCCCAACTCATTATAACTTCAAAGCCTAATCTAAAACCATAATTCATGGGTAAAACAAGCACCTAGGCGGTAGATATAGTCCATAAAACATTTTAAAACTTCTCTCTTGTACCAAATTGTCATACACACATTTTTATATGCAAAGATTTGCACCCACAGTCTTACTTGTTTGAGAGTACCAGCATAATGCCATAACATTAAAAATGAGAAGTGATAGAATGAGGATAAGTTGCCGAATAATGATTTATGAAAAATGTTTTCTTCTTGATACGTGAACTTTTAGCTCTAAGCATTTTATAACCTATCATTTAAGTTTAAATTTCTCCAATTAGAGAGAAATTATTGTTTAATAATTGTTTGTTATAGTTTTTTATAGAGTGACTCTTTCTCTCCTGTTCTCTTTTATATTCTCTCTTAATTCAATTTGTTTCTTATCAGAATAAATAATAAAGAATAGCAATTTACAATATATGTATACCAACAAACTCAAAAGTTATTTTTCTACAAAATAAACAGTTTTAATAAATTTTCCCTTTTTTCTTAAATATATGGTTAATTAACTAATCCACTCTCCAGGATATAACATAATAAGTTCAAAACCCTCATCCAAGACTGAAAGATTAAATTCTATATGTAGCACTCTAAATACTAGTGACTTGTGCATAGACTGAGTGTAAAAATCAGAGAAATTTCTCTAAATAAACTAAAAACAAAATACCGTTTCTTTGCTCCCCTGCTCATTCTTTTCAATCAACATGACGGTCTTCATGCAAGTCTCACAGAAGCCTTTGTTCCCTCTCACACAGAAGATAACTGCATCCTTGATACAACTTTTGCACAAGGAAAATGTACATGTCAAACACATATAATTGGCAGTTTTCCCACAATTGCTACAAAGGTGCCAACCTGAAATCATGAAGCAAACACTTGATCAATAAACTGCAATAAGGCTAATGAGCAAATTAGCAAATTAAATTACAATGAGAAAGTAACCACATCAAGATAGGATACTTAGAAGTTAAAACATGAATATGTATAAAGGTAAGGAGAACAATTGCTAGTGTTACTTTAAGGAAAGATCAAGGAGAAATATCATTTGAAATTAAGAAAATAAAAAACCATAATCCATAGTTGATAAAAAATGCACATCAAAGGAAAAATAGCCAAGATTTATTACAAGTCAATGTGAAAAAATACATATCCCAAACATTGCCATCACCAAAAAAACCTTCATGTTGTCTTCCTATCCTACACCTCTAAACTGTCTTCCTATAGGTCCCATCTAGTTTTCCAATGTAACAAAAACAAATTTAAAGGAAAACTTGAGTTATAACTTGTCACAACACAAAATGTCTTGGTTATATCCATTATTACTAAAATAAGTCCAGTCAAATAGTTGTCCAACAGTAAGAAAATTTTCTTCAGCCTAAACTTCTTTGGCACTGCTCCTGGTATTTTACAATCATCCCAAGAGAAGTTTGACAACATCAAAGATGACTAGCACGTTGCTAATCCATGTTAAATACACAATTGCATAAAACACGGTAATATTGTAGTTTATAATGTCATCTATTATTTCGTTGCACTTCTATTCAACATGTAGTTATAAGAGTATAATCAATTTCAGCTGGCAATAACTTAATCCAACAGTACGTATATCTCTCAGTGATCCCAACAATTGGGATAGTTTCAACAAACTGAATAGAGCCACCTGACAAATTCTAAATCAAATAATTGAGTAATCAAATATTCACTTCGTCTCAGACCCTATAATATTAACCATTCATACTAGTGTGTTGATTCTTCTAGAGGCTGGTAGTCAAAAATCTTGATGGTGGCCATTACGTTTTGAACAATTATTATGTTGCTATCAACACAGAAATGGTAAAAAAAAACATATATGGCAATGTAGCAACGTCAAAAAAAGTACCAAATAGTTGCACTACAGTAACCGCTAATATGTGTCAGACATAGTCTAAGTTACACAAACCTGCCTCTGGAACCACTGTCCATAGTCAAAAGCAAAATATCTCTCGCATATATGAGAACAGATCAAACTAAATCAACTTCGCCCTACAATAGGGAGACTATAAGATCATGACATCTTACCACAATTCCATCTACCCTTAGCTCGGAAAAATGCTTCATCTCGGTTGACGCATGAAGGATGATACGCTTTAGGGCAACCCCTAAGAAGCCAAAATACATCTCAATCAATTTACATTTACATAACAAAAGTACAGTTACATTTCCATCACAAATTGTATACAATATGCCAATGATATCCCCACCTGCGATCACAGAGCACAAGGTCACCCCCATCAAAGCAAATGAAGCAAACATCCTCTTCAACTTTCTTCTTTGACGGCGTTCTTACTGGAGCCTTAGAATTCCTACCTCGCTTCCTCTTACCACCTGTGCTACCCCTACCAGCCTCCTCGACCTCATCCAACAGCTCCATTTCCTGAGCCTCATCAGCTGTCAGATCAGGTACATACACATCCATCTCTTCAGCCTCAACAATCTCATCTGTGACATTAATCATACCAATTGCTCCTACAGTCTCTTCCCCCATGTTAGTCATCTCTTCCATATGCGCAATATCATTTTCCATGTTGTCCATCTCATCCTCCGCAGTATCATCTGCCATATTTTCCATCTCATCCTCAGCTTTATCTTCTTCGACATCATTTACACCATATGTCATCTTCTCCTTTGTCTCAGTTTCATTGGATTTATCTGTGTACACTTCCTGCTCTGAATCCTGCAATGGAACAGCTAAATGAAACTCCTTTAAGGAAGAAAATTCGTCTTTTACATATTCTGCATCTTCTAACATTTCAGGCGCTTTCCCTTCGACTGCTACTGTGTTCTCCATCACATTAGTCACAGAAACTGTCTCAGTATCATTAACATTATCAGATGCATCCGCCGTTTCCACTTCCACTTCTCCATCTACAACTCTGACAGTCTCAATCTCTTCCACCTCTTTTTCAAAGTCAGGCACATCACCATCATCTGTTACCTGGTTCTCCTCTGTCACGTTAATCACATAAACTGCCTCCATATTGTGAACAATGGCAGACTTATCTTTAATATCCATTCCGTCGGCAGCAGCACTAGCCACCACAGCATCTTCTGCACCTTTTGGTGCATCCCTCTTCAATCCCACATCGGTCACATTTGTCAAATTAACTGCATCAATATCCTGAGCATAACCGAAACTCACAAACCCTGAGTCTTTGAATTCATCAGTCACACCCAACTCCTCCACCTCTTTAGTCACTTCCGCAAGGACAGGCACTTCCTCCTTCACTGTGATCACAGTCTCCTCCACAACATTAGTCTTATAAACTTCCTCTATATCCTGCACCGCATATGTCATATTGGCAATGGTTGTTTCTTCCACAGCTTCATTTTCGCCAGCCTCCTTAGTGTCTTCCTTCTCATCCAAAATGCCAGTTACCTCAGCTTTCTCTTGAACGTCATCATCTCTAATCTCAAAAGTCTCCCCCACTGTATACTCCATTGCATCAAATACACCAATTCCATGCACATCTACTTCCTGTGCAGAATGTGACGCCAGATTTTGCCTTTCCAAAGGCTCCTCCGTAACACAAGTTCTAACCTTCTCTTCTATCTCTCCCCCCATATCTTCTACAAAATCACCAGCAACCTCCTCCCTCGCCATCTTTATTTCCTCCGCCAGATCCCTATTCTCCGTCACTAAATCCGCATCCACTTCCACACTCTCCTCCCCCAAAACAACATCAATATCATCCTCCCCAGAAATTCGTGTAGCTACAGACTGCGACTCCGACGCCAGGGGTAAAACCTCCGACTCGCACGGTACTTCGGAGCTACGAAACTCCGCACACTCGTCACGGTTAGCAACCAAGTCGTCCTCGAATCGTAGAGAAGGCCCACTAACATTCGAAGGCTCGTCTTCATCGCCTTCCATCAAAGAAATTCAATATATAACAGAAAATCAGAAACCCCCAAAGCTTTCAACCGATTATTAGGTTCACTAGAAAGAGTAAGCTGGAGAATTGAGAGCGGTTGAGAAGAAGAGAATGTCGACGAAGTTCGCCGGAGGAATCGAGTTGCTGAGGGTTTTTTTTTTTTCTCCTTCGATGCTCTCCTTCGTGTATTTTCATAGTTGGTTCATGGCTGTGGGTCTTCTTAACGGGCGAAGACGGACCAGTTAACCCTGGCTTTTGCTGCTACTTAATGGGCTTCTTAATGGGCCCATCTTTATTTTAAGGCTCCTCATCCACATTCCACACTACCCTCGTGAAATTATGGAAATACCAAGAAATAAATATAAATGAAAATGGCAAACTCGTCTTTTTACAAGTTTGATTATCATCAATTCTTTCACCAACTTGTTAAGTAGCCTTAGCTTATTTATTAGATTATAGTAGAATGTGAATCTATCTTGATAAGTTTAATAATAATTATTATTATTATTATTATTACTTTAATTATAAAAATTAGCCGCTTATATTTTGAACTTTACATTTCGCGATCAAATTTATAAAACTTTTTTATTACACTTGTATAAACGTTTAAAAATGCACTGTAATTTTCGCTTATGCACGGGTTCTTAACTAAAGAAAAAATGCCGTAATTAGACACGTGATTTACATGACAAAGGAAAATGAACTTTAAAATATAAATGTCCACTTAAAAGTTTATGAAAATAAATCTTAGAACCCATAGCTCGAGTTACCAATCCACCACTCTGACTATCAAGATTTGGGAGAAAGCTAATCAAACCAAAACAACTTCAAAAAACACAGCTTACCTTATAATTTTACCTCTTAATTCTTAATTAATTTCTGATGCATCAAACATTAATATGATAAATCATAGATAATTAAAATAAATTATTAATTACATAAATTAATTATTGACAAAACGAGCTAAGAATTAAAAACTAAAAATAAAAATAATTACGTCGTCAGTTAAAAAAACATACATCCATCCATCCATTGCTCTGTGTAATGCGCTTTTTTTAACCTACAAAAACATTTATAAATTTTCACACTTGCCATCATCAGTGTAGAATCCAGAAGCCAAGAAATTACGGCAACTACTAGAGAGATTGCAGCTTCAATATCCAATGGAAGCAAGTTTTTCGAGACCAACACATTTCTTGATCAAAAGTTTTCCAATCATCAAAGAAAGAAAACAGAAGCAAAATTCGGCTTGGAGCTAGAACAACTACAAGTATATCTTGTCTATCAACTGAGTTTTTGGCAATCTAAATCGTTTAGACTCTCAATTAGTATACAAACAAACTCGAGCTCTTTGAAACAAAACAAAAGCATCAACAACACAACCTCCGTTCATCAGTACCTCCTGGCAAAGCGATCCATAAACCTTCCCGAAGGACACTCATATGCAAGGTGTCCTCGTCCCCCGCAATTTTGACAGATCATCAAGGGACCCATGCAGTCTCTGCTCATATGCCCTGGCTGCTGGCAGTTCCTACATATGATATCTCGGAAGCCACTGCTTCTAATACCCCCACCCCTGTCACCAAGAGCGTTTGATTTGTGGCACTGTCTAGCCACATGGCCCGAGACATTGCACAAATTGCATATGGGTTCGTTTGGGCAATCTCTTGCCAAATGACCTGTTTTCCTACAATTGTTGCAGGCTTTGTCATTAGTGCAGTCAGCTGCTATGTGACCCTGTTTATAGCAGTTGTTGCACAACCTTAAATCTCCAGGTGACAGTGCGGGAGCTATGCAATCTCTGGCACGATGCCCCGCCTTTCCACAAGTATGGCAAATACCCTCATTTGGACAGTTGCTCGCCACATGACCAGGTTCTCGGCAGTTCCAACAAAGTGACTTTGTTGTGCATTCAGATGCAATGTGCCTGTTTATATACATTTGAACACAATACGGCAACAATTTCAAGATCAAAGTATTGCCTTTTGATAAAGAATAGATGCAAATGGTGTTAAAGCAACAGAAAAACAAATGTGATAACAAAAAACTGGTGTAACAATTTGCGCCATTCAACCTGTCCGCTCAACTTATGTGGGATTAAGATTAATTGTTTATTTGTTTTCTTAAATGTTCAGAACCTTCCATTGTGGCTACACAAGGTCATGGATTATACAGCTAGTACTGCAAGCACCAACAGCGTGATAAGGTTGAAAAGATAAAAAGACATGGATTAAATGAAGTGATGAGAAAAATAAAGGACGTGGACTAGAAAATAATGACAATTTTGGATGGTTTGGCCCCCAGATGAAGTAAGATGCACAGTAGTAAATTGGAACTTCAGTTAAGTGCTCCAAAAAAGAAACAGTTCCAACAAAACAAATGGTTAAGCATGATCAAATTGGCAAATTGAAGTTAGAAGCTAAAGTAAAAAATTGCTTTGTCCAAGAATACTAAATAGATGACCCTTTTTTATCAAGCATGTAGATCCTAGCTGTTTGATAATAAAGTGAACTACGAACAGGCAATATCAAAATGTTTCATTCACAACAATTTAGCTATTTACTCTAAACTATTGTTTTGAAATACCACAAACTCCTTATAGATATTTATCTTAAAGACTGACTAGTGAAAAATTTTCCTTCCTCTTTGGGGTGGTGTAGATAGGGAAAAGATTATGGCAGGTGAATGATTTCAGATGAGAAAAAATAACCATATCTTGGTTCTCAAACAGCATCCATATGGCAAGGAAAAAATTACAGGAAGGAATTATTGATACCAGTTCAGAAAAATGTAATTGATGTGGATATTGGCCATTTAAAAAAAGACAACGCAACTTCAGAAATCATTGCCAAAACTGCTTAAATGATCAGTAGGCAACCGTGGCGTATATTGGTGTAGGGAAAGTGCACACAGTGAAAAAAAAATTAGATTCCAACATATATATTTGAATATTTAGTTTCCTTACCCAGGAAGACCACAGTTGTGACAAACTGCAACATTTGGGCATTCCCTAGCGAAGTGGCCTGGTCTCTTACAGTTCTTGCAAAGATTGTCCCTACTGTCATAAAAAAACTCACATCAGGATTTGAATTAAGGACGAATAATAGCTTTATGTTGTTTAATTCCAAAAACACATAATCAAATTGAGATAAAGTACATCACCTTATATTCCTAAGGTGCTGAAGAACAGAGAAGCAAGAAATACAACATTAGGGCAGAAAAACCTATATTTTGCGAACCCCCCTATGGAGGGTGTGCAAAGAAAATATTAGAGGTGGTTTGGTGAATGCAGGAGCGAACAACAGAGATCCAAGCCTTACCCCACTTATCATCTATTAGAAAAAAAAAGATCACCTCTGGAACATTATACAAATCTCGGTTATTTATTTTAATAAATTACTAATAATCAGATATATTCTCTTGCGAATATTAATCCATATAAAAAAACTATTTATTCATCTCTACTACCAGTTAATAAAACTAGTGCACAACAACAACACATCTAAAATATTACGACTAAAAAATGTGGAATTGTGCAATTTTCATGATGAGAGTGAATGCCACTCTGGATTTCTTGCAATGAAACTAGAACAAAAAATCTGAAATTAATTGACAACTATGACACAGTGCAGGAAAAAGAAGAGGTCGCAAAGCATATATTTAAAAAACTAAATGAAGTAACACAACCGATGGTAGAAAGCTATTTTTGTCACTTTATAATGGCAGTCATGCAAATTATAGGAAAGTGAAATTCCCCTAAAAATTAAGGAAACTTACTTGATAAAAAAATGGAAGCGACCCATTCAGAACAGTAAATATCCAAGACCAACACATAAAAGCATCATTTGATAGCATATAATTACCCCCTATAATACAAGACATAACAAACATAAAGAAATGGTTGAGCATCGGAAAACCTGAAACCCCGATGAGAGTCTCTCTTGTATGGTGCATCACGATATGAAAAGCGATCAGAACGGATCTTACGATCCAAAGGGCTTCTGCTCCTGCTCCTGCTCCCACTCCGACTCCGACTCCGACTCCTGTTGTCCAAACTCATTTTCAAACTTCTCCTTAAACTCTTATTTCCCCTGAAATGCGACCACCAACACCACCACTACAACCACCACCAAAACCCCACAAATGCAGCTCCTTTCCTGTCCACATCACAACCATTTACCCATGTTCATATCCACGAGGTCAAGCCAAACCCCTTACTTTCCTCTTCAAATTGAAAATGCCGAATCTTTCCAACAGCAAACAATTTACAATTTTCAACAAATCATCCCAGTTCACAACAAATAACTACCACCCACCACAACTCCAAATATTAGCATCCCACTTACTACAATCTCAAACCGAAAAAAATAACCATCCCAACCATAAGCAAAGGAAATATGATGCACTGAGACATTTCCCAGCTTATTGATAGTAATAGAAACCATATCGTGCGGCACTCCCAAACAGCCACTTAGAGAGAGATGTTTCCTAAATAATGTATAAACAAATTTGGATATAAATTCCAAATAAATTTAGAAACGGATCGCATATAAATTGGATTGGATGCCATCAGGATAATTTTTAGAAAAACATGTTCCTTGGAAATAAAAAGTGGTAAAGAGAATGGAGAAATTAGTACGTTGAGGGAAATGGAACTAATCACTCAGTCAATTCGTAGAGTTGGCTCATAATATTTTCCAACACTCACATATTTATCATTACTATGCACTATCAAGGTTGCATTAACTAACAATTTATCTAATTCGAATACGTCAGCTGAGATCTAATTGCTTTGCCCCCAAAATAGAAATCACACATGCCCCCATCTTCGCATCGATTTTAATTAAATATCTTCGACCTTTCTACAAATTGCTTTCTCTTCGCACCATTCCATTTGCATATTTAGTAACAGCAGAAAATCAATTACGAATTTTCCCACCCCAGCAGTGTGCACTCAGACAAGGATTTACATCAATGCCAGATATTCCCGAAAATGGAAAATTCTAGGTGTAAACCATATGCAGAAAAACATGTCATATATACATCAACAATACGTTACAATTCAACTTCAAAAAAGACAAAAGAAAAAATGCAAAACTCACACAATCTAACTTCGTTAAAGGAGATTGAACAGAAATCAAATCAACAACCCAGACATACAGACCGAGAAACCCTAGAAGATAATACAAAGTAAATCAAAAGAAATGACGCAGCTAACCAGCTAAAATGGCTCGGAAAGGGCGATAGATTTAGCAGCCTCACCGGAAAGAACAATGGCAATGACTGGGAAGAAGCTAAACACCCATACCCTCCGAATACGATTTGATTAAATATCATTATCTACTAAATCAAAGCCCATATTCAACAAGGCAAAGCGTTGGCCCAGACAATTTATTATTTTCTTTAAAAAACAATCATTCAAATTATTTTCAAAAATCAAGGAAAACATATTAAATTATTTGATTTTTCAGAAGAATACATTTCTTTTTTAATATTTGAATAAATAGAAATTAACAAATCAACCACTGTATTATAAAATCAATGATAAGTTAATCACTTAATAATTTTTGCTAACAACTTAAACACTTAGTTATGAAAAATAGACGACTTAATCATCGCTATCACGTTAACTGTTAAAATTCAATTTCTCTTATGTTTACAAATCATTCAATGGTAGACGACAACAAAAATTTTTGTAATATCCCAAAAATTATCATATAAAATATTATTGGATTAAGTCAAGTAATAAGTAATTAGGAAAAAAAAAGTGATAATTAAAGAGTATTAGATAAAATTATAAGATTTGAAATAGATGTGGTCGATCAAAATTATAGTGATCGACCAAAATTGAGAAGAAATAAAACTTGTGTGGATTTCTGACACATAGTGCAAGTCCATAGGGTAGTGATAGATCACAAAGCATTGTGGTCGTTCAATCTTAAAGACATGTTGTAAAACATTGTGAGAAGCAGTCGATTAGCTGAAGGAAGTGATCGACCAGTTTTCAAACATATTGTAAAAGTCATGAGAAGTCATTGATCAACTGAAGAATGTGATCGACCAGTTATAAACAGATTACAAACTTTGTAAAGACTCGTCAATCGGTTGAAGAAGGGTGGTCGACCATAGTCTATACAAATTGTAAAGTTTAAAATGAGCGGTTGATTAGTGAACGACCGGTTTTCAGTAATAAATTGCTCTTCGGCTAAAGGGTGGTCAATCATGGAGAAATGACAATCGATCGGCTTCAAGATAGATTGAGCAATAATTCAGCCTAAGTTGAAAGGCGGTCGATCAAGAGGGTTGGTGGTCGACCAAAATATGTGAAAAGTCGACCAACTCACTCTAAAAGATCATGTTTTAATTGGTTAAAGCGTGATGAATCATCACACTTATGCTTTGGTGCAAGAACACTTCCAGATTTCCTTAGCATCAAACATCATAATCCATCTACTTCAGCTACAGAACGACAAAATTCCACTGTGGAACAATAACATTCCACAACAGAATGACAAAATTCGCAGCGAAAAGAAGAAACAGAGGAAAGAATCACTTTCATTTTTTCCTCGTCTTTCCTTATTTAGTCATTCGTAATATTTTTGTTATTTCTTCTTAAATAATTTACTAGTATCTCTAAAATTTTTTTGGTGTAGTGTAACGAGATAAAATAAAAAAAAATAATTGAAATGCAAAAGAGTGAAATAGAAATTTATAATTAATTTCAGGAAGTTTCTAAAATTATAATTATTTTAAAGATTAATATTTATGTAATCTAATTTTTGAGTCTGATAATGTAATATATCCTCTAATCAATGCACAAGCAACTTTTTTCAAGTCCGGGCTGCCGGGTGGGGAGAGTATCTACTTTCTACTTCGTTAAATAATTTTGTCTTCTATATTATATAAATATTTCTCTAACTGTCTGCCACACACGAGCAACGGAGCCAATAAGAATTCTCAGCGTCTTTGCGGGGGTGTCGTTCTGATTTTGATCGAAATCTTTGAGAATTAGGGTTTTCCATAAGGTAAGTGTTTGCAGCTTACGTTTTCCTCTGTTATCATTCAATCAGCGTCGCCCCATTCATGTTCTTTATATGTCTTTTCGTTTCTTCTTTCAAAGGAGAGATTTTGGGATATTGATGGATTTTAACGGGTGGTGATCTATTTAGCGCAATTTTTCAACACTTGTTTTATGCTGATCGTTGTATAGGCTAACCTCGACGTCTCTGTACTTGATGATAATTTGTTATTCATCTGCGTTTTGAACAAGCCATTGATTACACTCATGAAAACTGTAATTTTGTGTTTTGAAGTGGGTTTCCTGCGTATTTTTCTATAACACGAATGTAATTTTGATTGAAATGTGGCGGTAGGGGCCAAGATGTTAGATTATTCTCGTGTTGCTCATTGTCTGGAGGAATCAAGTAAGGTAGCTGGAAAGAGCGCCACAGTTGGAGATTCTTCTATTCTTGCTCAGTTTCTGGAGTCTAGGCATGGAGCAAAAGATAGTTTATCAAAGGAAGAGATTGCCTGGGTTGATTCTTGTCTTGAATATCCTGAGAATGGTAATTGGAAATTATGAGCGAGGCTTTGTTAGTAATCCTCAATTCTATCATTATTCTTCTTACATTACGTTTTACACCTGTGAAACACAAGTGATTTTGAATTGTACTGGAAAATTAATTTGAAATGTTGGTGTAGGTGGCCAAATGTTTGATTCTTCTCTTGTCGCTCGATGTCCGAAGGAGTCAAGTAAGAGAGCTGTTAAGGACAGCAAAGTTGGAGAGTATCCTCTTGCTCAGTTCCTGGATTCTAGCTGGAGAAAAGAAGTTCGTATGTCAAAAGAAGAGATTGCTTGGGCTGATTCTTGTGTTGAATATCCGGGGAGTTTAGATGGTGATTGGAATTCTATGAAAGAGGCTTTGTTAGAAATCATCAATTCACCTCATAACAACCAACTTCAACTATCTTCTGCTAAGAGCAATGGTTATACCTTGAACACTGATATTCGGATGCTTCCTTCTAACGTGGGGACATTGAATGCTAAGGCCCACCATTTCTTTTCTTCAGTTGAAGATAGGGGAAGATCGGATGATATGCAAATTGATGAGAAGATTGATGATTTTGATTTCAAACCCAGTCATGGTTCTTTAGCTAATGAGATGTACTCCTCGGATCAAGATATTTATAATGCCGGGACAAACATCCTGACTTCCGAAGATGATTTCATTACGCTGTTGAATGAAATTCTCGCTGAAAGTTCATTGGAGTCGGCTCCTTCAACATTCAATGGTTTGAGAAAGTTGAGGTATTTGGAAGAAGTATCCCCAGAAAGTTTATATTCAGCATTAGCTGCCCTGTCTTTGAATCGGAACAATTAAGTATTTCTCAACCCGACTTTTTGAGAAAGATTTCTTGTTGACATTTTGCTTGCCTTAGTTAATAACTTTTATGGCATCTCGCTATTTTGCAGAAGCCTGTGCTATTTGTGTAGCTTTGATGATGATAAAAAAATTGTTAGGCATTTAGCTGCTTGGTAGAAGCTGGTGTTGCTATTGAGTGGTTGTATTTCTTAGAGATTAGATGACATTCTCAGCAAATCATGTTTTTTGCTGCTGTGAAACGCCAAATTCTAACTTTTATCTTTGCATTTTCAGCGTCATTGATCTCCTTACCAATGTTAATTTATCGGCATATAAGCAAGATAGTTTAATTTGATTTTCTTGCAGTGGGGAGTCCCAACCTAATTAGTTGTCTTCAAATCTTTGCTTCTGTGCTACTATTTTTTGGTCTTCGTGACAAGAAAAATCGCTGAGTGTTGTAACAGTAGGACAGTGGATCGGTCCTCCATTGTAGAATCAGGGAGACCTTTCGAAGTGGCTCAAAAGGTCTGGGCTGAGTTTTCCATAATCTTTACAAAATTGCTTTGTTCGCCTCTTGTGCTCTCTTGACTGGAACAACTCGAGAGAGTTGATCGTGCATTTCACTGAAAGCAAGCAACTAACAGAACTCTGTAATCTCCTATGCAATCTCTGTAATGTTCAGGTTAGTGGCTGGGACATACCCACGCAATAATTTCAAGCATACAGAGTTGAAATTATCGAAACCCACTTCCAGGTTCAAAGTTCTTCCTTGATAAATGGTTCATATTCTCAGAGTGCAATTTCACTGAGCGACTGGTTATGATCTTTGCCGACGAGTATCGAAACATGAATAGCTGCCAACCCTCGTGCCAGAGTGATGCATCAATTATTTTGTTATTTTTTATTCTTCTCCTAAACAAGATCATCTCTTCTGTCGATGTTATTATTGCAGGCAGCTGATCTTACAGACTCAATGGTGGAGGGCATCATGAATGATCATGCCCTTCTCTCTCAATAGATACTCTTCGGTAGACATAGTTATGATCTAGATACAAATAGATACGTTCATTTATCATATTTTTGTTTTTTATTTATCAGTAAAAATTATTTAATAATTAATTCTATAGTTTAAGAGTTATTTTGTTAACTATCCCTAAACAAAACAATGAATTTTAACCTAGAAATTTTGTTTTTTTTTATTGGTGAGTTATTTATTTATTAATTAAATTATTATGTTAAGTGAGAATTATTAAACTAATAAATTAATGATGTTTAGATGATATGCTCATTTAAGATATAAAACTCGAGCAGAGAATTAAGAAAAGTATTATTCTTACAAGAATGTCGCAAATATTTTGTCATAGAGTTGAAAAATTGAGCATGTAAACTAGATTATCGGAAAATATTTGAAGTAGTTTTCGGAAAATTCAACGAAAATATTAAAAAATTAATATTTTAAATAAGCACCAAACGAACTCAAACATTTAATAAAACATTATCTTTTTAAATAAATTAATTCCTTGTCATTTAATTCTCGCCCATTCGTGACTCGTGGGCATCTAATTTAGAGAGCGGTGGAAATCTGACCGTTGGTCGATCAGAGCTGATAAACTAAGGGAATCCGCCACGTGGACTCAGATCTACCTAACTACTCTATTGCCCCTTTATCACGTGAAGTTCCTCGGCTTTTGGAGTAAAAGAAAGGTAACTCGAAGGGTAACGTAGTCTTTTCGCGTTTCTCCTCGCTGTGGATGGACTGCTTCAACTACTTTGACGCCATCAGGTCAGGAGCGGGAGAGGAAGGGAGGGAGGGAGACAGAGAGAGAGAAGGAGGGAGGGAGAGTCTGAAACTGTCCCCGAACGTTGAAGGAGATCGTGCTCCATTGCTGAGAGTTGAAGGAGATCGTGGTTTAAGCCCATTTTCACAGTTACATTAAGCTCCTTCCTGTGTCCGATTATGCCGGCAATCGCCCCGCTCTGGCTTTCTTCTCCTGACTTTATTTAGGGCTGCTTTTTTAAAATTTTCCTCGCTTTATTCCATGCGTAAAGCTTCTCTCCTCTCTCTCAAAGTCTCCTCCAATTTCTCTCCCCGAAGCTACGGTTGGGAACGTTTCTTTGCTTGAGTTACTCATTTCAGTTATTTTCATCATTCAAGTCACTTGAAGAATTTTTTTTTCTCGTTATCTGACAGAATGTGGAAAATCACTCACTTTGATTTAGTCTCGTGCTGTTCAAATTGACAGGTGAGGACACTGGAAGTTATTTAAAAATCAAAGACGAACAAAGTGGTTAGCATGTATCAATGTGATGATATTCTTTGGGACAGTTGGAGATCATTTTTAGCTGAGAGTTTTTGTAATTGGAAGGAATCAGAAAAATGCCTAAAAACATTGATTGGATGAAGTTGGGGATGGGTTTATCGAAATGCGTTGTGAATATATTATTGATTGTTAAGTTCTTGGATACTTTCTAATTTTAGTTTTCCAGACTGACAGAGCACGAAGCTTGGGGAAGAAGAATGGTCAAGCTTGAAAAGGTATCGGAGCAGATGGAGACAGAAAAAGGAATCGACGGAATGGGGAAGGTCATCCAGGGAGAAGCACATCTGGCGTTACATTGAATGTGAACAACACGGGGCTTCGTAATATTTAGTTTATTTTGCAACGGTCTCGTGGAAAAGAATACAGAATTTGACGGTACCTTAATTACGCACCTCTTTCTCTCTCTCTCTCTCTCCAGTTTCGACTTCCTCTGTAATTGTTCAAATAACTCAGAGAGAGAGAGGGTGGGGGGAGAAAATGACGGTGTGGTAGGCTGGGGACCATATCTTATCGAAATACTGAGCGTCGTTGTCCAATGTCCATTGATATATTTATCCGAAATTCCGTGAGTTCGTCTTGGAGCATGGGTTTTCTGTGTCTCATAAATTTTTTTGTTCTTACGGCCCTGTTATAGTTTTAGGAAGATAGGATTGGATATGAATCTGCTTAATATTTAGTTGAAAATGGAAGAAAGCATGGATCCAAAAATGAGCTGGATTGCCGTCGGTTTAGTTCATAACAAACCCATATTTATGTTCTATCTATTGGCTAAACTATTCAGTATTCACATAGTCTTGCCTTTATAATTTATGATTTTACTTTTAATTGGGTTGGTAGGGAAAAGGATTGGTGGATGAGGTCCCTGGTGTTAGCTGGTTAACAGTGATACAATTAGCATTCTTTTAGCTTCCTTTACTTTTACGGATGTTTGAATTAAAATGATTAGCTTCTTGTACGTGTAAATGTGAAAGTGTTTCTGCTTTTTTGTTCTTTTGAAGAAAAATAACTTATTTTCAAAGCTAAACACGTGCACTATGAAAAGGAAAGAGCAAATGCAAAAATAGGTTATGGTTTTTTCTTAATAAATTGTCTTGATGGTCCAGTATTGAGTATTTCGGGGATAGATACAGAAAATAGAGAGCTGGGAAATGGGGGCAGTTGCTGGGGAGGAACTCATGAAATGGGAGAAGATGCAGGGGACAAATTCCCGAGAGGAGAAGATTCTTGTTTTAGTGAGGTTGAGGCCATTGAATGAGAAGGAGAATATCGTCCATGAAGTATCAGATTGGGAATGCATTAACGATACCACCATCTTATATCGGAATACATTGCGTGAAGGCTCCATATTTCCAAATGCCTATACTTTTGGTAAGGAATGTTCAAGTTTGCTTTTTTATTCTTTTCCCCTTACACTTGACTTGTTTTGCAAATTCTATTCATGATAATATCAGATTTCACTGGACGCTGATGGGTGGTCAATGAATTAGGTCCTTAATAGTGAACGTGAATCAGCTAATTTGAAAAACATAAGCCTCAAGTAACTTAATCTGCTTTCTTGGAGCTTTTAGGTTTCTTGAGGTTGATTTTCATGGACCTTAAAATTTTGATTAGTTCAGTGCTCATCAAAATTGACGACATATTCTTATCTTACCAGTTATACATGCCAATTTCATGTAATTATACTGTATCCTTATTTGCTTAATTGACTTCACTCTCACGACTCTTGCTATGGTTTTTTGGTTGAACTGCACGTAAACTTGCTCAGACTTTTAATCTTTACTCCTTTATTTTATCCATCATGCATGGCATTAGTTTCAATGATTTTTTCTGGAATATCTTCCATGTATTGATGATGTTTTTGCAAGTCTCCATTGAGTTAGTTAATTTAGAAGTATTTTTTCATTGTGGTCCATATTTTTGTGATTAGATAGGGTGTTCAGGGGTGACTGCTCCACCAAACAAGTGTATGAGGAAGGAGCTAGAGAAATTGCTCTCTCTGTAGTTAGTGGTATCAATTGTAAGTACGACAATATTTATTGATAATTTCCTAATATATATCACCTCTTATTCAATGAAAAAGAACAGAGGTTTTGCTAATATACTAAGTTTTATATTTCAGCTAGCATTTTTGCTTATGGGCAAACAAGCAGTGGGAAGACTTACACTATGAATGGAATCACTGAATATACAGTGGCTGATATATTTGACTATATAAGAAGGGTAATAAGACTCACAGTGATGTGTATTCTTGTTGTAGTGATAAACTTCATCATATCCCTTGGTTGTAAACGGTTTCATTTTTATTATTTTATGTTGCAGCATGAAGAAAGAGCATTTGTTTTGAAGTTCTCAGCCATTGAGATATACAATGAAGCTGTCAGAGATCTCCTAAGTATTGATAATACACCACTTAGGCTGCGAGATGATCCAGAGGTATATTTTTATCCTCTTGATTCTTTTGAACTCGTGCCAGTTTTCTTCTAATTTGTGAAAGTGGTCCAATTCTTATGGTTTTTTACTATCATCAGAGAGGAACTATTGTGGAAAGAGGAACAGAAGAAATTTTGAGGGATTGGAACCATTTGAAAGAGCTTCTCTCTATCTGCGAAGGTGAGTAAATCATTTCAGGAAACTTCCTGTGTTAGTACCTGATAGTTAGTTGCAAATTGTTATGTGATCAGTTTATTGTTGCAGCTCAAAGACGGATAGGGGAGACCACACTGAATGAGAAAAGCTCCAGATCTCACCAACTTATTAGATTGGTAAACTCCACTTTCAATACTGTTCTCATCTGGACTTGAGGGTTTATTTTCTTGGTCATTTGAAGTGGTTTTTCCTAACTTTTTGTTTGGTGTTGGTTCTTTTAGACAATTGAAAGTTCAGCTCGAGAATTTTTAGGAAAAGACAATTCAACGACTCTTGCCGCTAGTGTGGTATAATTTATCAATCATTTACTATTTGTTTGGATATGTTGCTCAATAGATGAATACTTTTACGTTCTTTTATTTTGCAAGATTTTATAGACAAATTTGATGTAAAATGTAAATATAAGAACAAATTAATTTATCATTGTTATAAATCTTTGCAGAATTTTGTTGATTTGGCTGGTAGTGAGCGTGCATCTCAGGCACTATCAGCTGGGGCAAGATTGAAAGAAGGCTGTCATATAAATCGAAGTTTGCTTACCTTGGGTACTGTTATTCGTAAGCTAAGGTGGTTTTTCTGTCTTTTTTTGTATTATTTTCTTTTGGCCTTCATTTAGGTTTGAGAATAATTCACCTTGTTTCTGAGGACCTGTGCTTCATTTTGTCACTTTAGCTGGGATTTTTCCTCTTTTGGTTTTGCTCATTGTAAAATCTCTACAACAAAAAAGAAATATATCCTCCTGCTTAGGAATCAAAGGTGATTTTGTGTTTGACATTTACTCATATCTATCCATCATTGATGCGAATAGTTGGCACTTTTAGTCATAGGCAAGTAAGATTAGGTTATAGCATACAACTAGGATTTTCAGATGTTCTTCCGTGCTGGAAATTAAATTTGATCATGGTCAAATTGTTTGGGTCTTTTATTTTCAGTATCAGGAAACAAAAATGCTTTTTAGATGTTCACTATCCTGGAGTGATTGAGAAGAAGAAAAAACTTAAACAAGAAGAATAGAAATGACACATGAGGATAGAATGATTTCATGTGGACATTGTTTGAAACAATGGTCTTCATGTAGCTTATCAAAATCAGGATTTCAAAAAAGTTTGAGATGAGTTGATTGGGGAATACTCTTCCAACTATATGCGGCCGTGACTGAAGCTATTAATTCGTGTCATCGTCAGAACTTCAATGAACTAGTAAAAGCTTTTACCCTCACTGCTTAGCTAATTTTTTACATAATAATTGCAGATGTTAGGTTGAAGGCCTGCTTTTTAGTTAAATAAATTAATATGAGTAACTGTACCCTGGTCTGTTGCACTCGCTTATGTTTTTTCTATCACACATGTGGAGAGGATCTCATACGCTTTCTGTCTTTTTCTACATTTAAATGATTTAATAAGAGAGTGACATGCTGTCTAACATTATTGACCTAATGTTATCCTTTGATGCAGTAAGGGAAAACATGGGCATATCAATTATAGAGATTCTAAACTGACACGCATCCTGCAGCCCTGCTTAGGTGGCAATGCTAGAACAGCGATCATCTGCACTTTGAGCCCTGCAAGAAGCCATGTTGAGCAAACCAGAAATACGCTTTTGTTCGCATGTTGTGCAAAAGAAGTCACTACTCGGGCACAAGTCAATGTAGTTTTGTCTGATAAGGCATTGGTTAAGCATTTGCAGAGAGAACTTGCTAGATTGGAGAGTGAGTTGAAAAATCCTGGCCTTGTACCCTCAAATATCGACCACGCAGCCTTGCTTAGGAAGAAAGATCTACAGATTGAAAAGGTTGTTGATTACTATGAAACAGAAGTTTTAATATGATCTGTACTAGACTAGTGAACATGTTCAATTTTTGTCTCTGTTCTAATGCCTTAAAAACCAAACAGAAACTATATTGTTCGACACACAAAAGCAGATTAAATTGATGTTAAAATGTTCTTTTGACTTTGAATTACTACTAACTGCATTTGCATATTAGAGAATTATTCTTTGATTTAATTTTGACTTCTCCACTTTCTCTAAATATCTATAAGCTGGAAATTTTGCTTTTCAGCCCAATCTATTGTTCTATATTTAGGATTGTTCAAGCAGTGTTTTTTATGGCACACGTGAACAAATCAGAACTTGTTTCACATTCCAGGAAGTTAAAGGTTTGTCTTCGGTGGATTCTGGCGATCATCTAGAATACTTAAATTAGAATGGTTGCCATCATGTTTTGAGGCCTAGCCTTACATCTATATTCTGACTTTTCTGTCACATTGTTGAACTTAAAATTGGTAGTTCTGAAACTATTACTGAGCTTCATCCCACTGTGCTGAAATTTTTTGTTGAATTACAATTATTGCAGATGGAAAAGGAGATTAGAGAGCTTACCAAGCAACGGGATCTTGCTCAATCTCGGGTGGAGGATTTGCTTCGTATGGTTGGATTTGATCAAGACTCAAGTCAGGTACTATCTTATCCCTTGTGCCTTCCCTTTCATAACATTTTTGTTCCTGTTGCCACCTACTGTTTTCTTTGTTCTTTCAGGTCAGGAATAACAGTAATCGCAAGTGGCTTGCGGGTGATACGTGGGAAGATGAATGTTCAGCATCAGAGTCATCAAGCATGGCCGATTCTCATGGTCTGAATGTTGGTGCAAGAAGTTTCAACAATCCTCATTACCGTGATGGAGATGGTGAGAGTAATTTTAAAGGGACCTATTTAGGTCTCCAACATAGGACTAAGACCAGAGAACATTCTTTGGCTGATGGAACCTTCTCACTTGAATCTAATGGAAGAAAATTTGTTCAATCTGATTCTGATGACTGCAAGGAAGTTTTATGTATTGAGACAGAGGAATCAAGCAGGGACAATAACACTGAATCTCTTGCTTTGTCAACTACTGAAAATGGAGTAACCTTGAATTTAACCGATCCTGGTGATGAAAATATAATAAGTCAACAAATTATGTCTACACTTGTGAATGGAATCAGGGAAGGGAGGCAGACTCAAAATGGTTTTTCAAATAGTGGATTAGAACATTATTCGGAAGAATCATTTTCTCAGGATGCACCCGGACATATATCAAGTTCTGGAAGCTTTAAACTAAAAAGAAGCTGGAGCTGTAGGGCTAATCTCATGACTGATTCATCTTCTCCAGGAAGAGCAGAGAGCACACCACCTTGTGGCTATGAGAATGGCTTTCCTGGAAGGCCAGAAGGTTTTGGAAGGAAGATTGCTCCCTTAACTTTTGGTTCTAGTTTTTCGAGATTTGATTCACAATCTTCTTTGGGAAGTGCTCAGAGCATAAAATCTGCAGCGAATGAGGACATTACTAGCTTAGATACTTTTGTTGCTGGACTGAAGGAAATGGCTAAAGTTGAGTATGAGAAGCAACTTGTTGATGGTCAGGTAAGAATGTGGGTTTTCCTTCTCTTGAAAGAAATTCATGCTTTACTTGCTAGATATTTTGGGTCATTTTTCCATCCTATCGAAGACGTGAATGAATAATGAAATATAGTGTTACATTCTTGGTAAAGAGCATGTTCTTAAAATCCAAATCAAAGACATTCTACTTAGACGGATGATGCGGAAAGTGAATATTTTTCTTAGTTTGATCGTATCTAATATCTTGTCCATTATATTATTGGTGTCGCTTGTTTCTGCAGAGGATGGAGACAAGTGGCAAATTTTTAAAGCATGGGATAGAAGATGGAATTGTTTCTATGCAGGAAGCATCAGAAACATGTCTAGATTGGCCAAGGGAATTTGAAAGGCAGCAGAGAATGATTTGTGAACTGTGGCAAACTTGCAATGTCTCATTAGTCCACCGGACCTACTTTTTCCTGCTTATTAAAGGTGATCCAACGGATTCCATTTATGTGGAGGTAGAGCATAGGAGGTTAAATTTCCTCAAAGAAACATTTTCACATGGAAATCAGATTGTTGAAGATGGTCGAGGCCGGCCTCAGACTCTGGCTTCAAGGTCAACTCTCTCTCTCTCTCTCTCTATCACACACACACACACACACAAATACAGATACACTGCCACTTACTCAGATTCTTCTAAATATTACTGCATCCTGGTATATCCAGATTAGTTTTGGGATGATATGTTGTTAGTGTTTATGTTCGAACGAGTTATGCGTCAGCTCTAGTTATTGGGATGACATGAACCCTTTTGCTATTTTTTCTTATCTCTTGTTCTCATTCCATTATTTGTTGTTTTCTTTGGAGGGACAGCACTAGGGCGCTTCGTCGGGAGAGAGAAATGCTGAGTAGGGTGATGCAAAAAAGGTTCTCCGAAGAAGAAAGAAAGAGACTTTTCCTGAAATGGGGTATTGCATTGAACTCGAAACGCAGGAGGCTACAGCTAGCCAACTGCCTGTGGAGCAACTGTAAAGACATGAACCACATCACTGAGAGCGCTGCCATTGTTGCAAAGCTTGTGAGGTTTGTGGAGCAGGGACAGGCTCTCAAGGGAATGTTTGGCCTAAGCTTCGCACCCCTACACACAAAGCGGAGATCTTATACTTGGAAAAACAGTATGGCGTCACACTTATGAGCTTTCTTTAGGAGATCTACATAAACGATTGATGGTACTCGCAAATAGATGTGATCATTTTAGATCAAATATTACCAAATTCAGTATGATCTTCATTTTGTGATTATTGATAGTTGATACGAAAGCAATGCCATTTTCTTGGCTTGTTGAAATTCCTGAATGCTGTTGATTCTTGTCACTTCCAAGTGCAATTTAATTAGTTTGTACACATCTATGCGGGTATGTGATATGTTATTTGGTACTATATTACAAGTTACATTTTGCAGCATGCTTTAAATCCAAATTATATTAACTTTCCGACAATTTCGACAGATGAAATTACAAAAATCTTGTACAAAAGGACCGCTCGATATCGTATTTCTTTTTAATCTTGGTAGTAATAACAAAATTGATCATACTGTTGGGATTAGAGTGTTGAGATTAGACGCTCTAATCCAACTTGTATCGAAATGATTGATCAAGAAAAACATAAAATTGAAAACACACAGTTTATAGTGGTTCACTCTCAGTTTGAGAGTTACGTTTACTGACCGCTAACAGATCTCACTATGATCAAAACGGAGTTACAGAAGTTGTTTCTTGATTTTGCATCACCCCCACTGTTTCTCTCTCTCTCTACAGCTTCCAAAACCCTAATTACATCTTTATATACCCAAAGAAACAAGACTACGAAAATAGGGTGAATATACCAAAATACCCTAAATATTAAAATTAGACTCCATAACTCAACAATCTCCCACTTGGAGACTAATCACATCATCTCTCCATCTACAGCGGCATCATGCACATATCTCATCCAAGAAGTCTAAGTGAAGTTGCGCACAACTTCAGCTTCTCACTAGTCACAGCTTTCGTCAACATGTCAGCTGGATTTCGACTCTCTGATATCTTCTCAAGTGCCAACACACCATCTTCTAAAATGGATCTGATAAAATGATAGCGCACCTGTATGTGCTTTGTCTTGCCATGATAAACTGGGTTTTTTGCCAAAAGGATGACACTCTGGCTATCACAATGCAATTTACTCCCATCGTAATTTTGGCTTAATTCTCGTAGAAAAGGCTGTAACCACATCATCTCATTCGCGTCTTCTGTCACTGCAATGTACTCTGCTTCACAACTAGAGAGCAACTACATCTTAAAGCCTCGAGACCCAACTGATTGCGGTACCACCAAGAGTGTAAACATACCTAGTTCTGCTTTTACTGCTATCAATATCACCACCATTATTAACATCAACATATCCATCCAAACTAGAATATGACTTCTGAATACATAAAGCAAACCCTGAGCTTCCCTTTAAGTATCGCAAGATCCACTTTACGGCTTCCCAATGCTGTTTTCCTAGATTACTCATATACCTGCTGACAACTCCCACTGCATGTGCAATATCTGGCCGTGTACAAACCATCACATACATAAGACTACCAACGGCAGAGGCATATGGAACTCTGGTCATGTAGCTCCTCTCTTCCTCGGTCGACGCTGATTGATTTTTAGATAGTTTGAAGTGACTAGCCAAAGGTGTAGTAACTGGTTTCACATTCTGCATATTGAACCTGCTAAGAACTTTATTCACATAGTCTTCTTGAGAAAGTTTGAGAACACCTCTATCCCTGAATATTCTCATTCCAAATTTGTTTTGCAGCACCCAAATCCTTCATAGAAAATTCTTTAGATAACTTCCTCTTCAGCCTTTTAATGTAGCAGCAGTGATCGGCTTCACATCTCACGAAGTTCTTACTGTTCATGAAGCTGTCAAATCTCTTGTACCACTGTCTTGGAGCCTGTTTCAAACCGTACAAACTTTTATGAAGTTTACACACAAACTCCTCTTTCCCCTTCACCTCAAAACCTTGTGGTTGACGCATGTAGATTTCTTTATCTAAACTGCCGTGAAGGAAAGCAGTTTTCACGTCCATTTGCTGCAAATGAAGATCTTCTTTCACAACCAAACTCAAAACAATTCTGATCGTCGTTAGCTTCACCTCTGGTGAGAAAATCTCAGTGTAGTCAATGCCTTCTTTTTGCTGAAAACCTTTGACAACTAATCTAGCTTTAAATCTCTTACTTCCATCAGGTTCTTCTTTAATCTGGTAAACCCACTTGTTATGCAGTGTTTTCTTTCCCTTCGGCAACTTAGTCAATTTCCAGGTTTCATTTGACTTCAGTGAGTCCATTTCATCTTTCATGGCTGCCTCCCACTCAATCAAATCATCTGATTGTTTGATTTCCTCATAACATCCTGGTTCACCTCTGTCAGTAAGCAAAATATAATTTAGAGACGGGGACCATCTCTGAGTTGGTTTTCTAGTTCTGGATGATCGTCTTGGTTCTATAATCAGCGTTTGCACATTTTCTTCTGGAGCCGTATTCTCATCAATTTTTTCTTCAATAATACTCTGATATTCTTTTTTAGTTGGAGCATCTTCTCCTGAAAAATCTTTGAAGTTGACCACAGTAGACTCTTTCAATACTGAACTCCCATTGTTTGAAGTGTTACCAACTTCATCTTTGTAGAGAACCTTCTCGTTGAAGATGACATTCCTACTGCGTATGATCTTCCAATTTTGATTATCCCAGAAACGATAACCAATCTCGAAGTCACCATAGCCAATGAAAAAACACTTCTTAGATTTCGGATCAAGTTTGCTTCTATTAGAATCATCAACATGAATATAAGATAAACAGCCAAATACTTTCATGAAAGAAAAATCTACCTTTTTCCCGCTCTAAGCTTATTCTGAAAGTTTAAAATTCAAAGGTACGGAGGGTCCTCTATTGATCAAGAATGTTGCTGTGCTAACTGCTTCTGCCAAAAAATATTTAGGTAATCCGGCATGCAATCTCATGCTCCTTGCACGCTCATTCAACGTTCTGTTCATCCTCTCAGCTACTCCATTTTCTTGAGGCGTTCGAGGAATGGTCTTCACCATCTTGATTCCATTTACAGCACAATATTCTTTAAAATCTGCGTCTATATACCCACCTCCATTGTCAGATCTTAGACATTTTACCTTCAGGTTCGTTTCATTTTCGACTAGGGCCTTCCATTTCTTGAACACACTGAAAACATCAGATTTATTCTTCAAAAAATAGACCCATACCTTTCTTGTTGAATCATCTATGAAAGTCACATAATAGACTGATCCACCAAGAGAAAAAACGTCTGCGGGTCTCCACACATCGGTGTGCACTAATTCAAGTCGCTTCTTCTTTGGCTCTTTCCTAACCTTTAGGAAACTGACACGCTTCTGCTTGCCAAGAATGCAGCTCTCACATAACTGATGCTCAATAGACTTTAACTCTGGAATCTGACCACCCTTGACAAGAATTTTCATTGCTTTCTCGCTCATATGGCCCAACTTGCAATGCCAGTGTTGCTTTGACTGTCAACAGTTGCAACTGTAGCTCTGCATGTAGATGTCATGTATAGGGTTCCTATTTTCTGACCTCGAGCAACGATCATTGCTCCCTTAGTTATCTTCCAAACATTGGTCCCGAAATTGACGTGGTAACCTTCACTATCAAGCTGCCCTACTGATATCAAGTTTCGCATCAACCCCGGAATGTATCTCACTTTACTGATACTCCAAACTGACCCGTTTGTTGTCTTTAATTTTATGTCCCCGATGCCAACAATATCCAGTGGCTCACCATCTGCAAGATAGACTTTCCCATGATTTCCAGCTACATAATTTTCAAGTAATTCTTTGTGTGCCGTGGTATGAAAAGATGCTCCTGAGTCCAAAACCCATGAGTCTATTGGGCTATCGACTGAAAGAATCAACGCATCTATGATTTCCTCAGTTGCTGCATTTGCTCCATCACTTTTGTCAATACTGTTCTTCTTCGGTGCTTTGCAGTCCCTTTTGATGTGACCCTGCTTGCCACAATTCCAGCACTCAAATTTTCTCCCAGATTTAGACTGACCCCTTCCATTTCTCGACTTTGATTTGCTTCTGCCCCAATTAGAATTTCTGTTACTATTTCGTCATATGTTTTTCACATTCAATGTTGAGCTCATCGATGTTTCACCAGAATCAATTTTCCAAACTTCCTCGACTAGAATTCGATCCCTCATATCAGTAAATACCAACTTTGAGCTTCCAATTGAATTACTGACTGCTGCTCTCATAGGCTCCCAACTATTAGGTAAAGATGCCAGTAAAATTAGGGCACGTACCTCATTCCCAAAGTTGATCTCTACAGAATTCAATGGATTTACCACTGTATTAAATTCGTTCAGATGAGCTGCTACAGAAGTCCCTTCAGCCATTTTCAGATTGAACAATTTCTTCATCAGATGCACCTTATTATTTGCAGATGGTTTCTCGTACAAATCAGATAACGCTTTCATTAATCCTGTGGCGGTCTTTTCCTTTGCAACGTTGTGAGCAACGCTTTTGGTTAACGTCAATCGAATGACTCCCAAAACCTGTCTATCAAGAAGATTCCATTCAGCTCATTTTTTCTGGATTTTCACTCAACAGGATATGAAGTTTCTTTCTATACAAGTAATCTTTAACCTACATTCTCTAGAAAGCATAATCAATACCATCAAATTTACTAATACCGTATGTACTATCTTCACCTGTCATTTTATCAATACCCAGCACAAAAGTTATTATCCAAATTTTATCAATCAAAAAACAAAAAATTTCCCCTTTTGGTTTTCAATCGGCTGGACGTTCAACGGAAGAATTTGTCGGCGATGGAAGGACTGATCGGCGGCCTTCCCTGTTTTGTTCTCCTATTCTTCGATCAAGAGATGATCAACGGCCGGTGCTTCGGATCGACGGACAGCGCACGGTTCTTCGCTGCTTCGGTCGACTCTAGTGGTGCGGTGCGGTGCGTCGCGACTTTCTTTGCCGCGGTTCTTTGACGATCGACGATGGACGGGACAATCGGCGACGTGCAGCGTTCCTTCGCTGTGGTTCTTCGCGATTCTGACCTTCGCTGCGGGAGTTGCAAATCGCGACAAAGACGTGCTGGAGAAGAAGCACAAGCAGGGCAGGGCTGACCGGGCAGCTTGGCGGGCAGCGGTCCTGGGCAAGGCAGCGGGCAGCGGCGGCAGCTCCTTTTGTTTTTACTTTTTCTTCTTTGTTGAAGAACTGCGCGACTTCTCTTTTTCAAATTTACAATTTTTCTCCTAAAAAATTGTAAACCCTAATTTTGTTCGATACTTTCGACAAATCAATCCCTGATTATCGAAACCACTTCAGCCTGAAGCTCTGATACCAGTTGTTGGGATTAGAGTGTTGAGATTAGACGCTCTAATCCGACTTATATCGAAACGATTGATCAAGAAAAACACAAAATTGAAAACACACAGTTTATAGTGGTTCACTCTCAGTTTGAGAGCTACGTCCACTGGCCACTAACAGATCTCACTATGATCAAAACAGAGTTATAGAAGTTGTTTCTTGATTTTGCCTCACCCCCACTGTTTTTTTCTCTCTCTCTACAGCTTCCAAAACCCTAATTACATCTTTATATACCCAAAGAAATAGGGGTACGAAAATAGGTTGAATATACCAAAATACCCTAAACATTAAAATTAGACTCCATAACTCAACACATACTAACACTGTAAAGACAGTCAGCAAGAGTATTCAAGTCTTACCATATAATTTGGTTTTGGTTATGGGATTTATGGTTGAATTATTAAGTTATGACAATAATATATTTAGATATTTTATATTGAGTTTTTATGTTATAATTATATAATATTTAATTTAATTTAATTTTTTGTTGGTTTAATTTAGTAATTTTGAAGAAATTTTCTTCTTAAGTTATTTAAGAAAATTAATTAAATGGCAAATTACGGGGAGTACAAAAGGGCGCCGTTTTGTTTTCTACAGCAATGATAATACGACGTGACGCAATTCTGTTCGATCAGAGAGAGAGCGAGAGAGAGAGAGAGAGTGAGAGATGTCAATTGCAGGGTACGCAGCTCGGAGAGCAGCACAGAAGGAAAGAGTGAGGATCTTATACAGGCGAGCCCTCAAAGAAACCCTTAATTGGGCCGTCCATCGTCATCTCTTCTACCAGGATGTAATTACGCTTCCGATGGGATCTTATTGTCTTTTCCTCTTACTCATCCCCAAAATTCTGCTGCTTCGTTTCACAAATTAAGTTTCTCGTTTTGCTTTTCAGGCTTCCGAATTGCGCGAGAGATTCGAGGCCAACAAGCATGTGGTTCGTCACTTACGGTTTCCATTTTGATGGTTTTATATAAATTTTTCGTGTTTGTTTATATTTCTGTACTGCATTGTTTCACTTATTGGAGCTGTTCGATAAATCGAGTACGAATTTGAAATTTTGAGTTAATATTGCTTTGAAGATGGTAGTGGCATAAATGAAGGACTTGTGAAGCTAAAATATTGATTTTTGTTTTTAAGGAACCAAAAAATGATCTTAGGGCATTGGATAATTTCTGTTGGGAATAGTAATTTATTGTATATCACATTTAAAAAGTGAATTCTGGAGATGATGCGGATGTATTGAAACATTCTATGCTCTGCTACTTCATCTGAGCCCTAATATTTAACACTCTTCATCTCCCGTCATTGCAAGATAAATGTTTCGTATCTATGGTTTTCTTTCTCAATCATGTGAAATCGTTGTTATCTAGACAATGTTATTCAAATTACCAATGTCGATGCCATATTAGTTGAGAAAACTTAGTTCTTTGTACACAATTTCAACATTGCTTTGTGAATTTTTTTGCGTTATAAGCAAAATTACCGCGAGTAACTGGACAATGTTGTTTGGTTTTGATTTTCTTTTTCTTTTTAAATGCTCCTTATCAGATAATTAACATGCCAAAGGCTTGTATGTAGACCTAGCAAATGGACTATGTAATCATAGTATAGCTAACTGCTAGGATGATTCTATTTTATTTTATTTTATTTTTTGGCTTGACAGGAAGATCCAGATACAATTGATAGAATGATAGCAGATGGTGAAGCAGCGCATAATAAATGGCGGCACCCTGATCCATATATTGGTAAATATCATGCATTTTTGTGAAAGGCTTTTTTTTTTTTTTGTTGTTGGTTGGTAAAAGTAGTGAGTTTATGTTGTCTGGGTGAATTGTTATTATCGATTGAGATTTAAAATTTCTTACAACTTGGATGTAAATTAAATTTAATGCAATATCTCCTGACTGATGATTGATGAAGACTTTGATTGTTGCACAATATTTATTATGATCGTTATGAGCTACAATATTTTTTTATATGAGATTGGTGCATAATGTGTGGCTGTTTAGCTGTCTTCTTCTTTTGTAAGTTTTCTTTGATATCACAAATCAGAGTGGAAAGCATTTTGATGATTTTACACTATTAATATAGATTCGTTAAATGTACCATGTATACAGAGTAAAACATAGTTTTTTTTATTCAATTTGAGTAAACTGAGTTTTCTATGCTTGTGCTTACTATTCCTTTTTTTCTCTTGTAGTTCCATGGGCTCCTGGTGGCTCGAAGTTTACAAGAAATCCTACTCCACCTCCTGGGGTAATAAGATAAAAACTCATCCTTTGGCTTACCATTGATGTCTTTCACCATCTGTTTTTTGTTTTGCACGTGGACTTTGTAGACATTTAAATGCTCCCCGCCCTCCAAATAAAAAAAAAAACTTATTTTCACTGATCATGGTGCAATTGTTCCTTTGTTGATGCAGATTGAGATAGTCTTTGACTATGGTCGAGAAGATCATCCTTGAAAATTTGGATCCTTCAATGTCATGAATAAAGGTCAGTTTAACTGTTTAGTTGCTTTGACATGGTCCTGATTTACTTCAACAAACCATATTATACATACTGAAACCATATTCATGGGAACATGAACATGAAGTGAGTTATAAAGGTAACCTATAGCGTAAGTGAATTAAACATGTCATGGGTTTATATTAAGATGTGATGCTCATATTAAGTGCTGTACTTCAGCATATTATGTTCCATTGCAGGTGGTTTCCATCTGATTCGGCATCCTTATATTCGATTTATGCAGGACATCAGACGGTTTGTCTTGCAAATAGAACATAGGAGAGAGACCAGCGTCACATTTATTATTTAATTTGAACACCTTCAGACGCTCACTTACTCCTGAAATGTCTCTGTTGTGTTTTTCTTTGAGATGGATCCTTGACATAAAAGAACTAAGTTCATGAAATTATGTACTGTGAATTTGTTGGACTTCACGGATCGTTGTGTTCTTGGCCTTTTGAACATTGGTTCTTTTATCCATCCAATTACCCTTTTTTTTCGTCAAAGTTCAATCAATTTGAAGCTTCCAATCTATATTAGGATCCCAGGACGAGGAATTGACAGTAAATAGCGATCACTGTAATGTAGTTTAAGCTTTACCCAATCTTCAGCCACTTCTAATACTGCACCCGCGCACTGGCTCCCAAAATTTTCAAAATTAATGCTTCTGGACAGTAAATCTGCTATCATGTTTGACCCTTTTGAGTGCAAACGGGCCTCATAATTCAGTTATGAGGATCCAAACCACTAACTCTTTCATCTATTGGTTCCTTCATCTCCAGGGGATATTGGTTCTTGGTTGCCTCCATGGTGTACTTATCAAACTCAGCTTGCTTGCATGCAAAGATATATACGAAGTATGGATTACTTTTCGATTGCCTTGGCAGTCTATTTTTGTTTTTAGTCTTCAAACAAATCTCAGGACACCAGACCCATTGGCCACACCACTGTAAATTTTTGAAAATGAAAACTGGGTTTCATTTCATAGAAAAAGCAACGTGTGATTTTTATCAGGCAAACAGCAGGTCATTCTTTGAAAAGAATGTGTAAGCATGGGGATGGTGTCTGTATCCAAGCTTCTTAACTTTGAACCTCAGCAAGGATGCAGCAAAGAAGGTCACCATCTAACACAAGTGTTGCAGTTGCACAATATAGATCCCTAATCCTAGAATCTACCTGAGTAATTCTCCAGTAACCATAAGCTCAACAACAAGGGCTGATGCATTAAAATGGGATGTTCAATTAATAGCACTCAGAATTAGATGAGTTTGAATGGGAGAGGCCACGGAGTAGACCTGGGAACCTCGACCTTGTCCTTGATCCGCTCTATCATCTTTTCCTTCTTCGGCCTGGAGTTTCCGAACGACCCTTTGAATCTCTTCCCCTTCTTCGTCTTCTTATCCCCTCGTCCACACAGAATAGGATTCACTTCCGCTACCGCCACCTCCACCGCAGAAGATGACAGAGATGATTGCCCAGCCACCACCACCCGTCTTGCCACTGCGCCGCACCACCGCATCGCCGCCATATTCTCGAGCCCAAGTTGGAAGAGAGATTTGTAGGCTGAACGGTGAGATCTGAACTGATTAGCGCCGCGGCCTTAAATTATTTGACCCTTTTGAGGAAAATCCAAGTCCATAGACTAAAATCTTCTAGTTCTATCCATCTATATATTTGCTGATTTTTCAATTTAATAAATTGATCATTTCCCCGCTAATCCTTTTATATAAAACTAATATTAGAAAATAAAATTTTAGTGTTCTCTGTCGAATGTGTTACACTCCCTCAAACTTGATTTTTGTTAGTCTCCATAAACACATTTTATCAAATAAGTTTACTAAAATTAAAACACGGTTTGATTAATTTAGCTTTCTTACAAGTTGATTGTTCACAAGGTAATAAAGATAAGATTTTCTTTTAATTATCGGAGCCGTTTGATATTGTCAATATGAAGAAATCAAGCCATTGAATGATCAGACCATAACTCTAGGATGGAGATAAAAGGAAAGGGCTAATCCATGCAAATTCCCTACTTGATTTCGTGGCAATGAACTAGTACTTTCTTTCTACTCTCATATTGTCATAGTATATAAATAATTAAAATTAGTAGACTAATAAATAAATAAATGTGGCAGTCTGCCCTGTAAAAACAAGAATAATCCAGTTGTGGATTTGACGCATATCAATGAAGATGCACAATCTCATATAAGGAGTGTGAAAAATACATAATTCAAAAGTAGAGTTCTCCTCTCTACCTAATAAAATGTGTTTTTGGTTAACTCCAATAACAAAACTGTGTGGAATTCAACTCAAATCGATCAATATCGTATTGGGAGGATTGTAGATATTACAAATGATATTAGAGTCAAATCTCAATTGGAAGTATGACCGACAAAGTCATTGAGCCCCAAGAGGAGTAGATTGTGTCAGTCTACCCTGTAAAGACAAAAATGACCCAAGTGTGGGTCGTCCTATATCAGTAGGAAAATGCACAATCTCAAATCGCTTAGAAGAGTGAAAAATGCATTATATATAAGTAGAGTTTTTCACCCTACTTAATACAACGTATTTTTAGATAAACCCAACAACAAAATTATTGTATGGGGAAGACAGGAAACATTACAATAAATAAGTGAAGATTTCCTTTGTTTCTTTGTGAATTCGGTTTACATTGGATCCAAACACAAGCTTTCCCTGAGATTGACGAGAATGTTCGAAGCTACAGAAGGTTGTGTATTAGTATTACCACTATTTCTAATATCAGCTTTCTTTTTGGGTAAATGATAAATCAACCATCGTGGTTTGAGATCAATGACAAGTCAATCACTATGGTATTTTTTTTAACAAGTTAACCACTCACGTATGTTAAAATGACAAATCCAACATCACGTTGACGTTTATCGTTAAAAAGTTGGGTGCCAACGTCAAAACGCCTAAACGCTCTGCTCCGACGTTCTGAATTCCGACGTTCTAAAGAATTCACGGCGTTCTGAACAAATTAAATTTCCCGCTCCCTTAGTTCTTGATGATTCCCCCACTCGCTAATCTTTCTCTTCTTCTTTTCAACTCTTCATTAATGCTGTTCTATTTCCAGCCACCTACATTTTCTTCCCTTCGTTGGTTACCACTCTGCTTGACCAATAATTCCTTTTAGACAGAGAGACGGAGAGAGCATTATGCTAAGCTTTTCTAAGCATATCAAGCTTTTGAAATGTTTTTTGTTTTGCTTCGTGGATTGGCAGGATTGCGAAAAAAAAGGAGTTTCAAAACTCGAGCAACTCATCAATGGCGACCAAGTAAGTGACGCTGTTCATTTAATTTCAACTTCTGTCTACTAAATGAAGAAGAAAATCAGACAAGTTTTAATTGTCTCACACGAGAGACAACGTTTTTATGCGGTCTCTATCTCACGAGAGACCATATTTTACACGGTGTCTGGCGAGAGACCGCGTAAAACGCGGTTTCTTTCTCACGAGAGACCGCATTTTTCTCACGAGAACGCGGTCTCTCCTGTCGTCTTTGGAAAACCAGAAGCGATTGTTGTGTTTTTCGAAGAATCGAATCTGTTTGATGCCAAGAATCGGAAGAACGTCCATTTTTAATTATGTAAATGAAGATTTTTTGACTGCTTCGAAGTGGGTTTTGTTTGATTCTTGCCGAAATCGGAGACTATGTCAATCGCCAGCTCTGAATCATCTACGCCAGAGGAAACCAGAAAGAAAAATGGCGAAGAAGAAGAGGAAGAAGAAGAGGAGCTGAAAAAGGAGAAGAAGAAATTGAAGAAGCTTAAATCGATCAAGCTTTTACGATCTCCCAGCTTGAAACCACGGAGAAGAAAATCGAAATCTCAGTCGCGTTTTAATATTCTTCTCTCGCCGTCTTTTTCGTCTTGTTATTCGTCTTCATCTTCTTCATGGACTTCGAACCAGTCCAGCCCTACTTCTGCGTCGGATTCTGTATCTTCTCCCAATTACATGAAACCCACTTCATGTTCTGATGCAAGGAAGGAGAATTTTCAGGTATCCTTCATTTTGCTTTGGTTGTTCTTTTGGAATTTTCATTTTATGTAATTAGATTTTGTTATTTTCCTTGAATGTGTAGAAATTAGCTGCAAAATCGAGTGGGAGACTTTCTTCTAACTTCTAAGTCTGTCAAGAGCGAGATGAAGAAATTTTCGAGTAGATTCGGTGACTTCGAATCTGGTATGAATCCGAATGTTTCGGTTTCTTCGAACGGGAAATTGATTTCTTCTGGTCAGAGATCAGGTTTTGTCTCGAAATGTCCATGAAAGATAAGCCCAGCCATTGCAGAGAAAAAGAAGCAAACTGGGCATTGCATGAAACGGCAGAAATAGACCTCTCTTCCACAGCCATTGCAGAGAAAAAGAAGGCAAGCAAATACCCAGAAGCCTGACAATCTGAGTAAGGACAGTTCTTTACATTTTTACTTGGTTTAATTTATGAAGTTCTTTCTCTCTGTATTGGTTTGCTTCTCTGTTTAGTTATAAGAATAGAAAACCTCATTTGATAGGCAAGAATGGAGTGATGAGGATTAATATGAATGTCCTTTTCATTCTGTTTTGTCCATTTTTGCTTTAGTCTGGAAGAGCATGTCTCTCAAATACGGTCTTAGAATATATTAATCCTCATCATCAGCCATGCAAAAGATGCGGTGGTCGGGAAAAGTCAAGAAGAAGACTCCTGGAGACAGACAGGAGAGACCGCGGTCTCTCGTGAGAGAGAGATCGCGTAAAGTCTCTCGTGAGAGAGAGACTGCGTTTTACGCGATCTCTCGCCAGACATCGCGTAAAACGCGGTCTCTTGCGTGAGACAATTAAAATTTGTCTAATTTTCTTCTTCATTTAGTGGACAGAAGTTGAAATTAAATGAACAGCATCACTTACTTGATCGTCATTGATGAGTTGCTTGAGCTTTGAAACTCCTTTTTTTTTGCAGTCTTGCCAAATCCACGAAGCAAAACAAAAAAATATTTCAAAAGCTTGATATGCTTAGAAAAGTTTAGCATAATGCTATCTCTCTCTCTCTAAAAGGAATTATTGGTCAAGCAGAATGGTAACCAAGGGAGGGAAGAGAATGTAGGTGGCTAGAAATAGAACAGCATTAATGAGGAGTTGAAAAGAAGAAGAAAAAGATTAGCGAGTGGGGGAATCATCAAGAACTAAGGGAGCGGGCATTCTGATTTATTCAGAACGCCGTGAATTCTTTAGAACATCGCGTTGGCCGTTCTGAATTCAGAACGTCGGAGCGGAGCGTTTCAGCGTTTGGACGTTGGCACCCAGCTTTTTAACGATAAACGTCGACGTGATGTTGGATTTGTCATTTTAACATACGTTAGTGGTTAACTTGTTAAAAAAAATACTATAATGGTTAACTTATAATTGATTTCAAACTATCATGATTGATTTGTCATTTACCCTTTCTGGTTTTTTAAGATCCACTTGAAATAACTGGTGAAGAATGCTGATGCTTCAATGGTTTTCCGACATGTCGTCTCCCCACCCCAGTAAAAGCACTAAACTGAAGTTCCGGCTCTTCTGGAGCCTCTTGATCGAGAATTTTTATTTGTTGTCTATTATATTTAAAAGATAAAAGGGTAAATTACTCAATTTCTGAGCCTTGTTTGAATGAATGGGCACAGGCTTTTCTGGTTCTTTGTAATCCAAGGGAGGTGCAAAATCGAGCCCACAGTCGTCAGTCTCAATTATAGTTATGGCATTGGAAGGCTTCGTTTCAATTATATCCATAATTTAGTGCAAATGAGTTACTGGTGGTTGACAATTTAGTGGTATTCATTCCCTTGTGATTATGATCTATGGTATAAAATTAAAAGAAATGGCTTGTTGGAGAGAACTCCTCGATCTCTAAGTATTAAGAAAACTCAATCATGAATGAATTTTTTGCTATTCATTTTTATTCCTTGACAATGTTTAAATACAATTGAACAAATAACTTCCAATGTAGAAATTCAAAAAGAATTGAATGAAGTTATTCGTTCACGATAACCGCCTTTAATATGATAATTCAAGATGGCTTGTGGATTTGGCAAGAGGTGTCTTCATGAATAAGTGGTAAAACTAGTTCAACTCTTATGTGCCCCAAAAATGCGCAAAGACAATTCAAGGCTGTTGGGTAATTGACTAACGTCAATCGATGATGCGTTTCCAAACAGGGGTTTGGAAGAGTGCGGAAGTGAACAAATGAACAAGGGAGACCAATGGGGGTGCTCGGACTTATTATTGATGGAATGGACTTAGCTCGCCTTGCTAAGTGTAGAGAGAGGATTAACTTGAGAAATCATGTTAATTGATGTACACTCACACTTCACTTGGATATACTCACCAAGAAAAATGGAGGCTAGCTTAAATATGACTCACCAAGCTACGGTTTGGATATGACCCACCAAACCTACTAACGCTCAATTTGAATATGATTCACCAAAGTAAGAGATAACAATTAGAAAGTGAAGAACTTCATAAACTAGTTCATAATGAGCTACAAGTGTTCCATCTTATTCCATTGATAAACCAAACATATTATGACATATTCTTGAACATCCAAAAAAAAATGAGTCTTGAATTTGTGAAGAGTTTTTGGTAGCCTTCATGTGTTTTGATCATGAATGGCAGCAATAATTGGTTGAATGAGAGGAGAATCTAGAGAAAGAAAAACACGACCTTTGAAAATAATAAGACCATCATAAATTCCCCAAGGACCTACTACCTCATCTTCTTTAATACGTTGTAAGAGTTCTACGAGAGTTTTAGAGGTTTTTATTTCTTCTCTTATTGCTTAAAAAAACAAAAAACTTACTTGTGCCATGGAAATGGCTGTAGAGCTCTTTCATCTTGCTTACGACGAGAAAGAGCATCAGCTACTAAATTTTGTCGACCAGCTCTAAATTCAACTGTAAAATCAAAACCCATCAGCTTGCTAATCCGTTGTTGTTGAAGTGAACTTGCAATACGTTGTTCCAATAAATATTTAAGGTTAAAATGATATGATTTGACCAAAGAATTGTCTACATATTGTTCTCTGATACCACTTATTAGGAAAAATACATATAATATGGAGAATTGAAAGAAACGTGGATAGTACTGATCAGGATAATTCCCAAGAAAGAATGCTTTTGGTAATCTCCTTAAACAAAATTTTCTTTTCCAAGTAAGTTCCTATGAAAGGTTGGAAAGGTCACAAATGGTCTCACTTAAATTCTAGTATCTTAGACAGAGTTTACTTACACAGTATGTTGAAAATAACGTTAAAATAACGAACGAGATTTGGAAAAGAGAAAGAGAAAACACCGAATTTACGTGAAAAACCTAAGACGGGAAAAAACCATGGGCAGAGGAGAGAAATCACTAATAAAAATCGGTACAACAAGCTTTGCGGCTTAAGCATATATTTATAGAAATAAAGAAAACGCTAGTCATACTGGAATTGGAAACTCTAATTGTCAGGCCTGTCTTCTCATAAATTCTGTCACGACCCGAGGATCGGGTCTGACACTAATCCTGCAGGAATTAGGAAACCTCCAATGTAGGTCAAACTGGCCTGGCCCAATTAGAATCTGGGTCACACTGAACCCTAACACAGTATAATTACATCACTAACTGGTACGAAAAATGATAGCAGATACGATTCCAAATATATCCAGAATATATTTTCCCACAAGAAGTAAGAGAAATAACAACAAAAATAGACACCGAGAATTTTACGTGGAAACCAAAATTGGGAAAAAACCACGGAGACCAAGCTCAGAAATATCTCACTATGAAAAATAAGATTTACAATATTTTTCTAAAAACCAAATATTCTAGAAAATATTCACTAAGAAAAAAACACAATTTTTAAATTTTCCGTACACAAATTCACCTCACCTATATTTTTTTCTCTGCGTCCAAAATTTCTCACTATTTTTTTCACTTGTTTTTCCCTCTTCTTCTGTTCTCTTCTCTTCAAGAGATATAAACTAGGGAATGAGATAGTTTTAATTGTTCAAGAATCTCTTTATTTATAAAGAGAATTCCTTGAAGGAGACAAAATATAGAAGGAAGAAAAACATTCTTTCCTCCATTTTTTTTAATAATAAAGACGTATGCCTAATTGATAGGCAGACGTCGGATCCCTCATCATGAAAGAGGGATCCAACACTTCTTTCCCATCAAAACAAGGGAAATCCATTTTAGAATATCTATAAAAAGCATTTCTTATATTATGTCCCTCTTCAGGTGGCCTGCTCAACATTTCCCAGTGGGTCTGTGTAGCTGTCTTTTTCTGGAGATCTGCGATCAAGTCGTGTTACCTCCAGCTCAAGAACAAGGTTGTTTAGACAATTAGACAACTCTTGATGTTGGGTTGTGATTGTTGCCCTGTGTTGTCCCCGCTCAGTTTGATTTCTTGAATAAGATCTGCTTCAAATTTTCGGTGAAAGGCCTGCAATTCTCCCATGGATTCGTGCTTTGATACCAAGTTGTTATGACCCCAAGTTTGAGAACGAATTCTGTGACGATTAAAAGAAAAATAGTCAATCTAACTTTCTTGTCCTAACTCTTCACAAAATAAGGATCCACCCATCTTTCCAGAAAACCAAAAAATAGTGCAGTACGTTGTACTCAAGGAACTATAGAGCATTCCTTCCTCGACAACAAACTCCGCAATGAGAAATCCTCTCAGCTCAAACAACATTGGCAAAACCAACCAAGCCGGTCCAGGGCTGAGGAAGGCATTATCGCTGTACACACAGAAATTGGCTAAAAAAAAAAGGCGAAAGAGGGTGGCTTCAGAATAAGAAAGCAACTCAGCTATTAAACTGAAGCGAGGTTTATTAATAGAAAAATAAATTAAATTAAAAAAAAAAAAAGATTATTATAATTGGTACATGGCAAGTAAATAAATGGAATAATGGGAAGCTGGTTTTGTGGGTAATTTGCTGAGTTTCTGAGAATGCCATTGATGTGTTTCTGCAGCAGAAAGACCAAGAGTTGCAACCTGCAAATAATGGAGGCACCCACAAAAAAAGACCATGATTTAAAGCAAATGCTAAGACGTGGTTGTGTTGGTGAAAAAACATCACCGCAGATCCAAACAAAAGCCCCTCCATTTGCTCAGTGGACCACCATACATTACATTACCTTCATTATTGTTCCCTGAGCCAACAAACGAAAGAGATGAAGATATACAAAGTAGCTCAAAAGAGAATAAATGGAACTTGCCACGTAGTCTGTGATGAGTTTGGCTCGTCCCAATGCATGAATAACGCCATTGACCATTTATTTTGCGTTAGTGCCATGTTCTTAGTTGGGATTTGACCCCTCAATCAAACAGAAAGGTTCCAATTGTGGAGTTCTACAAACAAAATTATGATTTTTTTCAGAGATTCGTGGTGGGATACTTGGTTATTTATTTAGATATTTTCTTGCTTTAAAGTTGACCTTTAGATTGTTTGAAAGAACTTCTTCTATAATGAATATGACGCAATCTCGATGCAAGCAAATGCCATGTCCTTTATCTGCAATGTCAGTGTAATAGGCCCGGTGTCCCGGTCGTACTTTGAGAGACTAAAAGAGGGTCGTGCGGCACTCGTTGTTTTAGAGGGAACAACGAGTCAACCTGCGAAGTGCGCCAACGGCACCGATTGCCCACGACATTAAAGCGAGCTTTGTGTCTAACGAGCGAGCAGTAAGCGAGCGAGATTAATTGAAAAGAGCGTCATTGAGCATAAAGAGAGTAGTTTGAATGTAAAAAGCTTTATCATTGATTGTTAGCAAATTACATTGGGTAGGGGGGTCTACGAGCAGTCATGCCTCTCCTCTTAAATAGCATTTTGGACCATCTCTACTATGATAGGAGTGAACATGCTATAATTATGAGGAGTCACTTGCCCAAAATAGAAATAAAAGAAATATAAAAAAATTACTGTAAAATAGAAATACATCTAACTAAACAGTAAGAGCGGCCATGTACAACAAGTCCTGGACAAGCCAGCCGGCGTAGTGAATGTAAATCAATGCTTTGGATTTGACTAAAGATGAGTTTGCTGAATGACGACACTTGTGAGCTTCTTCTTCTGCTTGTACAATCCTTACAAAGTTAAACCTTCGTCTCAGATCTGTTACTCGTCTGTAAGTTCTGACAGAATCTCCATAGTCGACGGTAGCAGAACAAGTGCAGACAAGCGCATCTCCAATGGCCAAACTATCATTTTGCGAGTATTGAAACCCCGTTTTCTCACACCATCATTTTCTTCTGCCCCCGATTTCACTCGAATCTACTGACTCTCCACTCTACAAATAACCAATTGTTGCCATTTTCGAAAGATTTCTGACTTTCTGTGGTGCGCTGAGCTTCTAATGAAGAAGACGATGACGACAAAATGGGCCGTCGCTTTCGCATTAATGAGGGGTTCAGCCAATAATTGCGGTTGCCCTCTGCTTGTTTTGGGTATTGAATTGGACTGGGAGTGGATAAGCTCTCCTCTAAGATTCACAAAGACTGAAACCTTTCCCCGATCCCTTGGCCTTTTCTTCTACACTTGCTAAGAGCGCCAAGTGTCCGCAGAACAAACACACGCACACTTCGCCACGTGTTAATTCCTGGCCCCACTTTATCCAGGTCATCTTCGTCGGAGACCTCCGCAAACCTTTTTTTTTTTTTTTTAAATAAATATTTATTTTTCTAAGTTCAACAATCAACCACCTAACCGAGCCTGCTGCCTGCATAATCCCTACTCATTCAGCCAACGAGCCGAAACTCCATTGTTGTAGAGTATTGTGTTATTCTAAGTTTATGAATATATACTTACCAAACACGACACACTCTGTCTATTTATTTAGATTGTTATTTATGTTCAAATTGCATATGAAGTATTTGCAATCCTTCAACATTGTTTGGTGACCCAACATTTGAATTGTTCTAATCCATATTATTGTCGTAATTATGTCAGATTTTATTTACGAACAAGGCTTTCTACAAGTACTTTTTTAATTATAAAAAATTAAACATTATTAATGGGTACGTGAATTTTGTTTTCTCATCTACTTTTTTTAGTTTAATTCATTGTAGAATAAGATTGTTTGGTAGATAATTAATTAAATGGAAGATAATCACATTAGCGTTTCTCCTTGATTAAACTAAACCTTTTGTTAATTATAATTACTAGTTTGTCAATAGGTCAACTTAAGAACCATGGTGCAAGACGTAAACTTGAATCAATTCAAAGCTAATTTCTCACGTTTTCCCATCCGTTGGGGTTATCCAAGTATTAAAATATTCTTACGCTAAAATAAATAAATAAATATTTAAATATGTCATGAGGCGTGCATGCATTCTCGGATCACAGAACGTGTTACAAAGAGAATCGTTCTTGTTGAAAGTGTTACAAAGTTAGACTTAACCTCTAAGACATATTCGTGTCACATTTTATAAACAATGGATGCCGTTAAATTTATTGTAGTAGAATATAAGCATATTAAGCTAGTTTATTAATTGATTATAATATTATAGTAAATTAGAAATAATTGAAATAATATATTTTTATACAATAAGTAGACGGGACGTAAATGATTATTTTTTCAATTTTAGGATTGATGGAATTTATTCGGCGAATAAGCATCTATTAACATATGCATACAAATATTGTGACTTCATTTTAATGGCCAAATACTAAAGCTTATGTTGGTCAATACACAGGTATGTCTTGTAAGAAAAGCAAAAGGGAATAAAAAAAGGAAGTAATAGTTAGGAAATCCAACAAACATAAATTCAAAATAAGAATATTTTAGTTTGTGTAAACATAATATATCATTACAATATTATTAGTTTTGAACCATTTATGGATTTCAATTTGGGAGAAAATAAATTTTAATATCCTCAAAATCACTTTTTAAAAAAAAATTATTTTCAAGGTTCAAGAAACCTTTTTTATCACATTTTTTTAATGCTGTTCAAAAAATACCAAAACGTAAAAATGTTTTTTCAATTGGTTTTATGCGATACTTTTAAAAATATTTAATCTTTTAAGATTAATAAGAAATTACAATTGAATCATGTAATATATGATTTTTTAAAAAATTATAATATTTTTACTAGTACGGCTAGATATACACTCAAACCCTATATTACAAAGTGCCATTTGCATCCAACTTGTGTGCGTGTATATATCATAATTATTTAAAATAACAACAAAATTTATATTAATAAATAAATTCTATTTAAAAAACGAACATTAGATATTATAGTAAATATTTGGCACCTAGTTTTTATAAAAACAAAAAAGAAAAAAGAAAATTAACAAACAAACCTTGAACTATTAGACATTGACAAGCCAAACCTTAAAGTAATTTTGTGAACACTATGAGAAATGAGAGAAGACAAACCTCACAGTCAGATTTTCTGTAAAAAAAAACGTCGAGGGAAATATTGCAATCACGTTTTTCAATAAAAAAAGGTCCAAGGATGTCACAGGGACGTCCCTTAGATCGACCTTGGACATCCTTTAATGACGAGAGACGTTTAAGGCTGATCCACGAGGAGGGACATCTAAGGATCATCCTTGGGGATATCAAAAGGTTGATGGACGTCTAAGGATGCCCATGTTGGTCGATGGATGAAGAGACGAATGTTCTGTAATAAGAATGAATGTCTAGGATAGGAGGAGGGGCGCAGACAAACGAAAGTTACTACCCGTTGGATGAAGGGACAGACGTCCTGCAATGAGTATGAATAGTCAGTATGGAAGATGGACATTCTTAAAAGACGTTGGCGGATGAAGGTTTCTAGCCGTTAGATCAATTGACAGATGTCATTCAATGTGGATGGGAGGTCAGGATGGAGGATGGGCGTCCAAAGAGGCTGGTGGATGTTATGTTGAAGGGAGTCACGTGCAATACACATGCTATTTTAAATGGTTGCAGACGAAGGTTGTTGGTGAAGGATCGATATGCGCCTAAAAGAAGGGAGGAGGGAGGAGGGAGGAGGGAGGAGGTGAATTAGGCTTTCTAATATTTTCATGCGATAATTATTTCTCTAAAATCTTATGTCATTTAATGCATACAAATAAACATTCAATGCATAAATATAAAGAGAGTAGAGTTAGAGAGAATGCAAACAAGGTTTGTTTATGCGGTTTGGCAATCCCGCCTACGTCTGCGCTCCAAGCTGCACTTAGAGATCCCTAATTCGTCCAACCTCTCCGGTTGACGATGTTTGACTTAAGAGTGTCAAACAAACCTTACAACGACTATTTTGGGGCGTCACCCTTTCCTTTGACTATTGCGGGGCATCACCCTTAGCTTGACTGTTACAGGGCGTCACGCTTGTTTGACAAATTCTTAGGGAATCACCCTTTACAATGGAGTACGAGTGTTTGAGGAATTAGACTTTCTAATATTTTTATGCGATAATTATTTCTCTAAAATCTTATGTGATTTAATGCATACAAATAAACATTCAATGCATAAATATAAAGAGAGTAGGGTTAGAGAGAATGCAAACAAGGTTTGTTTACGCGGTTCGGCAATCCCGCCTACGTCCGCGCTCAAAGCGGCACTTGGAGATCCCTAATTCATCCAACCTCCCCGGTTGACGATGTTTGACTTACGAGTGTCAAACAAACCTTACAACGACTATTCGGGGCATCACCCTTTCCTTTTAATATTACGGGGCATCACCCTTAGCTTGATTGTTACGGGGTGTTACCCTTGTTTGACAAATTCATAGGGAGCCACCCTTTACAATGGAGTACGAGTGTTTGAGGAATTGAAAGCACAATCTAACTATTTCAAACTCTCCCAAATAGAAAACTAAGTTTTGGGATGAGAAGAGTTGGATTACAAGCTCACTAAAATACTAGAGAAGTTGAATATAAAATTTGGCAGAGCTTTGCTACTTCTCTCGTTGGTTAATTTGAGTTTTGGAGTGTCTTCTATATATAGACATGACTATATTCAGTTGACCCAATCCTTTTTTGGTTGACTAAATCCGACAGTTATAAACTAGCCATTGTGTTTGCTGCGCTTTTTCGGTCGCATGTCTCCTCTGGAACCTTGACTGCATCGCGTCAAAAAATTTCATAAAAACTCTAGAAGCAATCTGTCCTTGTTTTTGGTCGCCATCTTCGACCACATCATCGACCGCATTTTGACTGAAAACTCTCGGGGTAATCTGTGTAGCTTTTCGGTCGAGTTCTTCAACTGCGGCCTCGATCGTGTCTTGTCCGAAAAATCTCGGATTGCACAACATACAAATTCAGACGCTTCAGCGCGTCCCTACTTTGTCCAAATCTTCGAGGATGAATTTGTAATGCTTTTCAGTCGTATAACTTGACCGAGTCTTTGACCGTGTCTCGTCCGAAATCCTCTGGAGTAATTTGTGCATGATTTTGGTCAAGGTCTTCAACTGCGTTGCATCCGAAAGCGTCTAGAATGAAATACTTTACTTTGATTCGCATCCCTTGAATTCTCTAAGTCCCAAAATGATATCTATTCACTACATGAACTTAAGTAAACTTGTTAGCACAACTTTAATACTCGTATTGAGAGTATTTCCAATAAATATACATATAAATATAATGAATACACAATTAAGATCATTATCAATAAAAGCACAATAAACAATTTATTATATCAATCAAAACATTCATCATCAAAATAACTAAACCTAGCACATTTAGGCTCACAGTTGGTTGTTGGATGAAGGGGTCGGACGTCCTTCAGAGATGGGGGATGTGCGACGCTGGAAATGGATGTTGAAGATGAAATTATTGAAAAGTGATGTCGTTTAGCATTGAGGGATGTCCTTTAACTAACAACGAATGTCTTTCAATGCATTGGACGATGAGGGAATATCATCGTTTAGTATTTTGGGATGTTCCTCAACTTACAACGGACGCCCTTCAACTTATAACAAACGTCCCTTAACCCACAACAGATACCCTTCAACTTACAACGAATGTCCCTCAACGCACAATGGATGTCCCTCAATCCCTTGGACGATGAGAGAACATAGTCGTTTAGTATTGAGGGAAGCTCGTAAACTTACAAGAGACTATTAGCCTAAATGTTGTTAGGTTTATTTGTTTTGATGATAATTATTTTGTTTGAAATTATAAGTTGTTTATTGATTATTTGTTTTTAAGTGTTTAATCATTATATTTATTAGAAATACCCTCAAAAAATGTATTAAGTTGAACTAACATGTTTATCTAAATTCATGTAGTGAATATATATCGTTTTGGGACTTAGAAATATTATGGATGGCGATTGGGAGGCAAGAGGTCGCATAAAATGGAAAACTGCTTCCTGATGTTTTGGTCGAAGTCGCGGTCGATGGTACAGTTGAGTAGTGCATCTAAAAAGGTATACAAATTTGCTGCCAAAGTTTTTAGTTGAGCTGTAATCGAGTTTGCGGTCAAGCAAGTTGACCGAAAATGTGTATAGTTTGCTTCTGGACATTTTTGGTCGAGCAAGCGATCGAGGAAGGATTTTTGGTCTACCTAAAAATGGCATAGAAGGTGGAAAACAAATTGCCCTAGGAGCGGTCGACCACCAGGGGGCTAGCGGTCGACTGCTCATGTATTGGCAGCACTCTGAAGTTTGTTTTAAAGGATAGCGGTCGACTGCAGCCCAAGACCGATCGACCGCTGCCGAAGGAAATGGGCACATTTCCAACGAATTGAAGTGATCGATCGAAAATGAAGACTTTTATAAATTCAAGACCTTCAAAGTTCATTCTAACGAGCCAGGAATTGAGGGGAAGCCCTGCCGAATTTTATACTCAATTTCAATTCACTTACTGAGCTTGTAACCTATTTCTCATCATCCCTAAACTTGAGATTTTCTTTAGGGAGAGTTAGGATTTAGTGAATTATTTTCATTTCCGCTATTGTACTCAAACGCTAAGGGTGACACCCTACAAATTAGTCAAACAAGGGTGACGCCCTGTAATAGTCCAGAGAAAAGGGTGACGCCCTAAGAAAGAATCAATTGTAAAAGGTTTGTTTGACACCCGTAAGTCAAAATTCGCCGATCGTGGAGATTGAGCGATTAGGGATCTCCAAGTGAAAAGCTTGAAGCGCGGACGTAGTTCGGAGTTTCCGAACCGCGTAAACATATTGGTGTCAGCTCTCTAACCATTTCACTTATATTTGTGTTTGTTTAATTCATTTATATGCATTAAATCACTTAGGGTTAGAAATATTAATATCACACGAAAAGATTAAAACACCTAATTAACCCCCCCAATAGGCGTGCACGAGTCCTAATAGAGACATCCCTCAACTTATGACATACGTCCCTCAACCCACAACGAACGTCCCTTAACTTACGATGAACGTCTCTCAATGCCTTGGACGATGAGGGAACATTGTCATTTAGTATTGAGGGACATCCCTCAACTTACAACGGACATCCCTCGACTTACAATTTCTCTCCTCTCTCTCCTTTCAGGTTATGTATTAACGTTGAATTGATATAAAATTTCTATTTCTTCACTCAAATGACGTAATTTTAAATTCAATTCATAACTCATGACTTACAGTTTCATGTCACTTTATTTTGAAATTTTTGACATAATAGCATCTGTTTATAGATGTTTCTAATACAATATATCAATCAATTGCATTAACCAACATTCATATAGAATTATCCAAAATTTACATTCATCCTTTGTAGGATGCCCATCCTCCATTCTGGTTGTCCATCCTCCATCCGTTGTGGGTCGAGGGACATCTGTCGTTAGTTGAGGGACATCCGTTGTAATTTGAGGGACGTCCCTCAATACTAAATGATGACGTTCCCTCATCGTCCAAGGCATTGAGTGATGTTTGTTGTAAGTTAATGGACGTCCCTCAATGCTAAATGACGTCATCTTTCAATAATCACATCTTGAACATCCATTTCCAATGACATACGTCCCTAATCTCTGAAGGACTTTTGACCCCTTCATCCAACGGCTAACAACCTTCATCTGCTCCCATTTAAAATAATGTATGTCTTGCATGTGACTCCCTTCAACATAACGCTTGCTAGCCTCTTTAGACATCCATCATCCATCCTGATTGTCCATCCACATTGAAGGACATTTGTCCCTTCATCCAAGGTATAAACCTTCATCTGCCAGTTCCCCTCCTCCCATCTTGGACGTCTATCACCATTGCAGGACGTCCATCTTTTTATCCAATGGCCACCATGGACATCCCTTGGATGTTCTTCATCCTTATGATAGCCCCAATGTTGTAACGACCAAGTTTTCATACACTTAAAATATCAAAATTCAAAGCACATTTTATTTTATAAAACATAGCGTAGCAGAAGACTTTTCATAAATAAACTATTTTAGATTAAAATGTCAATCATAAAATTGTTTTCAATAAATCTTTAACCTTTACAAAATATGACTTAAATTCAAAATCATTTACATTTCTCTTTTTCCTTTAACCTAGCCCGTCACAAAGTTCACAATGTTCAAATTCTCCATCAACTGTTTCTTTTCTTGTTACAGTGCATACCTATATCACAAGACATATTCTATAAGCTTAATGCTTAGTAATAAATGAGATGCATAATGAAACATGAAATGCACTTTTCATAAAATATTTTCCATTTTCGTTTCTTCTTTTTACTTTACCATTACCATTTTACCATTGGAATTCAACTTAAAGCCTTCACCAATAGGGGAAAACCCGCCCAAAGCCTCAATCATTGGGGATCAAGTTGCCTGAAGCCTCAACCAAAGTTAAGAGTCCAAACCGGGAAGAATCCACCAAAAGCCTCAACATAATATCATGTTTTTAATCTTCTTCACTTTCATTACTCGGAAACCATATGCATGATAAATCACTATTGTAACGTATTTGTGAAAACCATGATGCATGTATATGATAACATACAACTTAATAAAATCTAGCATATCATCAACACATCCTCAAAGCATGGACATAATCCTTTAACTTAAAATCTATTAAGCATGAACATCAAAGCATCAAACAATCACTAAACAATACATACAATCCTACTTCTTGTGATGTAGCCCAAAAAGGGAAAACTCACTCATTCATTTCTTACCTCTATATTCCTTGAAGAAGCTAGTAGCACAAAGATTTCCTCCAAGTTGAAGTCTTCTCCTTCCTCTTTCTCTTCTTCCTTTCTTCTTCTTCCTCTTCTCCCATGGTTTCCTTTCCTTTTCTTCTTCTGAAACTCCATCTTTCTCTCATGGTTATCCCTCCTCTTTTCTCTAGCTTTCCCTTTCTTAATATAGGTTAAATTCTACTTCAGCCAACTTAAGCAAGAGACGGCGTCTTCACAATAAAACTTTGGTGACTAATCAATCTTTTATCCAATAAAAGCATGACATTGCAGCTCATTTCTAGCGACCCTTCAACTTACCAGTCGATCAACCTCTTCACATGATCCACCGCAAAACATCCTGAAATCATACCTTGTACATTTATCAAAATACTGGTCGATCACCTTCCTATATACGATCGACCACAAAACACCAATATTACAATATGTAAAGGCCACGATCAACCACCCATCCACATGATCGACCACCCATCCACATGATCGATCACCCCAATAGTCTGAGAGCAATACATCATAGAAGTCGGTCGTTCACCAAGCGACCGCAAATCCTCCTCGTTTTGAATACGTAATGAAGCTGAACAACCACATCTCACCTTGATCGACTGCCAAATTGACAGAGAGCTCCATTTCTTCAATCTGCACACTTCTGGTCAATCATTCCTTCAAGTGATTGACCATTCTTCCCTTCAAACATCACATAATTACCTAATTCACTACTCTTCCATAAACTATAACACAAAACTCTCATCTAACATCATGTATCACAATACCAAATACACTACTATCAAACATATTCCAAGCAAAACTTATCCAATAAAAATTTGGGGTATTACAAAGGTTGATCCTTGAATGCCCCTCCTCATGGATCAACCTTGGACATCGCTTCCCATTGAAGAATGTTTTTTGGACATTCATTGGACGTCCCTTAGATGTCCATGTGATGTTCTTGGACGTTTTTAAGGGGAAAATGTGATTGAGGCATTTGCATCAGTCTTTTTTGACAGAACGTCATTGAATATTCTTATGCTAAAATAAATATTTAAATATGTCATGAGACATGCATGCAATCTTGAATTACAGAAACGAAAAAGATAGATAAAGGAGAATCCTTCTCATTGAAAGTGTTATAAAGTCAGACTTAATCTCTAAGATATCCTCGTGTCACATTTTTATAAATAATGGATGTCGTTATATTCATTGTAGTAAAATATAAGCACATTAAGCCAGAAAACAAATATTAACCTAGTTAATTAATTGATTAGAGTATTATAATAAGTTACAAATAATTGAAATAATATTTTGTTAGAAGATAAGTAGATGAGGTGTAACAACACTAAGTTATAGTGTAAGATTACATATAACAAATAAAACTATTTTTATAATTATTTTTCTAATTGTAGGATTGATGGAATTTGTTCGACGAACAAGCATCGATTAACATATGCATGCGAGTCTTATAACTTTATTTTAATAGCCAAATACTAAAGGTTATGTTAGTCAATACTTGGGTACGCCTTGTAAGAAAAGGAAAAGGGGAACAACAAAAGGTAGTAATAGTTAGAAAATCCAAAAGACATAAATTCAAAATAAGAATATTTAAGTTTGTGTAAACATAATATATAATTACAATATTATTATTTTTAACCCTCAAAATAACTTTTATTTTTTTATTCTTTACAAGGCTCAAGAAACTTTTTTTTTTAATGCTATTAAAAAATACCAAAACGTATAAAATGTTTTTTCAACTGGTTTTAGTTTGGAATATGCGGTCCTTTTAATAATATTTAATCTTTTCGGATTAATAAGAAATTATAATTGAATCATGTAATATATGATTTTTGTTTAAATTATAATATTTTTACTAGTACAGTAGGTATTCACCCAAACCCTCTTTTACAAGGTGCCATTGCATGTAACACTGTATATATATATATATAGTAAATACTTAAAATAATAATAAATTTTATATTAATAAATAAATTAAATTTAAAAAACGAACATAAATTGAGGGGTGTCTTTTGTAGGTTGAGGAACGTATGTAGTAAGTTGAGAGACATCTGTTGCATGTTGAGAGACATCCCTCAATACTAAACGATGACGTTCCTTTATCGTTCAAGATAATGACTGATGTTTGTTGTAAGTTGAGGAACGTCCCTAAATGTTATATGAAGTCGTCTTTCAATAATCTCATCTTGAACGTCAATTTTCAGCTACACACATCCCCCTTTTCTGAAGGACGTCCGACTCCTTCTGTAACGACCTGATTTTTATTTATTTTATAATCACGTGAAATTCAAAACTTTTTCTTTTACAAAATCAGAGTAAGACTTTTCTTCATAAAACCTGAGCGTTAAAACTCTTTTCTTAAAACATTTATCAATTGCAAAAGAAGTAATAAAATTTTTTTTATAAAATGCAGCGGAATTAAAACAAAGCATTAAATAATTTACAAACCCTTTTACAAATAAATTTCATTTTAAAATTCTTTAGCCCAGCCAGCCACAAGATCCACCCGTGCAAATCCTTCATCAACTGTCTTTGACTTGTTCACTTGTTTTCTCGTATGTACCTACATCACAAGATCTAACTAATGAGCCTAATGCTCATAAGTGATACAAGGAAACGAAAGGCAGATATGATGCATGATTATGCGATGCATTACAAAGAATAACCGTATCTTGTCTGTTAACCGGGGCGATGGATACATCTAGGTCTCGTGGCTTAACTGTATTTCTGACGATGAAACACACCAATTAGGGTGTCACCACGAGCCATACCCATTCACTTTTGTTGAAAACATTGGGGATTTCAGAAGAAGAGAATTGAGAATCTTACGATTCTCGTTGCTTAACCGTATCTCACCGCCTCCTAAATGGGAGTAGACACTCTAATAGGGGTGTCACCACGAGAACCATTTCCAATTCTCCTGAACCCCCACATGCCTATTTACATATATTAGGTATGTCATGCAATATGCCTATGAATACCTACAGTCCTATATGATCCTACAAATGTCTAAGAAACATATCATTAAAAAGAACACGCAACATGCAATCCTAACTTTTGCGATGTAGGGTCTGAAGATCAAAACACAGTAAGTATCAACTTACCTGGCGTCCATAGCGCGTTTTTGTATCATCTCTCTTTCTCGTACCTTCAAAACCATTTAAATCACGTATTATTAATCTTACTTCTACGACTCATCACTTCCACTATTTGCATATGGACAACAAAATAGCAAACCTCATAATGTTGCTCATTCCATCAATGTGACAGGATAACACAAGGAATTCACTTTACAAAACCAAATCAGCAAAGTAGAGAACCATATAATTTCAATTGACAAAGATTTCAACTTTTCCCACGTGCTCACCAATTGAACAATTTATCAACAATATATCTTAACAACTTAACAAAGACTTCACAACCTTAATCCCCCAAATAACATAACACCCATAAACAAACCCGCTTAACCAAACAGGGGCATTTCAAACTAATAACATCCAAACAATAATCATAGTCCAACAATATCCCACGAGTTCAACAAATCTACATAATTTCCCCAGCAGAATCCAAACTGTGAACAAAACTAATTTCAATAGAGTAATTTCTTCATTCAGTCCATCAGTAGAACATTAACACAATTAATATAAACTTAAGTGGCAGAATAAAATCTCCAGCAATGCATATGTTTGAGCAGTGCATAAAACCAACAATTCATCTCCCACAACATGATATTTCCTTCACAGATTATCCATTAATTAAGCTAACTTTCATTCCAATAATTCATACTTTGAACAATTAGAAATCACCACTATCTTCTTACATATTTTCAAAGCAATAAAACAAAATAACAGTAGATACAAGGACTATAAAAATCGCTGCAAGGCAAGGTGATACCATCGGCATTTCTTTCATCCAAAATGGCAACAAACAGAACTCATAACCCAAGCAAAATCATAGACAACTTATCGTCATTTTCGCATCAAACTACAAGTAAACCCAAAGTCTATATTACCAAAAATTTGGCCGAGAGACCAGGGTCTAAAATTCATAGAAGTGATATACAGAGAATAAACTGAGAACATTCATTAGGGCAACACTATACCATAGTTTAATCCAACATTCCAGAATATGTTCATCCAAGACATTCAAAACAGGGGAAATATCCTTCATTCATTATCATCTACTCTTTAACAATAACTTGACACTCTAGAAGGACCATGAAGGAAAACTCTTTACCTGTAGAATTGAGAGATCAGAGAGCAGCTTCACACTACACTTTTCACTTCTTATGTCTACACGCTTCTATTTTCTCACTGAAGACCCGAGAGAAGCATCCTCCTCTGCAACAAAATCCACTGTCATCGATTTATAGGCAGGAAGATGTGTCAACAGAAGATTACACACTTCAAGGAGGAGTGGTCCACTTACCAGTCTCCACGTGGAAAGCCAGCCAGAGGAAACAGCTGGAGGAAGCCAACTCCGGTCCAACTCGAACAAACCGCTCCAGCCGATTCCCAACCAGAATCATCGCCCCTGCCCTCCCCAAATTATTTCTGTCATCACCAAATCCGACTACTGAGATGCCCAATTCAGAAAGCCATGGAGGAGAAATCAAAATCCAAAATTACCGACTTACATGGCTAACGATTCACGGCATCGACGAGAGTTCCATTCCCGAGCCCTAGCCGCGGGAACTAGCCTTTCACCATGTTGTCAGTAGCCGTTCTCTCGTTCGCCGAACAGCACCCAGAGCCCGAGCGTTCCTCTCTCTCTCTCTCTCGCGTCGCTTATCGTCTTCGCGTCTCCCTCCTCCCTCACTCTGTCTCTCTCGTTCTCTTTCAAATGGCCGAAGGCCAAATTTCGTTTAATCTAAACCGGTTCAGAAGGAACTAGTTTATTCCTCATTTCATAAATCCTTTTTTCCCCTTTTAATTTAACATATTCCCTTTAATTTAATTAATCTAATTAATCTTTATTTTTATTTATTTAATATCCACTTAAATCCTAACTCTAATTATTTATTAAATTCTTAATTCAACTCATCCCAATTAATTCCAAATTTAACTTTCCATTATTTTCAAATTTATAATATAATAATCATGTTTTTGGTAATACCCCAATAATTATTCGACTAATTCGAATATCCTCAATTATTTTTCAATTTATCATTTTTAAATTCTGATATAACAGATTGGGGTATTACTAGGGGTGAGAACGGTTCGATTTTGGATTTTTCAAACCGAAACCGAACCGAGACTAGTGGAAAACCAATAAAAAACCGAACCTAGGTTTCGGTTTTTCTCGGTTCGATTTTTGAAAAAACTAAAAAATTAGGACTTTTTTAACTTTTCAATTTTCAAATAGTGTAGACAATATTTGATATGACGTTTATGCATTATTGATTTGTTAATTCATATAATTTGTTATTTTAAATATTTATATTACATCACGATAAATTAAAATAATATAAATAATTACTTTATAATCTTATTATTTATGAAAATTTTGTAAAAAAAAATTGTAAAGTGTAGTAGTAAATATTTAATTCTTGGAATTAGGTTAAATGTATTGGTTTAAGTTTATTTCGGTTCGGTTCGATTTTACTTGATTTTTCTTCATTAAAACCGAGAACTGAACCAAAGATTTCGGTTATATTCGGTTTGGTTTTAAATTCGTTTTTTTGCCTTTTTAAACCGAACCGAACCGAGTAAAATCATTCGGTTCGGTTACCAGGTTCGAACCGAACCGATTTCCACCCCTAGGTATTACACCTTCTTCCAATGACCAACAACCTTCATCTGCTCTCATTTAAAATAGTGTGTCTTGCATGTGACTCCCTTCAACATAACGTCCGCCACCCTCTTTGGATGCCCATCATTCATCCTGGTCGTCCATTCACATTGAAGGACGTCCGTCTTTTCATCAAATGGGTAGAAACCTTCATTTGCCAGTGCCTCTCCTCCCATTCTGGACGTCCATTCTCATTGCATGACGTCCGTCTTTTCATCCAGCGGGCACCATGGACGTTCTTTGGATGTCCCTTAGCCTTACGATAGCCTCAAGGCTGATCCTTAGATGCCCCTCCTCATGGATCAACCATGGAAGTTAGTCATCATTGAACAACGTCTTTTGGACATTCGTTGGACGTCCCTCGGATGTCCATGTAACATTTTTGGACCTTTTTAAGGGAAAAACGTGATTGCAGCGTTTGCCTAGACACTTTTTGACAGGAAATGTGACTGGAATATTTGTCTTCTTCATTTTCCAAAATTCAAGATTTTAATTGTTTACAAATTTATTTAAAGTTTGATTTGTCGTTACTCCAATAATGCAGAGTTTGTTTTGTTAATTAAAAGATAAGAAAATAGCTAATGGGCGTGTGATACACGCGCTAGAGGAGGACGTAGGAGGGAAGCATGATTGGATTGTGTAATAAATACAAAACGTATTAGGAAATGATAATAGATAATTAGTTGCTAAATAAGCTGCGCAGACCAAGGGACAGAATGATTTTCCAAATGCGGTCGGAATGAAATTGAAATTCAGCCTAAATGCGCGATTGAATTTCTTATTAAATTCACGCGTATCCATCAGGAAATCCGTGCTCTTCCCGTCGTCATCTTCATCGTCATCCTCGCCGTCGCTGTTGGAGAGAGAAATTGCCGGCTTCTTTGGGATTTCCTCCGGGGAAGAGATAAAAGAGCTTCATTTTACGTTTGCACAGCTGCTTTCAACTTTGTTGCTGAATTTGGAAGACGCCATTCTTTCGCTGTTGTGCTGTATCTGTTCTTGGGTTTGGACTTGGCTGACTTGTAGTGTTCGGCCATTGCTGGAGTCACTGCTCGTTTGAAGTATTATCTTCTTCGTTGTTTTCAATGGTAGCAAAAAGTAATCGTTTCTTTTGAAAAAGAATTTCATCTACTTTAATTTTGAAGTTTTTCAGTTTCTATGCATTCTGGCTTTACCGTGTGAGATTTTCTAGTGCCAGCTTTGCGGATTAGCCGGATTTAACCAGTGTTTTGGTTTGATTTTGTATTAGGTTAGAATATATTTTTTCGGAGTTTTGTAGCTTTTTAGGGAGAGAATTTGAGGCTTTAGAGGAGTCATTGTACTGGATATAGGATTGTAGTTGTAAGGAAATATGGACAATACTGAAGAAGCTCGAACTGATATAGCGCAAAGCCTCCAATGTTCGTTCGGAACTTCTTCCTCATCGCATATAAAGCAAACTTTACCGATGAACCAACTAAATATTCCCCAATTTAACTCTTCCCAGTTCCGTTCGCGGCATTTTCCTCCAAATTTTTCTGTAGATAACAAAAAAGTTGGGATGCCACCTTCGCACCCTCATCAAATTCCACCCATTTCGCCCTATTCTCAGATCCCAATTCCTCGACCGGTGAACCATCTAATTGGATCGCAGAATCACACATCGGGACCCACTCATTCCCGATCATTGTCACAGCCATCGTTTTTCTCTCTCGATTCTTTACCGCCATTGAGCCCCTCACCATTTCGTGACTCTCCAACCTCATCAATTTCAGACCAGGTTTCAGCCGATGCGTCAATGGAGGATAGAGATGCAAGTTCACATTCTTTGTTGCCTCCCTCGCCTTATCCAAAGGGACATTTTTTGAAAGTTGGTGATAGTATTCCACCTCGTAAAGCTCATAGGAGGTCTAATAGTGATATTTCGTTTGGATTTTCGACGGTGATGCAGTCATCTCCCCCCCTGCTTCCATTAAGGGGTTCAGGTAGTTTAGAGAGGTCAGTGTCTGGTAAAGATAATTTTGTAATGGCAAAGCCTACCCACATAGTCAAAAGAGAGAGTAACTGGGAAAGAGGTGGGGATGACAATGCAGAAGGAATGGGCGAAAGGAAATCCGAAGGGGATGTTATGGAAGATCTGTTCTCAGCTTATATGAATTTGGACAATATTGATTCATTGAACTCGTCAGGAACTGAGGAGAAGAACGGAAATGAGAATGGCGAAGATTTGGATAGTAGAGCTAGTGGAACAAAGACAAATGGAGGTGATAGCAGTGATAATGAAGCAGAAAGCAGCGTGAATGAAAATGGTGGAACCACTCATAGGCCTGGATTGAGTTCTTCGACTGACAAAAAGGAAGGGATCAAAAGGAGTGCTGAAGGAGATATTGCTCCAACCATCCGACACTATCGAAGCCTTTCCATGGATAGTTTCATAGGCAAGTTGCAGTTTGGTGATGATTCTTCTAAAATGCCTCCATCGCCCCGTGGTCATCCTGGCCACCTCTCACCGAGCACTTTGGTTGATGGTAGTTCGACTCCATTTAGCTTGGAGTTTGGAAATGGCGAGTTCAGTGGGGCTGAACTGAAGAAAATTATGGCAAATGACAAGCTTGCTGAGATTGCCGCGACTGACCCAAAGCGTGTCAAAAGGTATTTTCATTTTAAAGCATTTTGTTAGAATATTGTTGGAGATGGCTGATAGATCAATCCACTTTTAGGATCTTGGCTAATCGACAATCAGCTGCTCGTTCAAAGGAACGGAAGATGAGGTATATTTCCGAGTTGGAACACAAAGTTCAAACACTCCAAACGGAAGCTACCACACTGTCTGCCCAGCTTACTCTTCTTCAGGTAGAAATTGTCTCCTGATATATGATTTTACAGCACTTGTTATTTTCTTGTTCTGAGTGGATCACTTGGTTTTATCATCACACCAGAGAGATTCTGTGGGGCTCACAAACCAGAACAATGAGCTCAAGTTTCGTCTCCAAGCCATGGAGCAACAAGCACAGCTCCGAGATGGTATTAGCTTTTTATCCTGCATCTTCCTCGCACCACACACACAACAAAGTTGAATTGCTTGATTAATTAATTGTTATTTAACAAATAAAAAATTTAATGCGATCTTGTGTTCTTGTCGATTTCACGTTTAATTTCGTAGAGAATTTGTAGTGTAATGGTAGGTAAGAGATGAAACAACATTTTGAGACGATTTGTGATAGTGGGTTGGAAAAGTGCGGATGGAGATGACTCTAATGTCTGAAAACAAAGACTTAAATTGAGTACAAGACTAGTAAAGATTTACCCACATAGCCTTTTTCTTAGCTCTCATATTTTCCACTGACAGCTCTAAACGAAGCTTTGACGACCGAAGTTCAGCGACTGAAACTGGCGACAACAGATATAAACGCCCAAGCTTCGATGTTTCAGATGCAGAATCAGCACGCCCCACAAACCACCCAACACAATGCGCATCGGCACCAGAACAGCCCTGCAGCCGCAAAACCGGAGTCGATCCAATAGTTTGTGAAGATGGATAGTCGAATTGGTTATTTAATTATATTATTCATCGTGTTAGTCTTAAATTATACTTTCCAATGCCTTTGTCATATAGGTGCCTTTCCCAAACCCCAATTGCCCTCCTGCTCCTCCACTTAAGTTGCTAAGCTGTTATGGTTATCGTGCAGTTTTACTATAATGTTTCCTGGGGACAGTATTTAGATATTAATTGTTTTGTTTTAATCCATCGGATTCTTTCTTTCGACACACGTTGGCTCGGGACTTTACTCCGATCTGGGCACACAATATGTTTTTTGTATTTTAGTGGTTGTATTTTTAATTTTCATTAAATACAAAAGGAATTATGAACTTAAAAAGAGCATGGACAATTTATGCCAAATAATCTCATATTTTTACAACCGTGACCAAACCAATCATATGGTTAGGAATATCATTAAATTAGGCATATTGCTTGCATATGTCTTTGCCGAGGGAACTCATGATTTAGGTCCGAAGTTGTTTACGATGTCGTATTGGACAGACTTAAGTGGTCATTTGGGAATGATTTAAGACAATTAAAGAGTTTTAAATTTACTTTGACTAAGGACTTTTACGTCATTTGCGTAGGTTTAAAGATAAGTCATTTTTCAAAATGTTGTCTACCGCGAGTCATTTCTCATTAAAAAAAAATATCTACAAATAATAACGAAGTGCGAAGAAACGACATGTGTAGGAGTTGCCTTGGTTTTCTTGAACATAATTCTGTTTCTTATGGCGTCCTAAACCCTAATAGCAGTCGACTAAAACTATTCTCAGATGAACTGTGAATCTGCTGCGAGTTAACCCGATCAGCCATGGACGAGTTAAATCAGGCGGAATTAGTTGATGACCTCAAGGTATTTGTAGAGCCAATGGCGGAGGTCATCTCGAATGCAACTCAGGCTACGCCGGAGGAGCTGGTGGAGAAGTCCATAGCTCCAGTGAAAGCGCAGTTTCTTCGTCCTCACGCGAGGTCATCGGTTAGCAATCGAATTGATAGTGTTTCTTTTGCCAAGGAAAACGGTCTTGATGAGACTGCCAAGTCGAGCTTGGTGAAGGAAAAGAAGTCCAGGCGTCAACTCAAACGAGAGCGCCGTCAGGTTTTCCTTCTCATTCTAACATGCTTTCGTTCCAGTTCCAGTGCTCACTGGAAGTTTTAGCTATAATTTTAATGCCAAACCCACTCTAATAAATCCTTTTATATTTGCTTATTGCTAACTTTGACTAGTCGCTTGAATTGATTCGTGGGATTTATGGGAGAGGAAGGGTATTGCATCTAAGTTCATTTTGGGAAACATATCGTTCTCACTGATGAAAGATGGAGGAAGTTCCCGCCCCCTACAATTCTCGTTAAGCTGCCCACTGAGACTAACTGCAGTTGCATGGTTGAGGTTGCTATTAAACGTTCATTTGGCGCATAATCATAATGTTAATTCAGTGTAAATACTTCCTATGAAAGCTCGATCATCGAAGGACTAATTTTTCAGGGTTTCATGATTGGATTATTACTTTTGCTACAATGATTGATCAATCAAAGAGATAACAATAGTTTCTATGGTAACATTATGACTTTAGTTATTACCATGTTCTTATGGAAGCTGCGTTATGTTGAGTTCAAAGTTGCAACCAAAATGATTTATCAAAAAAGGTCAACCATGGTAATACTTATGATTGGGCTGCTCTTTGGGGTGTATTTGTACTTCATCAATTTATGAAACTTGATTTGAACGATAGTATAACCAAATTTTATCTCTGAGGAGCTTTATAATCTTTTTCAGAAACAAAAATCTGCTCTTTACATCTGTTCCAAAATAGCAAAGACAGGAGATGTTAGCTCTTGCCCTTACAAAGACAAATGTCGATTCAGTCATGACATTGAAGCCTTTAAGGCTCAGGTATTGGAAAGATTACATTAATTACGAGATTACATTAATTACTACATTGACTTATCAATTTCTATTGTTTACAAGTCATGGTGAAAATTTAACTATTGATTTGAAATTCCTCTAAATACAGAAACCTGCTGATATTGGGGAAGAATGTCCATTCACCAGTGCTGAGGAGCTATGCCCTTATGGCTTGGCTTGTAGATTCTCAGGTGGTCACAAGGATGGTCCTGTTAATGAAACGATAGTTTGTTGCAGAAAAAAATCGGAAATGAATGGATTGAGTAAAGATGTTCAAAAGCTTTTGCGGAAAAGTAAAATGACCTTCCCAAAGGCAGACTCAAAACTCAAAGATCTTGGGCTCCTGGTATGGGCAGAGATCGGCTATTTTTTCTTTTTTTGTTTTGACACACCTATTGCATTTGCCCTTCAATCTTGGCATTAAATAAGAGAGTAAGCCCCCTCCAAAGCCTGTAATTTCTTACTTCTTCTCGTTTCATACTTAATTGAGTTTCTACGGGTCATTAATCATTGAATAAGGGGTCACAGTAAGGAATCAAGTGACCGCCAAAGTCTTTGTCCATCTGATTTCTCTTGTCTTTGTTAAAGGTCGGTGACCCTAACTCTATTTTATTTTGGTCTGAACGGTGTGACATAATAAGGATAAATTTATGAATATTTTTGGGGATATGATGGAAGCAGAAGAGTTGGTCCGATAGGCCCCATGCTGTAGTCAGAATTATTTTGTATGTTTGTTACCTTTCCATTCTATGTGAATTTTATACTCTTTTAAATTTATTTATTTGGTTACTGAAATTTAAAGATTTAATTGTAGAGTCACATTGCTTTACATTGGTTTTATAATTTCTTTTTTACTTTGTATTGTTTGCTTCATGGGCAGGGCAAGTGGAAACTGAAAGTGATAGAAAAGGATGAAAAAGAAACAATGGTCAATAACTGTTATGTTTCAGATGAAAATGGCTGTAACAAAGTAGAAAATGACTTCGATATAAAATTAGAATTCTCTGCCGAAGGTTCAGAGGAGATTAGAGAGAATGGTTTGGAAGAAACATGTGTATTTGATGGACCTCCTCCATTGAAGAAGTCAAAATCTTTCCCTGAAGAGAAATGCCCTTCTGATCAAACAGATGATAGAGGTTGTCCCTCACTTCTCTCTGTTTTCTGTGACTCCCTTTATTGCTCATTGCAGGTTTTAACTCTCTTTAATCATTTTTCTGTTATCCATCTTGACAATTGTGTAGCAGGTTCAGATGTTGTAGAGATAAACAAACTTCCCAGTGATGATGGGCTCCTAGAAGATGGTGCACTTCTGAAATTACACCCACGTGAAAGGAAGCTTATCGATTTTAGAGATAAGCTGTATCTTGCACCTTTGACCACTGTGGGAAATTTACCTTTTCGAAGGGTTTGCAAAAGTTTAGGGGCAGATGTAACATGTGGTGAAATGGCAATGTGTACTAATATTTTGCAGGTTTGTGCCACTTTTCCTTAGCTTTGCATACAGGTATTTGTAAGCAAGGATTGTTTTATGTTAAATGTTCACTGGTTATGATTTGGGGCACTATCTTAGATGCGTTCAAAGGTTTTAATTTTTTATTAGCGTGAAAGTTAAATAAAGCTTTGACGTAAATTTATTGTGGAATAGGGCCAAGCTTCAGAATGGGCATTGCTGAGACGTCATTCTTCTGAGGATCTGTTTGGTGTACAGATTTGTGGCGCATTTCCACATACAGTGGCTCGCACTGTTGAGCTTATAGATCAGGAATGTACAGTAGACTTCATTGACATAAATATGGGGTGCCCTATTGACATTGTTGTGAACAAGGGTGCCGGATCAGCACTTCTTACGAAACCAATGCGTATGAAAAGCATAGTAGAAGCAGCTTCAGGTGTGATGTCCAAACCTTTAACAATTAAGGTAATGGTCAAACCTTTCCCCATTAAGGTCGATTATGTTTACTCTTGTTATGTGTGAATCAGCAGTAATATAGTGAGCTCTACTTTTGGATTGACACTCATCCGCTTGAAAGAAAAAAAAAGAGTTTCTTGAATTTTGTGTAGTTACATCATGAAGTGGTTGTGACGAGCAAAGCATCCAGAATTGAAATTTTTTGTTCTGTATGTTTTTTATTCTTATCAAAGGGTATTTATAAGCGTGAAATAATCAGGATGATGTCCTGTAAGGTATAGTATTTGCAAGTCAACACAGTATGGCAATTGACAAAGCTTTTCAAGATAACACTTGTTCAGTTTACTGTGTCTGATTGAATGGTAAAAATTGGCTATACAGATGAGAAACTATAAAAAATTGTGATAAAACATTTCCCAAAAGTGATTTTTCTTTTGTTCTTAGGACGTTACTAGCTGTTTTTCAAAGAGGCATAGCTTTTTAAAGAATGTTGATAAAAACTAAAATTCTTTGAACTTTCTGAAGTGAATGACTACACTTGGCTATCTACACGATTTAAATGGATTGGTAACCATGAAAATGCATCATTGCCAAATATATAATTTCTTGGGTTTGGTATGGGGGTTAAAGGTTTAGATGGCTCAAAAATAAACGAGTTAAGGTAGTATAGGAAGGTGTGAATAGTGGCGTGGATAGAAGTTTATGCTACGGAAAGAATATATCAAGGATTTCTAGTAGTTTCTGTTGAAGTAATTTACAATGCCAAACTTGTTAAAGTTACAGTTTGAGGAGAAATTAATACTGTTTTTTGGTCTTAAATTCTGTTCCAGACGAATTCAAAGGATGTTGTTGGGTAAATTTTTTCTTCTTCCCTTAGGTAAGAACAGGTTATTTCGAAGGGAAGAATCGCATCGATTCTCTCATTGCTGAAATGAGTTCCTGGGGAATGAGTGCAGTGACAATCCACGGGCGAACTCGCCAGCAACGTTATAGCAAGCTTGCTGATTGGGATTACATTTACCAATGTGCCAAAAAGAGTTCTGATTCTCTTCAAGTCATTGGAAATGGGGATGTTTTTTCTTATATAGACTGGAATAAGAGTAGGGCTGAGTGCCCAAAGCTCTCAACGTGCATGATTGCGAGAGGAGCATTAATTAAGGTGCAGTTTAATGCTTTATCTAAACCCCTGATCGCCAGTAGCCTCACTATCTCTTTATTTCCTTCTCTGTGAACTTATTACTGTTTTTCTCAAGCAGACATTTAAGACTTGTTGCTTACTGTTGTTCCTTTCAGCCTTGGTTATTTACAGAAATTAAGGAACAAAGGCATTGGGACATTAGCTCGGGAGAGCGACTTAACATCTTGAACGACTTTGTTCATTTTGGACTTCAACACTGGGGTTCTGACATGAAAGGTTTGCAATAGCTCAAAATTCAATCGTAAAGCATTGATATGCTAAAGAAAATTGTAGGAGAATCAGTTTCTTTTCAAAACGGGAGTCGTCTTTTTCTTTTGAGATTCAGAGAATCATTGCCCTCATTCTAGCTCCAATGTTTGGAAAATGTAGCTTTTGCTGCCTAATATATTTAGGGTAAAATACAACCTCTGGCCCAATCCGAACCCACCAACTGATAGTTGATGACAAGATAATCATAGTCATGGTCTTCTTCGTCATGAAAAATAGTTTAGGATATTAGGTATTTAGATATGCATTTGGGATGAAAAACATATTTTACCTATATATTTATATTTATGTACATTTCCACAATATTAATCTTTTGTAAACATGAATAACCCCCAAAATAATACTAAAAATTTTTATTTGATTGCTTTAAGGTAATTTGTGCAGGAGTGGAGACAACAAGGCGTTTCTTGTTGGAATGGCTTAGCTACGCTTGTAGATACGTACCTGTTGGACTTCTAGAGGTCATCCCTCAACGTCTGAACTGGCGTCCACCTTCATATTCTGGTCGGGATGATTTGGAGACGCTAATGGCTTCCGATTCAGCAGCTGACTGGGTACATAAGAATCTCTTGTACATTGGCTAATCAGGTGAGCATGTTGAGATAATGGTCTGTAATTTTGTGCAGGTTAGGATCTCGGAAATGTTGCTTGGTAAGGTTCCCGATGGCTTCACATTCGCCCCTAAGCACAAGTCCAACGCATATGACCGAGATGAGAATGGCTGATTTTCTCTCCCTTTTCATGTGCATTTTTTGGAAAGTGGGCGGACCACCGTAACTGAAATAAAGCTTGAGACGAAGAACTAAGGAAGGCGCCCCAATTTTCCTGTGGGAGTCAAGTATTGTTGATCTCTGTAGTAGATGCGAAATCGTTGCTCAATGTTTGAGAGAGTACAAGTCGCAATAAGAGACACGATTGTGCAAGAGAATTTAAGACTTCTCATATATTTGTACTCCTGCATGGACACAAATGTTGTTCCCATCTAAATTTTACTTGCGAAACATAAATTTTTGTTTTATCAACCCTTTATTTTGGGAAAAGTATGGTTTTAAGACTCGGAATTTTACCGTGTCAGTTTCAGTTAACACAGTTCATTACCAACTCTTCTATATTCGGCACTTCAAAATTCTGTAAACTATGAAGGTGCACAATCTTACATTGTTGTAGATAATGAAGAGTGTACAGTTTGTAAGTAGAGTTTGTTTTCTTATTTAGTATAATGCGTTTTGCATTCATCCAAAGAATAAAATTGTACAGATTTTGGCACAAAGGGATAATATTGTATTAAGAGTAGTTTTGGTCGGTAGCAAACTCTTAAGAAAGGTAATTTTAGTCAGCGAGATTGGCTTAGATCCTAACCACGCATAAATCCATTGAATGTTTTGGAGGTGGCCCCATCATATATTCTCTAAATCTTACCCGGGTATATATTTTAACCTCAATTAGTTTGTCCCACACAATAGCACCCAAACCATCATGGCTTCATTGGATAATACAATTAATTAAGATTTAGCGTTGTCAAGGAAACCAGATTATTGATTCACACCCAACGTATACTGATGATAAAAGCAGTCAAACAGCAGACACAAGAACACATGTTCCTAGATGGAAACTGGAATTGAATTTTGTGTTTAATCAAAGGAATCAGGCACAGAGCGACAGTGCCTATAATTATAATTATAATTATTAAACACCCAAACCTAAGCAAATAAAAGTGGAGGAAGCGTTGTTATGCTTATGCTCTTTTTATTTAATGCGTTTTTAGGATTTGTTTAATTATTCACTAAACATTGTTATCCCTTTTGCTTTACTTCTAATCCTTGCTAATTACATCCAATCTGCCTAATGGGTTCTGTAATGTTTAGATAGCCTTCAAAATCAAAATTTAAAGTCTAAGATTTGCTTTAATTCATTCGTAGTTTTTCTATTTTTATGACAATGAATAACCGTTATATTATTTTATCATTTTATAAATAAATAATCTAATTAACTTTAATGTATAATTAGTTAAGATGATATCCATGCAAACAGGAAAATAATTAATTTCATTAAAAATAAAAGGAAAATTAACAAATAAATTTTATAGTTTGGAGTCAACGACACATTAAATATTGAAGAAAATTTGCAGACAAGGACAACTAAAATATCGAATTATGAGAAAAGAATGATGCAAACTTCGTAGTTACATTTTTCGTAATAAAACGTCGAGGCAAATACCGCATTTATGTTAGCTTCAAGGACCGTCCAACGGGAAAGTCCAAGGATTAACAACAGATGTCCTTCAACGAGGATGAACGTTTATGATAGGAGGAGGTACGCTGGCGGACAAAGGGTATTGCCCGTTGGATCGAGGGATGGACGTACCTCAATGAGGATGAACTTCTTTCACTTACAACGGACGTCTCTCGATTTAAGATGATCGTCTTTCCACTTACGACATCGTTTAGCATTAAGGGACGTTCATTAATGTTGATAAACAACCTCGTTTAGTATTGAGAGGTGTCTATATTGAGGGAAAATATGACGATGAGATTTATATCATTCGTTTTCATAATTTGAGATTTTAGTTATCTGTGAAATTTTTTTCAAGATTACGCCTAATTGATTTCAAAATATGAGGGTTTGTTTTGTTAATTTCACAAAAAAAAAAAAAAACAATTAAATATATAAATTGAGGTTGGTAAAAAGGGTAGTGTAAGAAATCAGAGACAATTTAATGCTTTAAAATGGAATCTCAGTAAATAATCAACCATATTTGGATCGAGTTGACTGGTAATCTTGTAAATATCTTCTAATTGAAGGCTAAATTCGTTTCTCCAAACCTTAAAACGCTCTTCTTATTACGCTCTTTTTACGTTTTTCCCTCTGAACTTTCACTTTCTCCTTGAAAATGTCACCAGTGCTCGGGAAGTGCAATCACATCCGGCGCATTGTGAGGCTCCGGCAGATGCTTCAGCGGTGGCGAAACAAGGCTCGGGCGACGCTCTCCTCCCGCCCGCCGCCCGATGTTCCCGCCGGACATGTGGCCGTCTGCGTGGGGAGCAACTGCAGGAGATTTATCGTGCGCGCGAGGCACCTGAACCATCCATTCTTCAAGAAGCTTCTCGCAGAAGCCGAAGAAGAGTACGGATTCTCCAACCAAGGCCCCCTGGTGATTCCATGCGAGGAAGTTGTTTTCGAGGACGTTCTCCGAGTCGTGACTCGGACTGAGTCTTGGTGGTTATCTTCCAGTCTCGAGGATTGGCAGGGGCGCTGCTTCGCAGATGTCCGCAGCAAAGTTTTGTATCTGGATCAATCTCGGCCGTTGCTTGGAGGGATTTCTGACAAGTCAGTCTGTTGAGTCTCTGTAATCGAAGATGTCATTGACTCGGTCTGACTCGGCTGAGTTTACGACTGGGACGATGAACTACTGGCTGTTTACTATGTTGTCAGAGTGAAATATTAGAGCTTCTGGGCAAATTCTTTCTTTTGCTGTTTGAATAGTTGGATTCCTTGTGGTCTTTGGGTAGTTTGGAAGTGGCTTGAAGAGATTACAAATGTAAATTTTCATGACTAATTATTACTTAATTAAAACACAACCCATTTCACAACTTGAAATGATTTTGTTTTGGAACTGCAGTTGAATCGCGTAGGAGTAATTCTGTTTGGGAAGTTAGAAAAGTTGAATTTACAAACATCAAACAACAAAAGGATGCGTAAAGGTCAAGATTAGGTGGCGAAGAAGGTGATAAACTGGAAATTAAGTTTGAGAAGATCAACCTACCTCCGCAGTGGCAGATTAGCGCGATAGTCGTTTTCCACAAAAGAAAACCAGAGTGTTCTTCTGCAGATGTTTTGATGTCTAAATTACAGTAGTACATAGAATAAAACAGATTAAATTATTTAATTAACCATTGATAGTTGGTTGGCAAAATGATACCCTCTTAATCATCTACTGTTCATCCTTGTAACTCACCTTTCCACTGCTGCTTCTTTACTTGTCTTCTGGTCTGCTAACTTTTTCAGAAAGTAAAGATCAGATTTCTAAAATCCCTTCAAACTTTTGCAAAAGTAGATCGCACACTCCAATGATTGACACCCTCCTAACAATGTACAAGCCAAACGTACAAACCTTTTGTACGAGGCCAAACCTTAAACTAATAGCCACTCATTTTTGTCAAATTTAATTGATACAGTGTAATATAATACGTTACATGTTAGACTAGTTTCTTGAATTTTGAAGTCATTGTATGCAAGAAACATGCCAGCAGGCATGATGTGTGTCCTTTGAAGCTTTAATACAAGGATTGGTGTAAAATACTTAGGCATCACGTCCTTAAAGAGTCGTGCAAAAATGGGATGTCATGTAGCGTGTCACTCTTTTTTATGGACTTTAATAATGTATTTTAAGTCAATCATGTGATGTGAGCAATTCTTATGTGATGTTTATTGAATATTCAAAATACTAGTATAGTTACTTCACTTGCTTTTGTCCCAGCAAAACCATGGTTGTGTATGAAGTAGCCGAGTCAATTGTCAACCATGGAGCCATGCATGTTCGATGAAGAGAAATGTGTCGAGAATTCACAACAAATACAGAGTCGTTGGAAATAGAGGTCAGTAATCTGTGAGGTACAAAGTTTTGATTTTTCTTTTCGAATTGTCTCTATTTGTTGGCATTGGTTTAGAATTTTTGACTGTCGACTTCCGATTTCTAACTGAATGTTGTTGGGGTCGGCGACTCCAACTCTGGAGACTTTGGGTTGTGGCGTCGCGGTTTCATCCTCGGCCATTTGAACGGATGGCCGAGACTAGAGTCTTGGGCAACGTCGATGTTGTCTTTATTCAAACTTTCTCCACGAAGAGATTGGGACATGGACTATGCTTTGTCTTCGTCCAGATTGCGATTCCCAGAGAGAAGGTGAGACTTTGGGTCGCGATCCTCATAAGCAAGACATGGATGAAGTTCGTCCGAGCCGCGTTCTGTGAGCTAGAAGAGGAAGAGCTCTTCTTGACTCGGTTTGGTTTGTAAACTACGGACTAGACCAGTGGACTTTGGTCCACTTCAGTGTTTTGCCTTGTTTTTGGACCCCCTTTTTATAAATCTGTTTGGAGCCACAGGTTTAGCCTACATAGATCATATTTCAAGTTATATATTGGGTCATTATCTACTTCTGTTTTGAGCCAAATTTTTAGTACTTTTCAGCCTAACTAATTTTAATTTAATTTTAAATAATAATTAGAAATTTTAATGTATATAATATGACATAAAAATTAATACCTTATTTTTTGATAGATACTCGATTACTTAGTTAAATCTGTGAACTGTTGGATTTGAATCATTGAGCTTTAAATTGGTAGTAGCCACTTCAAGGTAGAGATTTGTTTTTATGCATTACATTGCATAAATTTTAAAAAATTAATTATTTTGAGACGTGTCTCATATAAAAATAACGTGTCCACTTTATGACTTTCAAATTTTTGTATTATATTATATTTTTCACTGTACACATTTAAATTAAGTATGCATATTATATTTCTACATCAACTCGGTCGTGTGAACTGAGTTTGATTTACTCGGTTTGGGGTTTATTTTATTTTCACATGTTCGACTGTGCATAATGTGTTTATTGTTGTTAACTAGAGTAATGGGACAGCTGTATGTATCGTGTCCCTAGACACAAAACCCTAAACCTGATTAGGGTATTTATTTGGCTTTCGCGATTGCCGAACATCGCTTTTATTATATTATATGCATATGACATGGTGTGCTCGGAGTTTCTGAGTGATTTCATTTTCACTGTGATTTTTATTAGTACAACAAGAGCCTATTTTAATTACGTATCACATATTAATGAGTGATTTTAAACATATGCCCTTTTATACATATTTTTCTAAAATGAATTTATAAAATGTGATTTTAAATTAATGCATGCTTAAACATCTCTTTTTAATTAAAATTATTAAATCCCTATTGAGTTTAGTCAACTCACCCTAATAATACATTTCAGGAGTTAATCAACCAGATTTCTAGATACAGAGTCAAGATTAGACCCGAAGAAGTTTATTTAATTTCCTTAGTTTCAATAATTTTGGCAGATATTTTTAATTCTAACATTATTATTAATTTTTCTTTAGAGATACTCGATAGACTTTATTATAAATGACTGTAATTTCTTATTTTACATTTTTATTCCAGGCAGTTATTTTTCAATTATATTGCTACATTATTTGATATAACTTGTTGGACATGTTTAGCCAATGTTTTATAGGACCATGACTTTTAAATAATTTATTAAGAGTTCTGCTGCTAATTAATAAATTTAAAGAAATGGGTTGGATGATTCTATTCCTTTATGTCATATCGTTTCTCATTTTGTCTCAAGTCCTTTATAGGTCGTGACATACCTTCAATACACTTTTAAATCAGTTTACAAGTTCAAGCCTCATATTGTTGGCTAGTAACTAATGGTCTTAAGAGCTAAGTCCATGGGAGCAAACGGTGGAGTTGCAATTCCATTAGTAAAATATTATTTATTTTGGACCCAATTTCATATTTTGTCCTTAAATTTTACTTTAAAACATATTGTTTAGACAGAGCTACGCAGCGTAAACTACTATCTTTGAACTAATACAATATTATTTATTTGAAAACGTGGTTTGAAGCCCATTTACATCTCTCATGGCTCTCTACTTCCCTAAAAATGTTGTATTAAATTTGGGGGAAAATTCTTCTAATTAATTTGTTTATTTTTATATTTCTAAAATAATATTAGATTGTGCAAAAATTCTCTTGTATGGGTGGAGTCTTTACTACTAAGATTTCATGACGTTATTGTGTTCAATCAACTTTAAAAGTTTGACGTTGATGATTATCACTTTTGATGATTGGTCGTAGGTTTGACAGAAAAGGACGAACATCATGGTTAAGTTGAATGTTCTACGAACCTATCCAAATAGTAATGGGCGAGCTTCTTTATTGGGCCACTGACCAGGACCAGGTTCTTTAAGGTTGTCCTGATGTTAATTTTGAAACAAGCCATTTCAATGTATGGAAAGAGTGCAAAATCTGTAAATACTTCTAATTTTAGAGTTCTAAAATAATTATATACGTTGAATTGGGAAGTAAATATATTTATAACCTTTTTGAGTTTTTAGATCAAGGTTAGCTGGTTTTATGCAATTGAGCCTTTTTTTTTTTTTTTAAGAGAAAGCTCAAGTTTTTCTGCATAGTGTCGAGAGAATTAATCTTTCGAGTTATCGTTTGGTTAATTAAAAGTTTCAAGAGAGATTTGATCAGTTTAATTTATGAATTTACGAGTTAGATTAATAAATAAGTGAAAAATATATCAAAAAGACATTTTTGAGAACAATTAGATAGCGTGGTAGCTCGTCCTGTGAAGTCGAAGACGATCTAAGATTCTGTTTATTGTGAGGGCTCAGCCTATACTAATGAAGATGTACAATCTCACATTGCTTGGTAGAATGAAAATTGAATGGTTTATGAGTAGAATCTTTCTGTCTACTAAGTACAACGCGTTTTTTGGCTAACATCAAAGCCAAAATTGTGCAAGTTTTGATTTAAAACGGATAATATTGTATAAAAAAATATCATTTCTGCAAAAATAAAAAAGTTCATTGTTGTCAAGTAAGAGTGATAATTGTAAAACACAAATAGAGGTAATGATCATACAATATATAGTAGAATTATTAGACTTTAAAAAGTAATGATAAATGAAGAATATAGAATAAGAAAATGTGTCCCTAGGAAGTTTTGGCTGATGATTGATTAAGCTTATAGAAGGCGTGACAGCATAACATAAAGTGTGAAATGACATAAAAGAGCGTGGATGCATGGGCCCGGCGTGGCCATGTGAAAGTTAAGTCTATTGGCCAAGAGATAGGCCCACCGGCCATGTGCTATCATCATAGTCTATGTAGCAGGACCCACTGAGGTCCCTGCGAATGTCATTTTTGCCTACACAAGGAAAATTTGAGCCTGTACATCCAATCTTTGGTGAGAGGGAGGAGTCGTCAATGTCGTCCTGATCCTTAAGAAGATCTGTTTGGTTAGTGGGAAAAGAAGAAAGAAAAGAAAAGAAAAGGGAGAGAAAATGTGTCTGCCGATTACCCATTAGTACACAGTTTTGTACTCGTGGAGTAGATTTTTGTCCTTGATTTGGTTATTTCTTTCTCGGGTCTTTTAGGCCACTTTCTATGTCGAATTATTGAAGCTTTCTCTCTCCTCTCTCTCTCTCTCTCTCTGTCTCTGCAAGCAAGCGCTTTCTTTTGAATGGAACGAAGAAGAGATTCCCAGTTTTTTCTGTTCTTTAAACTGCCCTAAGGAGAGAAAACCAGTGTGGAAATGGCGCAGAGGAAAAAGAAAAAGGCAATGAATTTCCGACGAGACGGAAGAACAACTCTACTGCAGCTGATATATGTTGGAGCCCATCTGTCTCTTAACCTTCCTCCCTCATTCACCTGCCTTTTTTTCCTCTCATCTGTTTCTGTTGCATATTTTAGAACTAGTGATCGAAATATCATTAACAGAGATGAGAATAATCCAAACAAACGCACACTGATTTGGCAAAAAAAAAAGTATTCTCCGGAAACAAGATTTTCATCTTGAATATCGGTAAGCCATGATTGTCTCTGTACATGATCTTGACTTCAGCATGGAAGAGACGGGTATTATTAATAAATACTGAAATATCCCATAAAAATTGTACGTCAAAATCAAATAAAAGTGGCCAAACTTTGCTCATGAACGCTGCCTGATTGGGCATTCTGGGTTATTCTCAGAAACAACTCACAGAAATTTATAAGCAGGTGGTTGGATGGAGTAGAAAGTTGGGGACAAGAACTGCAGAGAGAACATGTATCCAACTGGAAACAAAACTATTACCACATCTATATATATATATGTTCTTGCACGGACTGTTTCAACACATACCCTCTGAAGCTGATGTGAAAGACAACCAAACAACCACTTGCATTCATCAATCTCTATTACGACGATTCTCAAATAATTCATGGCCATTGTTTTGTACTACAAAACGGCAAAGCTGCAATGAATTGATGATACCTTTTTACGAGCAGTGAAGAGTTGAGGATGAGAATAAGTGACTGAAGCAAAATGCTCTTTCTTAAAATGAAATATCCATCATAACCCGCCCGAACACGAAGAAAATAACAGGTAGTTCAATTAATCGATCTGAAAATGACAATCTTTCTCCATTGATTTAGATGCAGTAAATTGGAATATGAGATTCAAAATGTTTTGTAAATTAAGATTCATGTACAAAGCTTTAATCGTTAGATATTTGCTTACGTCGTGTATTTTCTGCATAAAACAATAGGCTTGAAATGGCAGCACATGTTTTTGTGAACCTGGGTATTAATGCATGGTCCAGAGAGAGAGAGAGAGAGAGCAAACAAAGAACAAGTGGAGAAAGAAAACTAATCCCAGCGGGAGATCTAAGTTTTTCATCAAGATTTTGGAGAGAATCGATGAAGATTTCAGGAGAAAGGAAACGAAGAAACATGAAGACATGGTTAAAGTGGTTTTGTTTGTCAGAAAAGTTTGTGGTTGCCATGAAGACAAACGAAGAAGAAATAATATGAAAGAAAAATCAAGTGGAAGAGAAGCTCATCGCAAAGGAAGTTTCTCATAAAATGTCACATCCCAGTAGCCCAAAAAACACAAGAAAGCTACTAACAACAATGATCCAGCCGATATAATGGTTTGAGCTAACCATTGTTACACGTATAATTCTTGATGCTCGGCGTTCCCCACATGCTGTGACAAGATTTAAAAAAGGCAATTAGCGGTTTGATTGACCGCATAGCGTGGGTTTGCTATAACTTACAAGTGCAGTTGCTGTATCCTCGCGCGGGTTTGCTATAACTTATATGTGTAGTTGATGTATCTTCACGAGTCACGTGGGTAAAACTCTCAAAAGTAAAAATAAAAACTATGGAAAAGACAGACCAACCAATAAGTTAATAACTAAAATTTTTTTTACTAATAAATTAATCATTTAACTATAAAAACATATAGTCGTAAATATCGTTGTCATATTTGCTATCAAAATTTGTCGACTGTAATGTTGCGGTCATATTAACGCTAATGACCGTCGAATGGAGATGTCTAAGACAACAACAACAGGGGACGTCCGTCAAAATCCGTTAACTCTAACACCACAGTCACGTTAATTCCAAGGACCGTCGAACGGAAACATCCAAGACAACAACAATGGACGTCCCGCAACAAAGAGAGATGTCTGTTTTGGGCAGAACGACGTAGTCTTAAGTCGATGGACGTTGTGAGACTAGGTACGTCCGTTATGGGCAAAACGACGTAGTCTTAAGTCGAGGGACGTCCTCTATAGGAATTGATGGCTATGATGGATTTAGGCCATCACCCAAAGAAGCCGTGGGCGATCATTTATAACCGTTGGATCACGGGACGGACGTTCCTCGATCAGAATTGACGGCCAGAATGGACTCCAAAGGCTTTAATGTTGATGAGTCACTTGCAAGCCACCCGTTTTTTTAAAAGGCAGATTCCCTCAGTTAAGACGGACGTCTCTCGGTCTACAACGGACGTCTCTCTTCCCATTTCGAACGTCCCTCGGTCCGAAGAAGATGTCCCTCAACTTGAAACTATGTCGTTCTGCCCGTAACGAACATCCCTAGTCTCATAATGGACGTCCCTCGACTTGACACTACGTTGTTCTGCCTGTAACAGACGTCCCTAGTCTCACAATGGATATCCCTTGACTTAAGACTAGGTCGTTTAGGCTGAAACAGACGTCCATCTTTGGCAGAGGGACGTCCGTTTTATGTTCCCCGGACTTCTCTGAACGTTAAATCTGCCTATATAATTGCGAAGGACGTCCCTCGAATATAAAACAGACGTCCCTAAAATTCATTGGACTTAGTTCACTGAAGATTTTGTATTTTACGGTACTCGCCGGAGAGCACAGTCGATTTTTATATAGGCAGAACGACTCACGATGATCCGCGGCGGATCATCCTCATTCAGCCGCAGAATGAAATCAATGGATTTTGACGGCAAACGTGACAGCAATGTTTGCGGCGAAATCAATGGATTTTGACGGCAAACGTGACAGCAATGTTTGCGGCGACATTTTTTCATAGTCTAGTGGTTTATTTGTTAGCAAATAAAGTATGATGATTGGTTTGTCATTGATTGCAAAGTACGATAGTTGGTTTGTCATTTTCCCTAAAAACTAAAATATTAAGCCTAGACCTTATTATTGCATTAACCGGTGATGATTTTTCTGACTAAAATATGAAATGGGGAATTATTTGGTGTGAGTTGACAATTTTCAATAGGGATAGAGTTTTACACTCAACATTAGTGTAAAGAAAAATGTATGAGAAAACTAGTATGACATGCCTCGGGAGCCGAGGCCTATTACTCGATTGCAAACAAGGTCCTCACTTTTACTTAGCCAAATTACTGATAATCTTGTTTCTTTTGCAGGTATTAACTTCGAGGATGGTTCCATTTGGGATGTTGTCCCAACGGATAGGGAGCAGCCCGTGCATGTCTTGACTTGGGACACACATGAGTGTTGTGAGCTTCATCAGACGGGAATTTGTCTTCCCGGCATCCCAAACGTGTAACCTTTCAATCCTGCATTTTTTTTATTTCTTATTTTATTTTCATGGCAAACATTGAGTCTATTTTGTGAGGGTAAGGCATGGTTATAAGCTTTATTCATTCATGCATTTAGATTGTTGGTTAGGTTAGATGGTGATGATTCAGTTATGGGTTGATGGGCCAAGTCCAATTCATTTCAAGCCCAAGAAAAGAGTAAGCCCAAAGAAAACACCAAAGAGCTGCCACGTGTACGCCATGCATGTTATCTCCCACCAGCTTTAATCTCGGCCATTCATTCCACATTCATCCAAGGGCCTGCATGTTGCCACCCAAAGAAAACATCCAGGAGCTGCCACGTGCACGTCATGCATATTGCCACCCACCTGCCTCATCTCGACCGTCCATCATCCCCTACTTATCATCACCTAGGCTTATAAATATCCATGGATTAGATGCATTAAAAAAACTTTTGATCAGATTAATATATTAGTAGCTTCCTCCTCTGTGAGAGAAATCCCGACCTTGTCGTGAGTCAGCCCCAGATTTTCGAATCCGAGACGAAGTAAAGGACTTCCTTGTTAGCAAGCTCGTGGTGCTTGAGCTAACTCGTAAGTTTTCCCTTTTCAAACTTCCATTGGGAGTTTGAGCGAGGGAAAACCGAACCATTGCCTACGATTGGTAGATTTTCTTCGAAAATCTAGAATCCGTGAACCTTACGTTAGATAGTTCCCGGATCTGATCAAGGGTCAACATCTCCTCCCCTGTCGCTCATCGTGGGTTTCTAACACGTGCTTCCTTTTCTAGGTCGTCTCGTGAGCTAACATGAGCTAACTTAACTCTCAAGCACCACAAGTTTGCTAACAAGGAAGTCCTTTACTTCGTCTCGGATTTGAAAATCTGGGGCTGACTCACGACAGGGTCGGGATTTCTCTTATAGAGGAGGAAGCTACTAATATATTAATCTGATCAAAAGTTTTTCAATGCATCTAATCCATGGATATTTATAAGCTTAGGTGATGATGAGTAGGGGATGATGGACGACCGAGATGAGGCAGGTGGGTGGCAATATGCATGACGTGCACGTGGCAGCTCCTGGATATTTTCTTTGGGTGGCAACATACAGGCCCTTGGATGAATGTGGAATGAATGGCCGAGATTAAAGCTGGTGGGAGATAACATGCATGGCGTACACGTGGCAGCTCCTTGATGTTTTCTTTGGGCTTGCTCTTTCCTTGGGATTGAAATGGATTGGACTTGGCCCATCAACCCATAACTGAATCATCACCATCTAACCTAACCAACAATCTAAATGCATGAATGAATAAAGCTTATAACCATGTCTTACCCTCACAAAATAGGCTCAATGTTTGCTATGAAAATAAAATAAGAAATGAAAAAATGCAGAATTAAAAGGTTACATGTTTGGGATGCCGGGAAGACAAATTCCCGTCTGATGAAGCTCACAACACTCACGTGTGTCCCAAGTCAAGAAATGCACGGGCTACTCCCTATCCGTTGGGACAACATCCCAAATGGAACCATCCTCGAAGTTAATACCTGCAAAAGAAACAAGGTCATCAGTAATTTGGCTAAGTAAAAGTAAGGACATTGTTTGCGATCGAGTGATAGGCCTTGGCCCCTGAGGCCTGTCATAGTATAAAATAATTTATAAAAACCAAGTATAAAACATACAGTATGACAAATTTTAAAATATTTTACTATAGTGTGATATATACATAAAATAAACTTATATTGTATAAAATTTCAGTAAAAATAGAGTCACTTATGAACTTTAGGCACACCATGTCATAAGCATAAACAATAATAAAGTTAATACTCGGTTATTGCAAAGCCACAAATGACTCTGCACAGGTTTAGTGTCACGCCCCAAAGAAGACATGTGACAGAATGAGGAACGACTCAACCAAAAAATGAAACGATTCATCCGATCCTTTAACTTTTAAAATAAATAGGAAGCAGAAGACTTGAATAAAACTTAAATGGTCAGGGTCCAACCAACTGACCTAATCCAAAGGTATATTAGTAATATTAAAATAAAGTGATAATATAAGTTTAAAATAAAAGTGTCAAAATAAGGAAAATAACATAATAGAATTTTAATATAAATTTAGAAAAAGGACCAAGCTCACAAGGACTCTAAAAAAGAATACTAAATCCAATAAAGTCTGTCGAGCTCACTCTTGCACCGGCAACTATGGATTCTTTGAACTAAAACTCAAGGGAATTGCATTGGGGTGAGTCGACTAAACTCAATTGGGGTAAAATTTTATATACCATGTTAAAATTAAAATAAAATAAGGAGTATGTTATATATAAAATATCATAGTAAAATAGGTTTATAAAACAATAAGTAGGACAAACGATAAAACTTTCCACTCTAGTGTAGTACATATAGAAAATAGGTCATTCTATACATAATGAGAAATCCAGTGAAAATAGAGTCACTCACAAAGCATGCCATATATGAAATAGGTTTATAAAACCTGAAGGGAATTTCATTAAAGTGAGTTGACTAAATTCAATAAGGGTAAAGTTTTATATACCATGTTAAAATTAAAATAAAATAGGGAACATGTCATATATAAAATATCATAAGTAAAATTGGTTTATAAAACAAACAGTAAGACAAACAATAAAATATTTTATTATAGTGTGGTACATATAGAAAATATGTCATACTATATATAATGAAAAATCTAGTAAAAATGGAGTCACTCATGGACTCCAGACACAAGATGCCATAAACATAAATTGTAATGGCGATACTCGATGATGCCTAAAGCCACGAAAATAAGATTCTAATCAAGTTTAGAGTTTTATGCATTGGGACATAGCACAGTCAACTGTCTCATTACTCTAATTAACACAAACAAGTACATCCTCCAAAGGTCGAATGTGTGTACAGAAAACGAGACCCTTTCATGGGTTGAACAAATTTGGTACACTCGACCAAGATGATCAATGATTTAATGCGCACACTGAAATAAAACATGTCCGGTGAAAAATACATAATAGTACGACGACCATAAAATAGACATGCCATAAAATATGAGAATATGTCTAAAAAATAAGGTTTTACAAAACAATGAGATGTCGGACATTAAAATAAACCCTTACCTCAAATGGTTTACCAGTAGCTGAATTAAAAATCCAAACAAATAGATATCCACCGACCAAAAAACTTCTTGCTAATTCATTGAACCTATCAAAGTATATACAACCAATATCAATTCATTATGATAAACTCTTAAAAGTTTGTTGGAATTCATAACCGGGATATGAACCAATTTAGGGAACTTATAGAACAATCCCCAAAAATTTTCAACTTTTAAAAATTGGACCAGACGTCTGCTCTACCATTATCAGATCGATCGCGGATGGGTCCAAACGTCCACTTTTCAAGCATCGTCATCCATTTTACCATAAAGTGGTCAACCGAGGACTAGGTCTGAACGACCGATTCTAATTGAGAACATTCTTCCTTTGAACGTCCTTCACATTGCTACAAGTCTTGTCGACCGCAGATGAGTTCAGATGTTCGCTCTTCTGTTTGACTAAGTACTTTTAGTCTTAATTTTAGATAGAGTCTTTCGGGCAGAGAGAGAGGTGTGCAGAGAGAGTTAAGGTTAAAAAGGGTTTTTTTCTTTCTGCTTTCTTGAGTTTGTAATTCTTGGATGAACTCCGTTTTGTTTTCTTGATCTATGAATAAAGATACGTTAGTCTTGATCCGTGGATACAAGATACAATATCCGAACCACGTAAATCTCTTGTGTTCTTTTCTTCTTTATGCGTTTTCTGTTCTTCATTGTTGTTCAGAGGAATTGTTTGTTATGTGTTGTAAATCACCAACAATTCTGAGCCGCGACCCAAAGTGTTCTGTCCGCAGACCAAAATGTTCTAGGCTGTGGCCCAAGAGACTTTGGGTCGACCCATGCCTTTTTTGGGCCGAATTTAATTTTTAACCCAAAATTTAATTCAATCATTCTTTGGTTGTTCTGGGGGCCATATTGGACTGTATTGGGCTTCCAACCCTAACATTTTTGGATCATCTTTGTTTAACCTAGAAATTCATATTTTAAAGTATAAGGTTCGAATTCTAATTTTGTAGCAATAATATTAATAGTTTATGATACTTAAGAAAGTACCTAGACTTGTTTGTTATTGGGTTTCTTTGGACCTTTTGTTGTTGTACTTTGGTATTGGTAAGTACAAGTCGAGGTAGGAGTTATTTTATGTTCAACGTACATAAATTCCTAATATGATATTTTTGGACATGTTTCCGTATTGAATGATGTGGTCTTACTTGGCATGTCGGAACTTATAAAATGTGCAATATTTTTTCTTAACTAAATATGTTTAATTTACTGTTCAGGTCAGTTATATTTATTTTTATATTTATGTATTATTATTGTTAACTAAAGTAATGAGACAACTGTATGTGCAGTGTCTTTGGGGGCAAAATCCTAAACCTGATCAGGGTCTGTTTGGCTGTTGCGATCGTTTAAGTATCGTCGTTGTTTAATTTTATTATTTACTTCATTGATCGTCTTTACTTCTTTCACATATTGACTTGTTTAAAATAAATATTTGGAATGCAAACATATTTTCTATAATATAAATATTGAATATAAAATTTAATTACTTCTAAATTTAGTCGACTCACCCTAGATTTTACTCCCTTTTCAGGAAATAAGCAAAGTAAGTTTCAGTTCCTACCTCAAGAGTATATTTGGAGGATTCATTAAATAGTTTAAATTCTTGTTTATTTTATTTTCGTGAGGTTAACACTTATAAACTCTTTTTATTTTTATTTTAATATCGTTTAGTTTTGGACCTTGTTTTTGCTTTTTTACGCTATCTATATAGAGGATTATTGTGGGCATAGTTTGTTGTGTATTCTAAATTTTCCACTGCTATCTATGGAATTGAGATGAAGGTCGGACAATTCAGTCTATTTTTGGGTTAGGTCGTTCCCAATTCTGTCTCAGATCCTCTCTAGAGAGTGACAATCGTTCTTTTTGTCCACTTCCACAGAAGCCTTCGCTGCCGTGGATGTGCACGTTTCTATGGAAGCCCTCACTTTTGCGGACACGTGCTTTCTGCATGCTTCCGCAAAAGCCCTCGCTCCAATGAACACGTGTTTTCCCCGTGCTTCCATGGAATCCTTCGTTCGTGCGAATACATATGTTTCTACAGAAGTCTTTGCTATTGTAGACACATGCCTCCATAAAAACCCTTGCTTCCACAGATGCATGCGTTTCTGAGAAAGTATTTGCTCCGCCGGACTCGACCTGCGACACAAGACCGTCCCAACACCCTAAAAACTGCAACTTTAAACAAAAAATTTCAACCTTAAACACTCCAAAAAAACTCTCAATATTAATCACAGGAATTTCATGCATAATTTTCAACCTTTAAACTCTAAATCCACTTACAAACTTCTCAACAAAGACTCAATGCTATAAGAAAACAAATTTGAAACACTGGGGAACAAATGTTGAAAAACTCAGAATTTACCTTCCCGAAAATGTCCAAAAAATTCAAGTTGTTGAATCTAAAATCGAAACACTCAACCCAATTTACATAACCAAAATCTTAAATCAAAGTTTATGGTTAGAACCTAATTTTCACACGGCAATTACCATTACAGAATCAGAATAAAATTTACCATAATACTCTGTACGAAATCCAATTTCTTAGCGAAATTCTTTTCTTTCAACAGTTTCCTTCTTTCGTTCTCTTGGTATAAAACTCCATCTCCCTCAAATTTCTAAGTGGTGAATTCTCGTTAGTAAAACTATAAATGGAGAACTTTTTATTGATTGTAACGGTCATTAAATGAATTTTTAATTAAAATAATTCCAATAATAAAAACTATAACCATTATATTTAGAGTTTTGCGTCCAAAGACACGACATAAATGTGAACGGTGACTTCGATTTACAGTGATTTAATGACAGTTATTGTCGTTGGCCATTTTTATCTGATTGGGTAAATTCAATTAGAGATGGTGAAATGGGCCAGATATAAAGTCTCAGACTTGGATGGTTTTGGGAGTGATTTTCAAAAGGTGTGATTCACTCTGTTCAGGTGGAGGAATACAGAGGCGAATAGGGTGCTACTGTTCACGATTGGAGAAGACGGTTTAGAAGATGAGTTTTCTTGTGTAATCTGTATTCTCTGTTTCTTTAGTAGAGTTTCATTCTAAGTCTGGATGTATTTTGTTCTTTTTACTTGGTGATCATAATAAAGTTCAGCGACTTCATCCGTGGATGTAGGACATTGAGGTCCGAACCACGTAAAACGTCTGTGTTGATTCTTGTTTTCTTTGATTCATAGTTTATCGTTGTTAGATTGTTAATCACGCAAACACCACAATTGGTGCGGTGAGCGTGGATCAAGAAAGGTGATTAAAGATTGTGTGTTTACCGATGGCAAAATTTGAGGTAGACAAATTCACGGGCGATAATGACTTCAGCCTGTGGAGGATAAAGATGAAGGCATTACTAGTGCATCAAGGATTAGCACAAGCAATTAATGAGGATGCCATGAGAGTCCTCAAAGAAGCTGATCATATTAAAGCAGATGATATAGAATCTAAGGCACATAGTGCCATCTTGTTAAGTCTAGGCGATGAGGTGCTAAGGGAGGTTGTTGAAGAACCACTGGCCATGTCTGTATGGAAGAAACTGGAGGGATTGTATATGAAGCGTTCGTTAGCTAACCGATTGTATCTGAAGAAGAAATTGTACACTCTTGCTATGGAAGACTCGAAAGATATGAGAAAACACCTAGACGACTTCAATAAAATACTGTTGGATCTGTCCAGTATTGGAGTCAAGATTGAAGAGGAAGATCAGGCCATCATTCTTCTCAGCTCTCTGCCTAAAGTGTATGAACACTTTGTTGACACGATGCTCTACGGTAAGCAAACCTTAACAATGTCCAAAGTAAAGGCTGCCCTCAACTCCAAAGAGTTACAAAAAAGAACAGAAGCAAAAGACAATTCGGACGGTGAAGGATTATCAGTCCAAGGTCGATCACAGCAAAGGGACCATAAGTGCCAAAAAGGCAGGTCACGCTCTAAGTCTAAGAGTGGTAGAAGGTGCTTCTTTTGTCACAAGGAGGGGCACTATAAAAAGGATTGCTATGAAAGGAAGAGGAGATTAAATGAGAAGAAAGGGGAAAAAGGGGATGCTAGAATTGCTTCTGATGGGTATGAATCTTCAGAAGTGTTAGTTGCATCTATGTCTGACTCAAATGAAGCCTGGGTGCTTGATTCAAGATGCTCATTCCATATGACACCTAAAAGAGAGTGGCTGCATGGATTCTGTAAATCCAACGGATGTCAGGTGCTCTTAGGGAATAATCAAGCCTACCAAGTAGAAGGTGAAGGATATTTGCAAATTCTGATGCATGATGGGTGCATCAGAACTATAAACAATGTTCGTTTTGTTCCAAATCTAAAAAGGAACCTATTATCCATAGGCATGTTGGAAAAGTTTGGATGTAGTGTCCGCATTGAAAATGGTTCAATGAAAATTCAGAAGGGTATTCTCACTGTAATGAAGGGACACCTACAGAATGGGTTGTATGTCCTTCAAGGTAAGACAGTGAGTGGAGAATCATCAAATGTTTCTCAACTGAACTTCGGTGACACTGAATTATGGCACCACCGATTAGGACATGTTAGTAGCAGAGGTCTCCAAGAACTGCACAAGGAGAAGGTATTACCTGGATACTCCTTTACAGATTTGAAGTTCTGTGAGACTTGCATTTTGGCAAAAAGCAATCGGGTCAAATTCAAGAGATCAGCACAGAAGACACATGGGGTGCTGGAATACATCCATTCTGATGTATGGGGGCCTGAGAAAGTTGCCTCCAAAGGAGGTGCTCATTATTTCATGACTGTTATCGATGATTACACTAGGAGAGTGTGGGTGTATTATCTTAAAACCAAAGATCAAGTCTTTGACACATTTAAGCTGTGGAAGATAATGATAGAAAATCAGACAGGCAAGAAAGTAAAGAAATTAAGGACTGATAACGGAATGGAATACTGCTCAAAACAATTTAATGATTTCTGTCAATCTGAAGGAATCATCAGACATCGGACTGTCACTTATACTCCGCAACAGAATGGCCTTGCCGAGAGAATGAACTGAACTATACTAGAGAGGGTTAGAGGCATGCTTCTCACAGCTGGAATGCCTCGATCCTTCTGGGCAGAAGCTGTAAAACTGCCTGCTATCTTATCAACCTTTGTCCATCAGCAGCATTGGAGTTTAGAACACCTTTTCAAGTGTGGCATAAGTACTCTGCAGTTTATAGTGTCCTGCGAACATTTGGGTGTGCTGTATATGCACACTGCAAGCAGGGCAAACTCCAACCAAGGTCTAAAAGGTGCATCTTCCTTGGATATCCAGAAGGTGTAAAAGGATATAGACTGTGGTGTATTGAACCAGGAGAACAAAAAGTTATCATTAGCCGAGATGTAGTGTTTAATGAAAATTTGTTTCCTTTGAAATCTTTTGAAAGTAAAACCAATGAAGAGAAGGCTGCTCATAAACCTGTTACAAATCTTGAGGTGGAGTTGGATCAAGACACAGACCATGACTCATCTCATGAAACACAACCTGTGGAAAATGACAGACAACCAGACGAGGAAGAACAATTTGATTATCAACTGACAAGAGACAGGTCGAGGAGGGTAATCAAACCAGTTCAAAGATTAGGTTATGCAGACATTATTGCTTATGCACTACTCGTGTCTACAGACCTGAATCATACCGAGCCACTGTCATATAGTGAAGCTATGCAAAGGGCTGATGCAGATACATGGAAACTGGCCATGCAGGATGAAATGGACTCTTTAATCAGAAATAAAACGTGGACATTGGTGGACAGGCCTCCATCACAGAAAATTATAGGCAGTAAATGGATATACAAGCTTAAGGATGGAACAGATCCTTCTGAGAAACCAAAATATAAAGCAAGATTGGTAGCACAAGGTTTCTTGCAGAAAAAGGGGGTTGATTTCAATGAAATCTTCTCACCTGTCGTGAAGCATACCTCTATCAGAGTTCTTCTGTCTTTAGTTGCAGTTCAGGACTTGGAATTAGAGCAAATGGATGTAAGAACAGCATTCTTACATGGAAATCTAGATGAGACAATTTACTTGAGCCAACAAGAAGGATTCAACTCCAAAGATCCTTTGAAAGTGTGTCTGTTGCAGAAGTCTCTCTATGGACTTAAGCAATCTCCTCGTCAATGGAACAAGCGGTTCGACTCCTTCATGTCAAACATTGGTTTTGTCAAAAATTCCTATGATCACTGTGTATACAAGCGAGGTGAAGGTACAGTAGACTTAATCTACATTCTATTATACGTTGATGACATCCTCATTGCAGGGCAGAATAAGTCTGCAATATCAAAATTAAAGTCTGAGTTAGGAAGGGAATTTGACATGAAGGATATGGGAAATGCCAAACGAATTCTCGGGATAGACATTCAACGAAACCAAAATCTGAACTCTATTAAGTTGTCACAAAAGTACTATCTCCAGAAGACCTTGAGAAGATTTGATCTGTGTAACCTCAAGCCTGTATCAACTCCACTGGGGGCACATTTTAAGCTAAGTCATAATTAATCTCCAGGTGATGAACAAGAGAAGTCATGGATGAAGAAAATTCCATACTCAAATCTGTTGGGGAGTATCATGTATGCAATGATCTGTACAAGGCCAGATCTTGCATATGCAGTGAGTATAGCTAGCAGATTTATGTCAAATCCAGGAAAAATATATTGGCATGCTCTAAAATGGATTATGAGATACATTTCAGGGTCTTTTGATGTAGCATTAACGCTGGGAAGACAAAAATCTAGTAACAACATAATAGCAGGATATGTTGACGCTGATTTCGCAGGATGTATTGATTCAAAGAAATCAATTTCTGGTTATATCTTCACAATATATGGTGGTGCAGTATGTTGGAAGGCTTGTTTACATAAAGTAGTTGCTCTATCCACTACTGAATCGGAGTACCTATCTGCATGTGAAGGGATTAAGGAGGCACTTTGGTTAAAAGGTTTAGTTGGAGGTCTAAACATTGATGTGTCCGACATAACTGTATACTGTGATAACCAAAACGCTATCCATCTAATGAAGAATCCGAGTTTCCATGACAGAACCAAGCATATTGATGTTAAGTATCACTTTATAAGAGAAGTAATTTCTCTTGGAAAGATTAACGTACAGAAAGTTGACACAGAGGACAATCCCGCTGACATTTTCACGAAGGTGTTACCTGTGGCTAAGTTCAAACACTGCTTGAACTTAGTGAATGTTACAGAATGATTAGTAGCAGTAAATGATGATATGGTCGCTGAACTGGTTACTATAAATCTTTGTCAAGGTGGAGAAATGTGAACAGTGACTTCGATTTACAGTGACTTAATGACAGTTATTGTCGTTGGCCATTTTTATCTGATTGGGTAAATTCAATTAGAGATGGTGAAATGGGCTAGATATAAAGTCTCAGACTTGGATGGTTTTGGGAGTGATTTTCAAATGGTGAGATTCACTCTGTTCAGATGGAGGAATACAGAGGCGAAAAGGGTGCTACTGTTCACGATTGGAGAAGACGGTTTAGAAGATGAGTTTTCTTGTGTTATCTGTATTCTCTGTTTCTTTAGTAGAGTTTCATTCTAAGTCTGGATGTATTCTGTTCTTGTTACTTGGTGATCATAATAAAGTTCAGTGACTTCATCCGTGGATGTAGGACATTTAGGTCCGAACCACGTAAAACGTCTGTGTTGATTCTTGTTTTCTTTGATTCTTAGTTTATCGCTGTTAGATTGTTAATCACGTGAACACCACAATACATAACTATTTCATTACTTTAGTTAACAAACAAACAAAAACATGCTTTAACGATTGAACGTGTGTAATAAAACAAGACCCCACATGGTTTGAACAAATTTGGTAATTCTATCTTTTATCTTTTCTAATAAAAAGATATTGACTTCCACAATTCTTTTTTCTCTACGTAATTCTATCTTCCACTAAGTTCTCTTTTAAAAGTCTTAGAATGACGTCAAGTTTCACTATAGGTGCCTATTAAAGGAGAAATTAAATTTGTAATGGTCACTTAACTATTTACTAATATAATTAATTAAATTAAATCTAATCTTAAAATAAAAAGAAAATGACAAACCAACCATCCTACCTTATTATCAATGACAAGTTAATCACTAAATTATTTTTGCTAACAAATTAACCACTTAACTACGAAAAAAAGTTGTCTCTGATATCATTATCACGTTTGCCGTTAAATACTTTGATTTTGATTCGCGACGGATTGAAGATGATCCGCGACGACTTGACGATGAACTGGACGGTTTGACCACGATCTGCCTCGCATTGACCATGATCCGTTGCAGATTGATAAGAAGGAGATTCCTTTCTTTCACCTAGAGCAATGATGAATCTTTGTTGATCGATAATTCTCTCAATTTTCAACGGTTTTGGACGCTTGAGGACTCGTTTTCCATCATCTTTTCGCGATGCATAGGTAGGAAACATTTGTTTTGTTATTCGATACTTATCAGAGCAGATTTGGGTAGGAAAATATGCGGAGCTTCACAGTTTTGAATTGTATAACGGAAATTGGAGGACTTAGAAGCGTTTTTAGGGCCTCGAAAGTGGGATAAGCTGGTTTTGAAAATTTGCCCGAGCATAGATCACGAAAAGTTATGCGAAATCAAAAAAAAAATCGTCCAAATTGGTCGACTGGGCACAAAATTATGGCCTTCCAAGATTTTCGAGTAAACGATCTCATTTTTTCCTTGCTTGAATCTACTTTCATATGCACTGAATGACAAAACGGATCTCTCCTACCTGTGCATCGCGAAAAATGATAGAAAACGAGTCCTCAAGCGTCCAAAACCGTAAAAAATGGACAGAATTATCGATCTGCAAACTTCATTGTCACACTAGGTGAAAAAAAATATTTTTCTTCTTAACAATCTGCCGCGGATCGTCGTCAAGTTGCTGTGGATCGTGGTCATTAACGACAAATGTGACAGTAATATTTTTCTATAATTTAATAGTTAATTTGTTAACAAAAAAATATATAATTTTTAATTTGTCATTAATAATAAGATAAGATGGTTAGTTTATTATTTTCTCGAAAATAAAATTGTGATAATCACATTTGCTTTCTTTAACCTCTCATAGGGTGGAAGCACAACACACCCATGAGGAAAACCCAAAATTTTATACAAATCCAACCCATTACACGTTCATGGGTAGAGGGTAGCTACTCGAGTTAAAAAAGTTCCCAAAAAGGGTCAAATTAAGAAGAATAATAGCGAAGAAATGTGCAAAAAAAGCGAAGCATTGGGAAACTTTTGCTTCATCTCAGCAATCTCTTCAGACAAACCCATCATTCTAGCCAAACGACACGAGCTGTCACGTCTAACAATCTTTTGAGATCTTTGCTTTCATCTCAGCATTGAAGTCAGAGACCGAAAAACGAATTCTTCGCAAGGAATGACGATACCCATTTCGTGATCGAACCCGAATTCTTCCTCAGCTTGGCGAAGAAGACATATAAACTCTGGGTGGGATAAGATAGAGATTGGAACAATGTATCTGCTTCTGTTTTCACCAACATAAACAGCAAAATGGCCTTTTGGTACTCCATTTTCATCGTACCCAGGTCTCTTCCCTAAGCTCGAGCATCTTTTCAGAATTTGCTTCAGCACTGTTGGTTGAGATTGCTTGTCTGACTTTCTAAACCCCATTTTCTGCAATAATCAGGGCTTTGAGAGAAAGATTGAAATTTTGATGAGAGAACGGCCGAGGTGAAGTGTTGATTACTTGGTCAGAAGAGATGGGGTTATTTATCTATGAAGATTGGAAAGAGAGAGAGAGAGAGAGAGAGGTGGAAAGACAAGGTGGGGCCGAGGCCAGTGGGTGAAGTCTCATTGGTTGGCCATAGAGATGACAAAAGTGGGTCCTCTCAAGTGAGTGGCTGATGAATGAAGTTGCTCCAGTTGGGATTTGATATTTTCGCTTTTTTTTTTTAAATAAAAAATAATAATAATTAAGAAGAAAAAGAATTATTATGCATGTGCGCGTAGTTTTCACATATCTTCTTATTGTACAAACTATCTATCTGTCTGTTAAATGTAAATATTATATAATTATCTGCATTTAATTATGATGGGATGTTTTTTAATATAATATTATCTGTTTTAAGTTAGAATTAGTACAATTTTATTTTTAGAGTTAATTTAAAATGTGTTATTGTGATGTTCTCTAGTATTCTTAGTATAATATTATCTGTTTTAAGTCAAAGTTAGTACAATTTTATTTTTTGGATTAGTTCAAAACGTGTTGTATTAAGTAGAAAGGACAACGATCCTTATAAATCATATATTTTTTACTCTTTCAATTTAATTAATGTGAGATTATACACCTGCACTGATATACATTGAACCTTACATTTATTGGTCTTGTCTTCACCTGCAGGTGACACATATCTAGTTGTTGGAAATCAAGAATTTGTGGTAAGATTAAGACGTTCTAATTCAAAGTTTTACGTACCCAAAACGTGTACTTTTTTTTCTGCTGTGCGTGCATGGTGTGGATGGTTTTCTTGGCTCCACAGACTCACTCATCCATAGGCCTGTGACTCTGCACAGCCATGTGGGTGCTGCTGCGTAGGCTTTGACCTCTGCAACTTTTATTAACCTTTTACAGTCTCTGTTTCAACGTAGGAGTCATCAAAGGTCACACTTTTTGTCTTCTAGCTTCCTATTTTGAGTGAGTTGGGGTCAATTATGAGACATTTACGTTGGCTTTCAAATGGATCGTTTCGTAGAAACTAGAAACCATTTAATCAGACTAATCTATCATTCCCTTAAATCATTATAGTAATTCCGGATAGATTTGATTTAATCAACTTATAGCAAGCGTTGGGAGGGAGCAGCAAATGAGTGTCGCCATAGCAAAGGACTTCCCATGTGGCGGTGCTGCTGCAACGACAGCCACAGAAAACAGGGGGCAGTTAAACTCAGACAGACATCCATTTTGAATGTAAGCCATGGCCTAGAATTTGTTCTAAGGCTAAGGCGGTGATGATCTCAAGAGAGCTACATAAAATCATTATTCATACGACAAGTTCCTGAATTTCTGCTCTTTTTCTTAAAACCCATCATCGTCTCTAAACACTCGTCCCACCCCACAATCAAAAACCTGTCTACACCTTTTTTTTTTTAAGCTATGAATGATCTAAACTTACAGTAATCACTCTCGTGGTAGGTCGTTTGATTGACAGGATTTGCGACCTATATTATGGATCGGTAGCAGCGTCATACGTCAGAGAGGCCGACCATTGTTATGGGAAGGAGGTCGTGGCATGGCCAATGAACTGGGGAAGATTTTCATCTTTCGGTCGATGGCGACTCTGCTTTCTTGTCGCGTGAAGACAATGCTGCTATTGCCATCAATTCTTTTGGTGCAAAGACAAAACAGTTCAAGGCATAATGAGATCAAATGGAAAATCATGCTTGCCCAGATTCGATTAACCCATCAATTCCTCAAAACTTACCCCATTATTCACCTCTATCAAGTTTGCAGTTCAACCCGCTCATGCATACCTTCTTCCTCTCCATTTTTTCTTTGGAAAACCCTTGATCAATCATGAGAGCAGAACACAGATATTCAAAGCCCAGAACAAGTGATGATCAAAGAGTTGAAAAGACAAGGGTTTTAACTTGTTAGAGGCAATAATAGGAGAAAAGGGCGAGAACGAATTGGATGGAACCAGAGTTTGACAGCTCAGAGATGAGACAAAAGCTAGAGTGAAGGGCCACGTTTCATCTTCTTGGGCAACAAGGACTCATGGAAGTACCAAAGCAGGAGGCTTTGATTGAGATGAAGATTGTAAAATTGTGAATGTTGAAATTGACATTTTGTCAAATACCTCATATTTGAATTTATTCTCCCTATTTAAAAAGATTAAAAATATATTTTATTAAGCACTATACATTTAAATATTTCGAAATTCTAAATGCTTATTTCTAATATTAGAATTTATTTTATAATATTATCATTATTAAAATTTTATCTCAAATGTTTTATATTTACTCTTTCCTTTACAAAAATTTAGTTATTGAGGAATTTAAAATTTTCATCTTTTATTTTTAAAATTATATTTTTGTTTTGTGAAATTTAAAATTTTATTTTTATTTTTAAAATAAATTTTTTTTTTAATTTTGATTATAAATTCTAAAAATTTGTATAAATAATTTTATATTTTTCTGAAGATAATTTTTCATTTTAATCTAATATTTAATAGTTGGGTAATTTTCATACAATACCTCAATGTATACACCTACCTTTTTACCAACACCTTATTGTTTAAAAATTTTTATACAACACCTAAGTATGGGGTGTTATCAGACATCACCTTCTGTTAACACCCCGTTTAATTTTAGTCTTCCGCAGGTGAGGAGAAGCTGCTCTCCGAAGGCCAGAGAGCTCTCCCAATCGATCTCCTCTCCGAAGGCGAAGCGATCTTGTTGCGAGGCAAGCTGCCACCCGACGCGAAGCGATCTGCATCCCGAAGCGAGGCGAGCTTCGACCTCCCACTGCGAACCGAGGCGAGCTCAAGAACTGAGCTCCGACTACTAATCGAGCTTCGACTGAGTTGGGCGACGTCTGATTGCGAATCGGCCTCCGATTGAGCTGGGCGACCTCTAACTGAGTTTGAGTGTCATAATGAAGTGTGCATTGGTTGTGAGTGGCATCCTTTAGAACAGAGTAAAGTAGCAACATGTGGGTGGGATGGATTGATAAAATATTGGTAAGTGAACTTTTTCAATTATGTACTTTCATAACTGCTTATAGTTGTTCCAATTGCAAATGCTAATTCCTTGAAAACTCTAGGGGCCCATTCTATGTAGATTCTTTGTGTGTATCTGTTGATGATTTTCTCATAATTGTCTGTGATATGATGGAAATGAACTTTAGTTATGCGGCAATCAGTTGTCGCCTTTTGGGATATCAAGTGACTGGGGCTAATCCTATGGATGAGTATCTTACATTTGTGGTTTTGTGGTGAAGCTGTTTGCCTCTTTGTTCATATTTTGGTCTTGTATTCAAGTGAGGCTAATTCGATTTATAATTATGGTTTGCAGGGACTAGTTGTTTAACCGATGAGGATGTGCTGCTGTGTTTCTTTGAATTCGAAAGGCTACCCTATAAACTTGGACTACAGGTCCATTATTTTGTGCTAAAAATGCAAATCCTGTACCTAGTTGCCGAGAATTTTGTTTCTTTGGTTCTCTCTGTGTATTGACTGAGAGTATCCCTATCATTTTTGCATGCTGCAACGGTGGAATATGCCAAGAAGTGTAGAAGGGGTGGTTCTTCTTGTTGGGGTATGAGAAGAAGAGTTTGAAAGGTGGAATATGCCAGAGTTTAACAGCTTAATCATCATTATGTTCCCTGCCATTCGCAGTGGGAGGTCGGAGCTCGCCTCGCTTCGGGATGCAGATCGCTTCGCCTTCGGAGAGGAGATCGATTCGGAGAGCTCTCTGGCCTTCGGAGAGCAGCTTCTCTTCACATGCGGAAGACTAATATTAAACGGGGTGTTAACAGAAGGTGATGTCTGATAACACCCCATAGTTTAAGGTGTTGTATACATTGAGGTATTGTATGAAAATAACCCTATTTAATAGGGTTTAATTTTATTGTTTTTGGTAAAACGATGGCTGTGAAAATTCATTTTGTCAAGAATAGAGACGAACCAAACAAGGCCCTTCCGATTATGAAGGTCTTCGCTTTCCTTGGTTACCTCCGATCATTATCCATAGAGATGCGTCTCTCTCTTCGTGAAGAAAATGCGTAAAACTGCTACCTTTTTTGTTTCGTTGAGGGGGCCTTTCGGATTGCAGGCATGAAATTGGGCATGTAAACCTGTTTAGACGCTTGTTTGGTACGTCTGAATGTCAGTACTCGTGATTGTTGATTTTGAAATTTCTTAAAGTTTCCAAATTATGAGATAAACTGAGGAAAAAGGAGACGGTATCTATGTGAAATTTTATATATCATAAAAATTTCCTCTCTTAAAGCTTCTTCGCACTAGGAGGAATGAGAAAAGAGAAAGGGAATTGAACCATTTCTGTGGTACAAAATGTAGTAGATGCCCTAGCTTAATGGTTAAGAACTACTCAAGCGAGTAGTTACTTCAAAGAAGGTTTCTTCTCTGCTGGGAATTGTCAAACCACCCATGGGATGAGTGAAACCAAATTCCTGTTCAAATTCTTTTGGTAAATCTTGGAAAGTAGGATGGTTCAGATATGTTATTGGAACAACATATCTCTTCTTGAGGGTCTCTCCAACATAGAAGGCTAAGAAACCCTTTGGAACGCCTAATGATGTTACCTTACTGCCTGTTGATATATTCCAGCGAAGAAATTTCATCGCGAGAATAGTGCTACAAAAACAAATTTCCGTGCTGTTTATGTTTGTTTGAATCTAATCTTTGAAAGTTTGATATTGAGAGATGCTCTAGACTGAAAATGTGGAGACTGTAGGTAGTTTTGAGAATGAGAAAGAGAGTAATTGTTATATAGCTGAGATTTGAAATATCCTCAACTTCCAATTATGCAGAAATAAGTTATTCTATTTGCTAAGCAGTTAGGCTTAGCTCACGTTGCTGTCACATGTTGATTCCAGGTACTAAAATCAGAAATGTCCATTTGTTGATGAACATCATTGTCCTACAGCATCTGCACTTAACCAATGGCGAATCATCTTGAGATTAAAATTGTGCATTCACATTTGTGATCGTAATTGATCTGACAAATATGGGGCAACAATGCCATGTATGTTCCCAATGAAAGTAGATCAAAGTGTTTGGTTCAAATATTTTCTAGGATAGAGAAATTTTAGAAAAAGGAAATTAGCTTTGGATGGAGACACTAGCATATGATAGATTGCATGGTTTTATCATCTAAGGAGTGGGGTCTAACTCTATAATCAAGAGCTTTGTGGGAGCTTGGGAATCGGTTAGAACACATTATAGGATAGCATTTCTGAAGAACAACATGCACTGAGCCCCACTTTTTAAAATGTAGGGAAATGGATAAGAGAAGCTCCATTGTGGGTTTAAGCTGTTGATTTCTGTTAATATGCAGAAAAGCTGTTGCATATATGCCTATTATTGCTTAACTTTATGCCAGTAAATTCTATGACTCTCATTAGTAACAACTTTAAGCACTTGTTATTGGAAAAATATATAATTTTCTTTGGTTAATCAAACATGAAACTTGGGATGATCTTCTATCCTAAATCATGAGCTCGGTTTGTTGTACAATTTGTAGAGTAAACAACTTCGAAGAGAATTAACTTATGTTGTACTAGCTGCTGTCCATAAAAGGGATATGCAGCCCCTTTGATTTCTCTTAAAATTGCTAAGATAACCCTATCCTTTCATTTTCTCCATGAAATGAAGTAACTAAAAGTACCATTTAAAGAGACCAACTAACAGGGATTTTTTGCTGTGTCAAGCACTTGTTACATTCAAAATCATAAAATTGTACATGAAAGGGCATTGAAACTACTTGAGGCTTGCACTTGTTACACAACGTATTATCAACATCACTGCAAGCCTCAAGTAGTTTCAATGCCCTTTCCCTGTTTGAATTTAAAAGCAGATGCTTTTATTTATTAAGTGTTTTGTTGGCTTGTTGGGAAGGTATTGATTTATGTAGTTTACACTGTTATTCAATAAAAATGGACAAAAGACCAAGGACATTTGCCTACAGATCATATTTCGTTGAAATTACATGAAGAAGGAAAATGAAATGGAAAGGCAATTTCTTTATCTTAGGCAGTTCGTACTTTTATCTTTTGTCCTTCATTGCAAGCTTTATCAGTCATATTCCAGGACCATTGGAGTGTTGATCTAAGCAGGGAGGTTGTAGCTCAAATGCTTTTTCATTTTGATATGAATGAATCCTCCTGTTCCAAACTAGATTCATGGAGAACTTCTTTTAATCTCTCCAATTTAAACACCCAAGTGTCTTTTCGTCATGTTTGCACTCTCTGGAGTCATCACCACTTACTTCTGTAGAATCTGCTCCACATAATTGTTGTGGTTCTTGTGTGGTGATTTTCTCGAGTGAGTAAATATTTGCTGCATCCTTAGTCTTTTCTAGCTTAGGAGGGAACCTGTTCTTTGCTGATGATGTATAATATATTTTACTATGCATTCAAGGGAAAGTGAGGTTGACAAAAACATCTCCCTGCAAGGAATTGTTAATACCCATCCACGTATGTTGTTGCCTTTTTTATAGGAAAATTTGTGGGGTAAATGAATGGTGGGAAAACTTAATTTTTGAAGAAAACAATTGGAGGATTTTTTTGTCTGTGGAGCAAATGAAAGAGTGTATGCGTAGATGAATAATCCCTCAATGGTATAGTCTTTGATACGGCGGATCAGGCAAGGGTCTTGTAAGATCACATAATTCTTTCTTTTAATTCAATGGAAGGACATCAATTCAAACCTTGAATTTTCTAATGGAGAGAGGTCGAGAATTCTCATTATTTCTTGGATTCATCATGGAGCCTATCAATTCCATGGAGTCTGTCTATTGCATTTGTTTTTCCATCAAGAATATTTTGTAGAACTCTTAAACTCACAAATTTAAAATATCCTATTTTCATGTTTATTTTGCAACCATTTCTAGTCTAATAGCTCAAAATAAGTTATTGAATTGGAACAAAATTTTATGAAGAGAAATTCCCTTATTATAGATTGATTTGGCTCAAGTCTATGAATGAAGAACATTATTGTGAAGCAGCTAGATAAAATCTGAATCATTTATGTTGTGTGCTGCAAAGTGAGTGATTTAATAAATAATCTGATGTAGAATACCTTTCTGTTTAAATTTCTTGCTTAATTCTGTTTATCCAAACAAAAACTTTACTTAAGAAGATGAACTCATGTAGACTGGAAAGAAGCTCTTTGGAACACCTAATGAAGTTGCTCTCTTTCCTGTGGATATAGTCTAGCGAAAGAATTTGTAGCGATAGTAGCGTCACGAAAACCAAAACCCATGCTGTTTGATGTTTCTTTGAATTTGAATTTTTTGAGTGTTTGATAATGAGAGAAGGTCTAGATTGCAAATATGTAGAGTTGGGTTATCTGTGAGAAAGAATAAGAGAGTTGCATTTATGTAGATGAGATTTGTTTAGGAATTTGGATGGCTTCTGAGGTCGCCACGTGGTATTGTATTCCAACTTGCACAAAAAAATTAGGACTAAAATTAGAAATGTCCGTTTGTTGATGGAGATCATGGTCCTAAAACGTTGACATTTGCCAATGGGGGACTACCTTTTGATTGGAAAATTTCATTTGAATATGTAGTCATACTAAGTGTTTGGTACAAAAGAGAAGTTTTGGTAGGGTAGGTCATAGAAACAGGCATATGAGAGGTTACTTGGTTTTGTCATCGGAGGTTGAACTCTATTATCAAGTCCTTGGTGGTGATTTACTTGTAAATTGGTTAGAGTACATTGTGGTTCAGCATTTCTGTAGAACAACCTGCACTTGATCCCACTTCTTAAAATATAGCTATGTGGATAACGATGCTTTATGATTGATTTAACACGTTGATTTCTTTTCATAGAGGGAAGAGGTGTCGTATAAGTATACTGTCACACCCCCTTTCTCACAAGGCGTAAACGGGCGCAGCGCCTGAAAGGAGGCTTCTGGGAAGCCTCACAACAGTGCGCTGGGTGCACTATGCAAACAAGCTGCTTGCGGGGCGCGCATCAGGCAGGAGTAGACATCGGCAGCGCGTGCGCCGCAGAGGAGAAGACAGCAGCGCGATTGGGCTAGGCCAGCAGCGCGCCAACTGGGCCGACAGTGCGCTATCATGGACTAGCACACACTAGATTGGAGCTACTAGCATGGACTAGCACACACTGGATTGGAGCTACAAATCCTACTAGCCTTAGGATTCCTAGTTCTAGTTGATTTAGGATTGCTTATTGCCTATAAATAAGACCCTTGAGGCACCAACCAAGACATTGATAATCATTGAGTGATTAGTCATCCTTGAGAGAGTTGTGGTGTNNNGGCGCCGCACACCTATTCGCCCTATTCCGCACGGCGAAAAATTAGGGGTGTGACATATACCTACTATTGCTTAACTTTATTTCTTTTGATTCTACGAGTCTCATCACGATCTATCTCCTCTAATTTTATTGGAAAATCTACCTGTTTTATGAAAGAGGCTAATGAAACTTGGGGTGATCTTTTGCATGGATTCTATTGGATCAATCTGCTTTAGGCTATGTTTACATCTATCTAATTGTTGCACAATTCTTAATCGCCTGCTCGATTTATCAGGAGTTTCTTATTGAACATATTTGAGGAGAAAGGAGTTGTGTTTTTCTAAGCAATCTCTTATTTCACGTGAGAACATCTGAACCAACCTATTCTTGAATATTCTTGATGAAGGAAGGTAACTTAGAACGCCAATCTTCACCGACTTTATCTCACGGAGAATTTTGTGATGAGTAGCCCTAGTTGTTACTTTCAAAATCATTCATTGTTCTTATTTGGTGAGGCCATAACCCAATTTTGAAATTGACTCTTACCCAAAAGTTTCAACTTACTACTGTTGAAATTGAAAACCTAACGCCTTAGTTATAATGACTACTTTGTCAGATTACTGAGAATGGCTTAAATTAGCTTCTTTCCATGGTCATTCAGGGACATTTTTATTAGATTACATTTCCGTGAGATTGCTGTCATACGGGAAATAAATGAACAGCAGAAAGGTGATAATTTTCAAAGTTAGGAAAGATTTTCTGATAAACATGTCTGAATGGAGTAATGATTTGCATGAATTCTCTATACATTTACAATGCTGTCTGTACTGTACAAGGATTTAGCAACAATCTAAGCCTAGTAATTCAAAATTGTTTTGAGCAAAACTCAATTTTATTCTCTCTTACAGACCATTTAAATGGCGAGTGAGATTAAGAAAAGCTTCTTCTCTGCAGGGGATTGTGAGACCACCCATTGGATGGTGATAGCCAAACTCTTCTTCAGCCTGACTCAACAACTTCTGAAATGAAGGATGAGTCAAGTATGTTAATGGGACAATGAAGCGCCTTTTCTCTGTTTCGCCCACATAAACAGCAAGATGACCTTTCGGCACAACACATTCCTCTGCAACCTTGTGAATTCTTCTGAAAATCTGACTTGCTGGAACGATATGAGGGTGACGAAAACCCATGATAGTAATTTTGGATTTTTGTTGAATATTTCTGAATTTCTTAGCAAGAAATGTTTATGTGATGACTAAAGGCTGTGGGAAGAAACACCTAAAGTTGTTGATATATATATAGAGCAGAAATTCTCTGATGACATTTTAATTCCGTATGGATTGAGTGGTGGAAGACAATCTAGCATATTGGGTCTCATTGTATGTCATTGGCCATTAAAGGATCATGTGATTTTGTTTTTGCGCTGAGCAATCATCTCCATTGAACAGAGAATTTCTGTGGGCTGGCTTTATTTGATCAAATGCCAAGTGGGCACTGGTTTTTTGTATCAGAATTCATGTCTTGAATTTGCAATCACTGCCAGTGTCTGAGAAATGTGTTGTTTAAAGAGCATCGCAGTTTTTAAGAGCCCTACCAAGTGATGATGGGAGTCAGGAAAAGTGGGGTCACTGATAAGATGGATCATGTGATTCTGTTCTTTGACGTTAAACCTCTAGACTCGGACTTGGTTGGCATCACCAAATTATGAATTTTTAGAGTCGGTTCTAGATGGTGACCCTTGAAATCAATTTCAGACATTTTAGCCTGTTTTCTTCTCCTTGTTGTTGTCCAAGCTGCCATTGTCGAGTTAAAGGTGGTGGGAATCACCAAATTATGAGTTTTTAGAGTCGGTTCTAGATGGTGACCCTTGAAATCAATTTCAGACATTTTAGCCTGTTTTCTTCTCCTTGTTGTCCATGCTGCCATTGTCGAGTTGACGGATGAATGACTTATGCAGACAAGATACCTTCAGTTGATGAAGAAAATTATCCGATGACAGAATTGTGTTAATTGAAGAAAAAATCTACTTTAAGAGTGATGTTGGAGCAAAAAGAAAGAGACTGTAAGAAATCCAAAGGTATGTTCAAAGAATTCACACCCTCTGACGCAGAATTAACAGATATCAAATTGAATTCCTCATTGATTTGGTACAGATATTATTCTCGGAATTCAAGAAAATAGTAAAAGTATTATTATTACATCTTTAATTCAATGAGAAACAAATTATACATTACATCTGAAAAATTGAGTAAATGGGGAGGATAAGCTTTCCCAGCGGAGTAAGAATGAAGTAGTTTGATGTAAATATGGGAAAGCTGGAGCTTAGTTACAACTCAATTGCAGTAGGAAAATTGCATGAGACATGATTATGAGTAAGTCTGAAACAGATGGAGAGAACATGAGTTTTCCAAAGTAATTGAGTTCATTTATAATTTTCTCAATCTGTACATAAATGCTAATCTACAAAATTGTGTGTATTACAGGAATGATAACTTTATCTAGGCTGATTCGCCCAAGCAAGAGATGAGATCAATGAAGATATCGTCTTTACAAGGAATAGTGAGGCCACCCATGGGATGATGGAATCCAAATTCTTCTTCAGCTTCAATCAGCAGTTTTTGGAAACGTGGATGATTTAAGTAAGTTACTGGGATCACAAATCTCTTCTTATGGCCCTCTCCTGCATACACTGCGCAGTAGCCTTTTGGGACTGATGAAGATCCATAATTCTGGAGTTGCTTGGCAAGGCGAATACTTGGCAAACGAATACCCATGTTTATATTGCAGAGACTCTTCAAGAAAAGGATATTTTCCCAGCAAATGAGAAGGAATTGTTGGGTTCTGATTTTTGGTTTCTGGGTGTAAGAGAACTTTGTTTGCTGATAAACCCAGAAGAATTCTGTGTATATATAGATGAACGGGTAAGCCGGCAGTTGTATAATGAGTGGTGAGAAGCCTGTGGATAATGGGGCCGAAGGAGAGACATGGTCCAATGCCTCATCACATGGTTTTGTTTTTCCAGATGATGTCTCAAGCAATAATGCTGGTGACAGATAGTATCCATTTTCTTAAATGTTATGCCAATCCTAGCAGTGAAAGATACTCGATGGTTTGGAAAGATTGAGAATCGGAAAAAGCAGTCTGGTTTGTAAGACCGGCATGTTTAAGCCATCAAAAAGCTTTCTCGTGATGTTGTTTATAGAACAGATGAGTTCTGAATAATAATTATTAGTGTTTCTCCCAATCACCCAGAGAGAATGATTGTTTTATTGATTTCAAACCATGTCTTACCAAGATGGGTTCATATTTGATGCTGGAAATGACACAAATCTGATTTGTAATTTAGGTCTGATCAAATTAATGAACTAAGTTGGTGGTCAGGAAGAACTAGTCACCTTACTCAGTTTCTAAACTCACCACTTTAGCGGGGGCTACATGTGGCCAACTCACCTTGTTGTCCATTAACTCAGCCGGTGGGCTCTAGCATCACTTGATCGGCTCTAACCGATGACCGAAATCAGAAATGTTCATTCGTTGATGAACACCATTGTTCTACAACATCTGCAATTAGCCAATGGACGACATGTTGAGATTGGAAACTGAATTACAAATCTAGGACACCAGTGCCATTCATGTTTCCATGTGAAAGAAGATTTAAATGGTTTGCCACAAGGATAGTGTAGGACATACAATCCGTAGAAAAAAAAAGAAAAGTGGGTGGGTCTGCACAGGGACATAAGCATATGAAAGGTAACATGGTTTTGTCATCTAAGGTCAAACTCTAATGATCAGTAGCGATTGTCTGGTGAATTGGTCAGAGTAAGTTGTGGTTAAGCATTTCTGAATAACAACCTGCATTGAGGCCCACTTTTTGAAACTTAGGGATTTCTTGTTGATTCCATCTGTTATCTACTCAAAGCTTAGGAATGACTAAATCCTGTCCCTTCTATAAAGTAGTTAGCTTTATTATTATGTAGAGAACACAATCATGTGATATGGCATTGAACATGTCTCTCACTAGGACCCATTTCAGTGGAGATAGGGAAGAGTGTTTTCAGAGTTCACTCCTCGGCAATGCTCAATCACCAGTTGGAAGGCAAAATTTCTGAAAAAAGATAAAAACTTGGCAAGAACGAGACTAGATTTACATGAGCAGAGCAGACGATGCAAATTTCTGTATCATAATTTTTCTTGTGTGATAAAAAAGTTCAACTTTCCTCTTGTAAAGCTTGTTTCTATACAGTAGGAAGAAAAAAAGGGGGGAAAAAGAAAAAAGAATTGAGCTACTTCTAAGCTACAGAACCGGGTTTAAGAACAACCCAGGCGAGAAGTTACTTGGAAGAAAGCTTCCTCTCTACAGGGAATTGTCAAACCACCCATAGGATGAGTAAAACCATATTCTTCTTCAGCTTTTTTCAGTAAATCTTGAAACGAAGGATGGTTCAAATATGATACTGGAACAACGTATCACTTCTTGAGGGTCTCTCCAACATAGACCGCAAAGAAGCCCTTTGGAACGCCTAAAGATGTTGGCTTCCGAAGGAGTTTTGTTGCGAGAACAGCACCGCGGATAGCCATGTGTTTTTGTGTTTCTTTGGATTTGAACCGCTGAAATATTGATTTTAGGAGAAGCTATGGATTGCAGTATGAAGACTTGGGTTGGTTGTGAGAAAGAATAAAGAGTTTTGTTTATATAGATGAGAAGCTACGGATTACAGTTGGTGAGTAACAAGCACTGCTAATAGAGTAAGGACATAGCTCATGAGAACACAATCATGTGATATGCCATTGGTCTTGTCTCTCATTAGGACCCACTCATTTATCTCTATTTATACAGATTGGCTTCTTATTCACAAGCAACTCAGGTCTTCACGTAGACAAAAGCAAAACTCAACAGTTTCCTTCTCATTTTCTTAGAAACCTGCACTTTCTTTTGAAGCTTTCTGCAATATAGACATGGGTATTCGCTTCCCAAGTATTCCACTTGCGAAGCAATTCCTCAAGCATGGATCTTCGCCGGTTCCAAGAGGCTACTGTGCAGTCTATGCGGGAGAGGAAATGAAGAAGATCCCTATTAGTTATTTGAATCATCCATGTTTCCAAAAATTATTGAGTGAAGCTGAAGAAGAATTTGGCTTCCACCATTCCATGGGCGGCCTCACCATTCCCTGCAGAGGCGATATTTTCAATGATCTCATCTCTCGCTTGAGCGAATAATTATAGAAGAAGCTCAGAAACTCTAACATATTCACAATTTTGTAGATTGGACAGTGCTAATTCAATGTACATTCTTTTCATGAACATACTTTATTCCCTAAACGACAGCACATATTTCTTGCAAGATTGTGATTGGATCGCAGAAAAGTCACATAATCTTATGCTTGAGATTTAAGACACTTTTCTCGAACCAAACCATAAGCATCACTTATCATCTCCTGTCTGAACAAAACAGAACAAAGCTCATACATGTCTTAAACATGTCTCTCCCGTATAAAGTAGCCAGCTTTTATTGCTATATCCATTTGGCTGGCATCCCCCCTGTTGATATTGCTTCATAAGTATGTAAATACATTTCTCTATATATATATATATATGTATATACATTTCTTTTCATCAACAACCAATACACAGCAAGCAAACCCATCAATCTCCTTCTCCTTTTCTTAAAAATTTCACTGTTTTTTAAGTTTCTGCAAAATAATCATGGGCCTGTGATTCCGTGCAGAAAGGCTACTGTGCAGTGTATGCAGGTGAGGACCAAAAGAGTCTATTTGTGAGTACCTGTAAGAGTTTGGTGTTGAGTCGGGTTGGGCCTACTTTTAATATTAGTATTATTTATTTTATCTATGTATTGATGTTTAAGTCGTAAAACTCATTGTAATTTGATTGTCTATTAGTGAATTTTTCCTCTGTCCGTAATTTTTTCTCGTTAGGATTTTTCACGTAAATTTTGGTGTCTTCGCTTCCGTAGTTTTCTTTTTTTTATTTCGCATTCGATTCTCAAAAATTGGTATCATAGTCTGGTCGAGATTTTCTATGTCAATTTTTCAACAATTGATATCATAGCGAAGTTAGAGTTTTTCGTACTCGGATTGAACGAATTGAGGTTTACAATTTTTGGGAAAAAATTGTAATTCAGTGGAAAAAGAAAAAAAAAAAGGAAAATTTTTTTCTTTTTTGTTTCTCTTCAATGCTGTTCCAGAGAGAAGTCGTTGCCTGCCTCTGTCTTCTTCAGCGAAGGGCTCTGCCGACGAACGACGAAGCCGACGCACAGGTGGTTTTCGATCGCTCGCCGCCGTCTGTTTCCCGCTGCCGTCTGTCGCGAAGCCGCAGCTGTCGGTTAGTCCGCAACGAAGAAGTGAAATCGAAGTCGCGCCGCGCTTCTGTCGCCGAAAACAGAGAAAAGGAAGTAGCCTTGCTATCGCCGGCGACTCTGTCCAACGAAGAGAAGCGCCGCCTGCCCAGCCTCCCTGCTGCCGTCCGTCTCCAGTGAACCGCCAGCTTTGAGGAAACAGTCGGCCGAATTTTTGGATCTCCGGTTGAAAGAATTTGAAATAAAAATTCTGTTTCGAATTTTTGGGTAAAATTTCTGATATTTTTGGTTGGATCAAATATTTAGATTGGATTATCTGACATTGATATTATTTTGGGATCAAAGTTTTGAGGTGGATATTTTGAGTTAAAATTTTTTGAGAAAAAAAATCTGAAACTTTTGGGAAAGATGAATTTATTAAAATTCAATGCTCAGTTGTTGGATCAAAATATGAGATTTTAGTTATGACAGGTGAAGATGCGAGACATACTCGTACATATGGATTTAGACGACGCATTATTAGGGCTTGATAAAATACCCACATTATTGAGTGAAGAGGAGAAAATTCAAAAGAATCGAAAAACCCTATTTTTGATACGTCTGCATTTGTTAAATCAGATTTTGCAGGATGTTTTGAATGAGAAATCAGCCACTGAGTTATGATTCAGATTGGAGCAGTTGTGTATAAATAAAATCATGACTAGCAAGTTGCATTTGAAGCAAAGACTTTATTCTCATTAGTTATTAGAAGGAGCCTCTATTACAGAGCATTTGACTGGATTCAAAGAGTTAGTTTCAGATTTGGAGACTATAGGATGCAAGTACGATGAGGAGGATTTAGCGTTGATTCTGCTATGCTCGTTGTCTGCTTCATATGGTACTTTCAGAGCTACGATTTTATACGATAGAGAAAGTCTAACTCTGGAAGAGGTTTATGGTTTCTTGTTATCAAAGGAAAAGACGAAATAGCTTGTTGTAGGATCTAAGTCTCTAGGTGAGAGGTTTGTTGTTCGGGGTAGAACAAGAGAGTCAAACAACAAAGACAGTGAAAGTGTTCAGAATTCGAAGGGTAAATCAAAATCAAGGTACCAAGATAAAACATGTTACTTCTGTCAGAGAAGGGGGCACATCAAAGCTGAGTGCTGTAAATTGTAGAATGAGTTAAAGAGAGATATAGAGAAGGAAAACAACCAATGACGTCTTGTAAAGTAGTTGTCGCAGAAGAAGAAAACTATAGTGATGGAGATCTTCTAATAGTGTCAGAGAGAAACTCAAAGCCAAACAAGGATTGGATTTTGGATTCAGCGTGTTCGTTTCATATGTGCTACAGCTGGGATTGGTTTTCGATATATGAGGCCGTTTCAGGAGGTGTTGTGTTAATGGGTAATAACACACCTTGCAAAATAGCTGGTATCGGTACCGTCAGAATTAGAATGTTTGATGGAGTTGTGAGGACACTGGGTAGCATGCGACGTGTTCCCGAGTTAAAGAAGAATCTGATCTCGTTGAGTACTCTAGATTCGAAAGGGTACAAGTACAGCACTGTTGGTGGAGGTATAAAGATCAGTAGGGTGCTCTCGTCAAGTTAAATGGACACAGAAGCTTTGCAAATTTATATGGGTTACAGGGTTCTTTAGTGACGGGTAATCAGGCTACAAAGTTTGTGAATTCACCTTCAAAAGGTTTATTGGAGAAGACTCGGAGGAAGTTAGGTTCTCAAGTGAAGTTCCAATTAGGTTTTGAAAATACATCAAAGCCTATACGTCAGCCTATTACAGATGTTCAGCGTGATGCAGTCACCACATCGTCACTAGTTTCAATTACAGTTTCACGTCAGGGTGGTATTGTCAAAGGCAGAACCAAGAAAAAGGATAAAGCTACATGACGATATGGTGAAACTTCTACAGTGGGTTACGCATTGAGTGTGTTCAAGGCTATAGATTCTAGTAGGGAGTCTTCATCATATTCACATGCAGTTCGTTGTGACATCTCTGATAATTCGGTGGTACAATGGAGAAGATATGATTTCTCTCCGAGTGTGTCTCTCAAGTTTAAGCAGAGCTTAAACTTGATCAATATCAGATATTTAGTTGGCCCAGCAGGGGCTTTGTGGAAGAGGAAGTTATTTTTCGTTGGAGTTTTGCAGATCGTTCGCCTTACATTGGAATTTCTTTGAAAATGGAGATTGTTAGAGTTCAGTGTTCTGGATTCGTTTTGGGGTGGACTGAGAAGCATGCATTGGATCTCTTAGGTGGAATTCATGTCAAGGTGGAGATTGTTAGAGTTCGGTGTGACTCGCATTCTAGTTGGGCTGGGTTGAGCCCATATCTAATATTAGGGTTATTTATTTTCTCTATATATTGATGTTTGAGTTGCAAAACTCATTGTACCTTGACTGCCTATTAGTGAATTTTTGTTATGCCCTTGGTTTCTATTGTAAGGATTTTTCACGTAAATTTTGGTGTCTCTATTTCTATAGTTTTTTTTTTTTCGTTTCGCGTTTAATTCTCAACAGTAACTTTCTTAAATAATCCACGCTTCCAAAAAACTGTTGTGAAGGTAAAGAAGAGATTGGATTCCATCATCCAATGGTTGGCCTCACTATTCCTTGCAAGGACGATATCTTCGTTCATCTCATCTCTCGCTTGGGCGAATCAGCGTAGATGAAATTATCATCTCTGTAATTCTCCCACAATTTTGTAGATTAGAATTTACGTACAGATTGAGAAAATTAAGAACAGATTGAGAAAATTACGAACCCTATTACTTTGGAAAACTCTCTCTCTCTCTCTCTCTCTCTCTCTCTCTCT